>CM073127.1:36727566-37114701 GCA_037039145.1 Fundulus diaphanus | reverse complement strand
CCGTAGCAAGAAGCGACATCTGGTGGTGGTGTGGAGATGACAGGTTGTTTGATAAATTACCAAGAAATGCTAACGGTTATTGTGCTTTAGTTACTTTGTTACTGCCTGTGTCTGTGGTCCCCATGACAGTCGAAGATCTAATCTCTCAGTTATCTAGTGTGGTTCCTGAAGCATGGAAAAGAAATAAAAGATCAATATCTTGGCAAGGTGAAGCAAATCCAACTTATATAGACGCCATCGGCATCCCTCGTGGGGTCCCTAATGAGTATAAATTAGCAAATCAAATAGCTGCAGGTTTTGAATCGTTTCTCTGCTGGTGGTGCACGACCAATAAAAATGTAGACAGGATCAATTACATTCACTACAACATCCAGAGATTAGGTAATTGGACACAAAGCGGTTTTGAAGCAGTACACGACCAGTTAGCTGCAACTTCTCTTATGGCTTTCCAGAACAGAATAGCTCTAGACATGCTGCTGGCAGAAAAAGGAGGTGTTTGTGCTATTTTTGGAGAACAGTGCTGCACATTCATTCCTAACAACGCTGCTGCTGATGGTAGCCTGACCAAGGCTATAGAGGGTCTGCGCACTCTCAATAAGAAGATGAAAGAGCATTCTGGGATAGACACTACCATGTGGGATCACTGGTTGGACGTGTTTGGGAAGTATAAAACACTGGTCGCATCAATTTTAGTTTCCATTGCAGTGTTTACTGCTATTCTGGTGTTGTGTGGATGTTGTTGTATCCCCTGTCTCCGTTCCTTGTTGAATCGTCTCATCACTACAGCAATTTCACCCATGGAGGACAAAATGGCACAGATGTATCCACTATTAGCCCACGGTGACAATGATGAAAACAGCGATGAGGAGCCAGGTACCTTTTATCCAACTCACTTTCCTGACATATTTTAATTCTGAAGTATACACATGAATCACTGCTGTAAATTGAACCCTGAATGTATAATGTATTTACCTTCATAAAATGACCTTCCAGCTGAAAATCTAACGAAGTGGCTGCCAGAAGTGACGTGAGAAAAAGAGTTTATACATAATAAACAGGGGGAAATGATAGAATTATTTTTACTATTTACTATTTTTACTATTTTCTATTTTACTATTATTTACTAAGTTCATTGCATTTATTACGTATATACTCTTTACTACTAAGAAGTTTTAAGGTTTTATTAAAGTGTATTTTATATGCCCGATCTCTCATTACTTTAGTTTATTGTTCATTAGTTTATTGTGTTAATCATATATATTTGCTGGAATATATAGACCAGTGGTTACTATTTTATTTTACTATGTATATGTATTGATTTACTCTCTCTCTCTCTTATCGTTGCAGAAAGCCTGCAGAAAGCAGAGAAATATGTTGTGACGATAATAAGTGTTTTTCTAAATATGTTTGAAACTGTTATGAACTGTATTCAGCCATCTGGAGTGCTTACGTATTAATGTACTATGTGAACTGCTTAGTAGTGTCTCTGTGTTCCTAAGGTCACAGAGTGTTTTGCTTATCCCTACCCCTTAGCTTGACAAATGTAACCAGGGTTTCCCTAAAAAAAGCAAGGAGGGGACAGGGGCGGATTAAGAAATTTTGGCCCCCTGGGCCTGACATGGTCTTGGCCCCTCAATCCCCCGCGCGTGCGGGCGCACACACACGCACGCCCTATGCAAGAAATACTGTATACTGTGAACAGACATGCACACTGTCCTGTACAGAAGAGTGCACATACTCCACACACACTATTAGGTATACCACACAGACACTGACAAGCACAGGTTTCACACAGACACAGGGGGAGGGGATAAATGGCCTAAAAATAAACATTTTGGAAAATGATTATGCCCACTTCAGTGATGGTGCATTGGGTCATTTGAGAGATATTATGTATTAGAAGTTGGTAGCTATCATGAAATAAACCCCCCACCCCACCCAAAAAACTAAATCGGACATGATTTTTGCCCCCTTTTCCTCCCTTCTATCATTAAAAATAAAATAATATCTTAGGAAAACACTTTGGCAAATTGAGGCTCAAAGTCTGTATCTATTTGTGGTTAAGCTTGAGGAGAAGGAGAAAGGTAAAATGATAACATGCATCGGAGAGCACCACAAAGAAAGGTGTAGGTCAGTTCATGGTACAAGGGCTGCATGCAGGTCAAGATAGCCCATTTCCAAGAATGCTATAGTGGCTGGACAGGCACTGGACATGTCCTGAACTCAGTGTCAGACGTGGCTGCCGAATACTTGGATGAAGTGAAGCAGCTGACAGATCTCATGCTGCCCCATCTGAAGACTGTCCTGGCCAGGCAGAGGATGGATGAGGAGACCTTCCCAATGGACCCTGTCAGTGAACAGGCTAGTAACATTGATGGCACCCCTGTGCACAACATTGGGATGGAGAGACAATGTGGCAAGGTGGACTACAAACTGAAGAAGTTGGGCACACTGAACGCAGTCAATAGGTCAATCATTTTACAGAAGTGCCAGGAGCTTCAGAGGTTTCAAGGCAGCAGCACAAGCAAAAAGGGAGGTTGAACTCAACTGGAGTAAATTCATGAAGGCAAAATTCGAGAGTAGGGCAGATGAGAAACAAGAGATGGCTCAAAGAAAGGAGAGTAAGAGACTAGACATGCTGGACACACTGAAATCTTTTGATGGCCCCTTCACGATAGTGGGGAAGTTGAAAAGTTCCTTGTGGATGAAAGTCTGCACAAGAATGCAAAGCTGCAGAGAATGAAGCTTGAGGTTCAGTTTGCCAGAGAAAGCACCAAGCTTCTGCCTAAAGTCAATCCTATCTTCACAATCCAGGTGACACTTCCCAGAAATGGCGAAAGTGCAATTCTCCAAGTCATAATGGATACTTAGAATTTTATGGTGGTGGTAAGTATTCATGAAAACAGGTAGCCTAACATTAGTGAATGGGTGAATTCTGGAAATAACCTAAAAATCTTACACAGTGCACCTTTAAGCAAGGGGTTTCTTTCGTGCTTTCAATTTTGCAAAATCATCCACCACATCATTGAAGTCCAACTCTCTTGTCAGCTCACTCTCAATTGCCATTAGAGATAACGCATTTAATCTTTTCTGAGTCATTCTTGTGCGCAGCTCATTTTTTACTCTTGACAAAAGAGAGAATGAGCGTTCTCCCTCACAGTTACTGACCGGTAGAGTGAGAAAAATCTGTAGCGCAATGTATGTATTAGGAAACGTAGGCTGTAGTACAAAATGTATTATTGTTTTGAGCAGTCCTGAAGGGGTCCTCTCCTCATCAGTGTTGTTGAGCTGTATAAAAGATTTGAACTGTATAAGCTCCTGTCCAAGACTTTCATTGAGGTCAGATGGGTATGATTCAGTGAGAATCTTGGCCTTGTGAAGGACTGAAGCATTGGACTCTGTATCCAAAGAGAAAAGGACACTGAACAAATTGTTCAGATGTTTGTAGGCCTCCAGACGGTGATTAAGGCTTGAACTCAGTTGATCAATAGAGGCAATAAATGTCTCTATTTGAAACAGTTGCCTTCCCTCAAGCACAACATCTGGGGATGCTGATTCATCAGCAAACTTTTTACGTTTCCTCGTCCGTTCAGCCCTGTAAGATGGGGTGCCACCCAACATGTTTAAGGCTTTCTGCTCAAAATGATCAAATAGATCTCTTTGGAAGAGAACAAAGGTGCGCAGAGATTCCAGCAATCTAACTGCTGTACCAAGGTCCATGTCTGCTTTTTGAAGTTGCAGACTTGTGGCCTGAAATCTGGACAGAACAGTGTCCCAAAAGCCTGCCATGAAGGCCATCTCAAGTGAATCCAGCTTCCGCACTAGACTGTCAGCTTCAGTTCGTGTGTCTCGTTTCTCTGTGTCATCAGTGGAAATAACCTGTAGTGCTGCTTTTATTTTACTGTAGTTCTGCCACAGTGCTTTGGTAGATTCTGCACGGCAACTCCAACGCGTGTTGGATAAAGCTTTAAGTGTGAGATCTATGTTGGAATTGCCAAATACCCTGTCCCATCGGTGTGTGGATGCAGTTGTGAAGTTGTAAATAGACTGAATCAAGTCAAAATACTTAGAGACTTCATTTCCACATCTGTCAATGCTGTTGACTCCCACCAAATTCAAAGAGTGAGCTGCACATGGAATATAGTGTATTAATGGGTTGCTTTTCTTTAAGTGAGCCTGCAACCCATTATACCTCCCTGACATGTTGCTGGCATTATCATAAGCCTGCCCCCTGCAATTTGACAGCTCTAACCCTAGATTTTCCAACACAGACATGACACAGTTAGCCAAACTTTCACCTGTATGGCTAGTAATGGGCTCAAAACCCACAAAGCGTTCAACAACACTGCCCTCTTTGCTAACAAAACGGAATATGAATGTCAATTGGTCCACATGAGATAAATCTGGGGTTGAATCCACAATGATAGAGTAGTATTTGCTTGCTTGCAGTTCATCTGCTATAGCCTGTTTGGTTTTTGCACCCATCAATTCAATGAATTCCTCACAAATGGTGGAGGACAGATATGAGGTATTACCTCGACCCATCTGCCCAAACTTTCTGATGTGATCCTTTAGAAAGGGATCAAATTCAGCCAGGACCTCCAGAATACCAAGGTAGTTCCCATTGAGAGGAGACCCTAACGATTCATTTTTACCCCTAAATGCAAGGCCCCTTTCTGCAAGGAATTTAATGACTGCAACAACTCTTTGTAACACCTGCCTCCAATAGCTGCTCTCTGCCTGAAACTGTTTGAACAGGTCTGCATCAACTGTGGCACCTTTGGCGCGGTTCAAGACTGCTTGCATGCAGGTTATGTGCTCAGCACTTCGCTCATGTTCACCAAATCTTTCTGAGTGTTTCCAATCACAATAGCCTGTCACAAAAGAATGTGTTTTTGGGGAAAACAGTTTGCATGCAAAGCAGTAAACATTACCAGTAGAGGGAGAGTACATCAGCCACTCTCTTTGTACTCGTTGTCCATTGGGCAAGTGTGAAGTAAAATGTTCATTGTTTAGGCATCGGGTTTTGCCTCCTAGCCCACTGTTCCTCACAGAAGCTGGATAATGGCTGTGACGGTTGTGAAATGATTTTGCACTTCTTTGAATAAGAACTTCCTTCATTGACTCAGTGAGGGTCTCAGCCCATTTAGCGGGATCACTAGGTAGAGTTGTCACTGTAGATGGTGTTGAAGAAAGATTCAGCTCATTTTCTATGCTGTCCAGAGGTGCAGTGACCTCACATTCATCCGAGCAACTGGCTACTGCTGAATTGGTTGAATCATAAGCATCAGAAGCATTTGGTTCAGTGTCTACACTTGTAGTGGTCTCAGGATCTTGGGAGCTACATGCTAGCTCAGGTGCATTGCTAACCTTAGCTGAATTTGCAGTAGCATTTATAGAATTGCTTTCAGCAGATGTCTTTGTACTGAAGAAGCTGGAGATATTTGGAACACTCGCAAGTAAAACTGATTCCTTTTTTTTCTTTTCTTGCTGAATTTTTTTTCTAGCTCCTCCACTTAAACGTTTATGATCCATATTTCCCTTCTTTCTTTGCACGTTGGCTCTTTGCCTATCACAACAGATGAACCAACTATGTGTGTGTGTGTGTGTGTGTGAGTTTGTTTGTGTGTTTATGATCGGTGCTGCTTCCTTCAAGTGTGTGAGGTGATATAGAAAACTAGCAACCCAGCATCAACACTCCAAAGCAGAGAATAACAGCTTACTAGCATAGACAATTGAGAGCAGAGAATCAACTGATTCGTCTGATAGACAGCAGGAGAGCAGAGTGGTCAGTGATGATCGAATCAAGAAAATGTCTAAATGGCAAGGGAACAGACTGATTTGTACTGAGGAGAAAGAGAGAGAGAGCCAATTACAGTGAAATATATTCCAAAAGAGCCAAGTGACTAGCTGAAGGCAGGGACAAATGCCTTGGAGTGACCAACAAGAGTGCAAAGTACCAAATGGCAAAATGTGGGAAGACCAACAGGCAGATCTGCTTTTACCACTTATCTTCACAACCAAAAAGTCGCTAAATGATGTTTTTAGTCGCTAGCCAGGTATGGCCAAAAGACACGAAATCTAGCGGCAAAGTCGGTCAATCACACTGACAGTGAAACAAATATTTTGAAAAGATAATAATTGTACAACTTTGTGCACTTTTGTCTTCTATCTAAATATTTTCACAAAGGACACCAAAATGTTGCTATCTGCAGGCAGCTTGCTAGCTATGATGGCAGCAACGATGTCTGCCAGACAGGAGAGAGTGGTCAGTGACGATCGAATCGAGAAAATGACAAAATGGGTCAAAGACCAAAAAGGTATTAACTGACAGCAGTGACAAATGTCAGACTGTAAACTTTTTCGAAAGAAAAGGACAAAATGGGAAGATGCTGATAGTAACAGCAAAATGGAAAATATAAGAATTTCCAAGTAATGCTCAACTCAAGTGTGTGTGTGTGTGTGTGTGTGTGTGCGCGCGTTAAACTTCTTGTTGAATGATTTCAAATTATCTCTGAGTCTGAACTGAGGGAAAGGAAACCAAATTTTGAGCAGTCTCTCACGAGTTCAAAATACCAAATGAGGAGATTCTAAAAGAACAGACCGGTTTATGAAAGACTCGATGGGGGAGGGGCACAGCTAAGAATACTTGAGTGAGATTCTGTGATCCAAATTCGAGATAGAGCTTTTTGATAATGATAATTTGTCAGAGTAAGGTTGTGTAATCAAAATTTGAGAATGAGCTTTGTCAATCAATCAAGAATATTTGCATTAAGTTCTGTGATCAAAATTCAGAAACAACCTTTAATAATTGATAAAGAATATGTGAGTGAGGTTGTGTGATCCATCCAATTTGAGAATTAGCTTTGATAATAATGATTGAGAGCCTCTGGCCCTCTGTGGATCATGGCCGCGGGGCCAATTTTGCCTGGCCCCTTGGGGCCTCTGTGGGTCGTGGCCGCGGGGCCAAGTTGGCCTGGCCCCTTGGGGCCTCTGACCGTCTATGGATCGGGGCCAAGTTGGCCTGACCCCTCGGGGCCTCTGGCCCTCTATGGATCATGGCCGCGGGGCCAAGTTGGCCTGACCCCTTAGGACCTCAGGCCCTCTGTGGGTCGCGGCCGCGGGGCCACGTTGACCTGGCCCCCTGGGGCCTCTGACCCTCTATGGAACAATGGCCGCGGACCCAAGTTGGCCTGGCCCCTTGGGGCCTCTGACCGTCTATGGATCATGGCCGCGGGGCCATGTTGGCCTGACCCCTTAGGACCTCAGGCCCTCTGTGGGTCGTGGCCGCGGGGCCAAGTTGACCTGGCCCCTTGGGGCCTCTTACCCTCTATGGATCATGGCCGCGGGGCCAAGTTGGCCTGACCCCTTAGGACCTCAGGCCCTCTGTGGGTCGTGGCCGCGGGGCCAAGTTGACCTGGCCCCTTGGGGCCTCTTACCCTCTATGGATCATGGCCGCGGGGCCAAGTTGGCCTGGCCCCTTGGGGCCTAAGATTATCATTTTTGCAAAAGTAGTTTTGCTTGGGTCGCGGCCGCGGGGCCAAGTTGGCCTGGCCCCTTGGGGCCTCTGGCCCCCTGGGCCTGGGCCCGGTAGGCCCGGTCATTAATCCACCTATGGGAGGGGACAGAGTGGCTTCAGAGTGAGTTTGGAGATCTGTATTAAGCATCTCAGCTCCTCTCCTTTGTTAATGAATGTTTTAGGTGTTTGAACCTGACACTGATTTACTTTCCTAATAGGGAGGAGTCTTTCAAACAAAGAGAACCAGTTTGTGCTTATACTTTAATAGTACACGCTTAAATTCTGAGTTTGACATCGGCTTTTTCAAGCCTATTCTGATAGATTTGTTTTGAGACATAAACCAAAAAGTTTGAAAGGATAGACCTTCTTTTTTGACCTTTAGTATGATAATCTTCCCCATATGTGTACCAAATTATACACCGGATGACAATACAACAGGGTGATGTCTGCGCGCTCAATGCTTGGGCAGGAAGAGAGGCAGACAGAGAAGATGATGGACGGGCTAAGAGACATGAGCCGGCACCAAGCAGGAGTCCAATCAGTTTCATCAATGTTTTAGTCACAGTAAGTTCTCACTATCTGTTAACCATCTAATCTTTAAATTCCAGCCAGCTTTGTTGTCTAGAGAGAAAACCCATCCTACCGAGTAAGATTTGTCATTTGCCCACCTACTGATCTGGTTCTGAATACCGATGAGAGATACCGTACCAATGCGACGCCTGTGTCAGATGATGCGTCGGTGCCTCCCTGGAGTGAAACTTTGAGGCTGGATCAACAATGACTGCAACAAAACACCGGGCCTTTGAGAGACAGTGAGGACGTGGGTCCTTAATAAACGAGTGGCACTGTGAACAGTCCTTCTCATTTCCCATTGGAATACCTCTAAGTAGTTAGAGTATATTTATGTGTGATTTGATAGGTTTATGCCTTATTTCTTCATTGGATTATTCACAAAAGTCTGATGGCTAATGAGATAATTATTGTGGTTCAAGAATCTAGTCTAATTGTTTAATTTTTGATTAAAGTGGTAGCACTGATTCTGACAATTATTATATTTTTATGATATGTTATATGATATATACCTTTCGTTCATAGCAAAAAGTAGTATACTTGAAGTAAATTTTATTAAGAATACTTAAGTATAAGTATAAGTTTAGAAAGTGTACTCGAACCATGTACTTATAGTGCACTTGAAGTATTACTATTGTAATACTTCTTCGGACTTAATTGGGACATTTTTTAGTTTACAAAAGTATACTTTAAGTATACTGTTCCAAGATCATTTTAAGTTTACTAAATTATACATTAAAGTATTAAGCAAGTACACTAATCTGTATACTAGACGTTTACAAGGTATACTTGTGGTTCACATTTTAGTTTATTGAAGTATACCACCAGTATACTTTTCAATATCCTGCCAATGTACTGGTTATATACTGCTAGTCCATATTTTAGTTTAAGTACACATTCAATAATTACTAAAACTACAATACTATTTTTGATATTTTAATTTGTATATTATAAGTATACTTAGGTTCACTCACCATCTTGTAGCACATCATATGAATAACATATTCTTAGTTACCTCATAATGTAGGTACAATGCTATGTGTTTACACAATCACAAGACAGAATCTTGATAACTTTGATTTATTTATATATTATAGAACATAATGTGCAGTTTCTTTAATGTCAGCTTAAACTATTACAGACTGCATTTAAAAATAAAAAATACATTTCTCAAAAATTAAACCCTTCTTAGCTTTCAATATTGAAATTAACATGTAAACACATTTACATATGAAAATGTGAACACAAGGAAGTCATTCTTTGTAAAAAAATGGAACAAGAAAAACTGCAATTGTCATCAAAAATCTAAACAAAAGTATGTTTCCAGCTAAGAACTAAATAAGAACTGAGAACTGAAGTTCTTGGTTGTCAAAAGAAGGTGAAAAAAGTGCACGTTTTCGGAACAAAACTATCCTGACAGAAACATTACTTTTATGACTTCTTTTAATTTAGTTTCTTTGCATCGCTTATATTTGTTATGAACTAGAATCAGGCAAACCCAGTATTCAAACCAAACAAGCGAGGTATAAGCAAAAAACAGGATTTTAATAATGAAACAGGGACAGGTGGGCTCAACGATCAAAAGGGCAGTCCAAAATCCGGTACACAAAAGGCAGTCCAAAATAGGCAGAGGTACAGACAGGGCAAAAGCAAGCTCGGATAATCATGGGACAGAATCAGGTCGGTAAAATGGTAAATCAGTCAGACAGGGCAGGAAAAACAGATCAGGGAACAGGCTGGCTCAGAATCAAAAAGGCTCTCAGGTTAGCATCAACAGGTCAATCAAGAAAGGAACGCTGGAACAAAACTCACCGTAGGCTCGTTAATGCTCGTAATCTGGCGGAGAACTAAAGACTGAGGCAGAACTATATAGTGAAGTGCACAGGTGAAATGGAGTGAAAACTAATTACAGGGAAACAGCTGGAAACAGCTGGAACTAATCAGAGGCAGGGAAGTGACTGACAGAGAACTGAACTGATAGGTTGGTGACTGCTGACAGGGGAGTGACAAGCTAATAGGGTAAAAACAGGGAGGTGAGCTGGCAGGTGAACAGAACTGAGCTAAAAGCTTACAGAACCCTAACAGATAGTATAAAACAAAGAACAAAATCAAACCACAACAAAACTCAAACTATTCCATAATTCAAAACTAAGACAGAACCTAAAATCATGACAGAACCCCCTCCTTAAGGCCGGATTCCAGACGGCCTAAAGCAAGACAAAGAAGACAGACTAGATCAGGTGGTTGGAGGGAGGTGCAGGACGGAGGGCTAGAGTCAAACAAATGTCCAAATACAAACTAAAACAAAGCAAGATGAGTCAAGTTCTCAGGCGGGCGTCCAGGAGGACGGCCCCGACGAGTCAGGTTCTCCGGCAGGCGGGCGTCCAGGAGGACGGCCCCGACGAGTCAGGTTCTCCGGCGGATGACCTAGGCATGTCAGGTTCTCCGGCGGACGTCCCGAAGGACGGCCTCGGCGTGTCAGGTTCTCCGGCGGACGTCCCGAAGGACGGCCTCGGCGTGTCAGGTTCTCCGGCGGACGTCCCGAAGGACGGCCTCGGCGTGTCAGGTTCTCCGGCGGACGTCCCGAAGGACGGCCTCGGCGTGTCAGGTTCTCCGGCGGACGTCCCGAAGGACGGCCTCGGCGTGTCAGGTTCTCCGGCGGACGTCCCGAAGGACGGCCTCGGCGTGTCAGGTTCTCCGGCGGACGTCCCGAAGGACGGCCTCGGCGTGTCAGGTTCTCCGGCGGACGTCCCGAAGGACGGCCTTGGCGTGTCAGGTTCTCCGGCGGACGACCCCTGTGAGACGGGTAATCCGGCGGGTGTCCTGTAGGACGGCCCCGGTTAGCAAAGATGTCCGGCGGCCGGTGGCGGAGCAGGTCTCTCATAGGCCGGCGGCGGAGCATGTCTCTCGGAGACCGGCGGCGGAGCAGCAACCTCTGAGGCCGGCGGCGGAGCAGCAACCTCTGAGGCTGGCGGCGGAGCAGGTCTCTCGGAGGCCGTCGGCAGAACAGGACCCTCAGGAACCGACGCCTGGAGAGAGAGAGAACAGAACCTGGCGCCGGACTGAAGGCTGGAGACAGCGCCGGACTAAGAGCTAGAAGAGACGCCTGGCTACAGAGTTCAGGAGGCGCCTGGCTACAGAGTTCAGGAGGCGCCTGGCTACAGAGTTCAGGAGGCGCCTGGCTACAGAGTTCAGGAGGCGCCTGGCTACAGAGTTCAGGAGGCGCCTGGCTACAGACTTCAGGAGGCGCCTGGCTACAGACTTCAGGAGGAGCCTGGCTACAGACTTCAGGAGGAGCCTGGCTACAGACTTCAGGAGGAGCCTGGCTACAGAGTTCAGGAGGAGCCTGGCTACAGGTTTCAGGTTCAGACGGCCCCTGGCTACAGGCTTCAGGTTCAGACAGGGCCTGGCTACAGGCTTCAGGTTCAGACGGGACCTGGCTACAGGCTTCAGGTTCAGACGGGACCTGGCTACAGGCTTCAGGTTCAGACGGGGCCTGGCTACAGGCTTCAGGTTCAGACGGGGCCTGGCTACAGGCTTCAGGTTCAGACGGGGCCTGGCTACAGGCTTCAGGTTCAGACGGGGCCTGGCTACAGGCTTCAGGTTCAGACGGGGCCTGGCTACAGGCTTCAGGTTCAGACGGGGCCTGGCTACAGGCTTCAGGTTCAGACGGGGCCTGGCTACAGGCTTCAGGTTCAGACGGGGCCTGGCTACAGGCTTCAGGTTCAGACGGGACCTGGCTACAGGCTTCAGGTTCAGACGGGACCTGGCTACAGGCTTCAGATGCTCCCAGACCCTTCAACACCCAGAACCTCATCAGTAACCCTTCCAGAACCTCCGACAAAGAGAGCTTGGTCAGCCACTTGGGAAATTGGCTGTCAAGCCAAAGGTGAGGGGGTAAGAGCTTCAGAAGATGTCTGGAGATCTCCCAGTCTCCATGGTGCTCTGGGTGCTTAACTTCTCGGCGAGACCCCCGACGGAGCTTGTCGTTTGGACGAGGGCCGCGACGCCGCTTGTCGTCTGGACGAGGGCCACGACGCCGCTTGTCGTCTGGATGAGGGCCACGACGCCGCTTGTCGTCTGGACGAGGGCCACGACGCCCAGTGTCCCGATGAGCCCCAGAGTTGCGGCCTGAAAGAGGGCTCGTCTGAACCCCCTCCTCGTGGACCAGTGGTAGACCCTCCTGGGTTCCCACGTCGCAGACTGGCGGTAGACCCTCCTGGGTCCAAGCGTCGCAGACTGGCGGCAGACCCTCCTGGGTCCAAGCGTCGCAGACTGGCGGCAGACCCTCCTGGGTCCAAGCGTCGCAGACTGGCGGCAGACCCTCCTGGGTCCAAGCGTCGCAGACTGGCGGCAGACCCTCCTGGGTCCAAGCGTCGCAGACTGGCGGCAGACCCTCCTGGGTCCAAGCGTCTTGGGCCGGCTGCGGACCCTCCCGGGTTGTAGCGTCTTGGGCCGGCTGCGGAGACTGTGCTGCTTTAAAGCTGCCGGAAGCCGGCACTGGAGCTGAGGTAGAGGGTGGGTCCTCTGGGACAGGTGCAGGTGCCGAGGCGTCGGCTGGACCCTTGGGGACAGGATCGGGTCTACTATAGAAAGCCTGGAGAGCCGCTCTATAGTGCCCCTCAACCTCCTTTAATTTAGCCTCCAGCTCCTCTGAATACTGGCTGAAAAGAGCCTCCCTAAGGTGTTTAATAATAGGGGTAAAAGTTCTTATCTAGTTCTCCAGAGCCAGATCCTCAGCATCACGGGCGCCACCAGGAGGCGCTGTGGGCTGCTCAGCTCTGGGGAGCACCGGACTCCGATCCACTGGGCAGGAAGTGGCAACGGACGGGCGCGGTACTGGCTCACCTGTTGGCCGAACAGAACGGGTGAAGGAGCGACCCACAGGTTTCCGTCCCCTCCTCCGACGGTGGTACGGCAGGACTTGCTGGAAGTTCAAATCTGTCGGTAGAGCCGGGATCGGCGGAGCCCACAGCGTTCCCTGCATCTCCTCTTCTGGAGGGAGAGAGAGAAAAAGATCCGGGCGAAGATCCTGTACCACCTCCGCTTCGACCTCCAAAAACAAAGTTGGGTCAGGATAAAACCCATGGGCGGAGCCGACAGCGGTGTCGCTGGGTGAGTGATCCCTACTATTCCGAGCAGAACCTGAATTAGTTAAAAAGAGCCCTCCAAAGCGTAGGCTCCGAGCAGGCAGCGAGTTACTGCCGCTGCAGCTACTGGAGAGATGGCGTCTGGGACCGACACCAGGGGGACAGAACGCCAATCTGGAACCCTCCAAAGCCATAGTTTGTGGAGGGGAAAAAAAAAAAAAAAAAAATATTTAAGGGGAGAAAAAAAAAACCTCTACAAGCTTGTTTGGCGATAGGTTTTAGGGGGCCAGATCATTCTGTTATGAACTAGAATCAGGCAAACCCAGTATTCAAACCAAACAAGCGAGGTATAAGCAAAAAACAGGATTTTAATAATGAAACAGGGACAGGTGGGCTCAACGATCAAAAGGGCAGTCCAAAATCCGGTACACAAAAGGCAGTCCAAAATAGGCAGAGGTACAGACAGGGCAAAAGCAAGCTCGGATAATCATGGGACAGAATCAGGTCGGTAAAACGGTAAATCAGTCAGACAGGGCAGGAACAACAGATCAGGGAACAGGCTGGCTCAGAATCAAAAAGGCTCTCAGGTTAGCATCAACAGGTCAATCAAGAAAGGAACGCTGGAACAAAACTCACCGTAGGCTCGTTAATGATCTGGCGGAGAACAAAAGACTGAGGCAGAACTATATAGTGAAGTGCACAGGTGAAATGGAGTGAAAACTAATTACAGGGAAACAGCTGGAACTAATCAGAGGCAGGGAAGTGACTGACAGAGAACTGAACTGATAGGTTGGTGACTGCTGACAGGGGAGTGACAAGCTAATAGGGCAAAAACAGGGAGGTGAGCTGGCAGGTGAACAGAACTGAGCTAAAAGCTTACAGAACCCTAACAGATAGTATAAAACAAAGAACAAAATCAAACCACAACAAAACTCAAACTATTCCATAATTCAAAACTAAGACAGAACCTAAAATCATGACAATATTGTTGCATTTCTTTCTAATGATCCGTCTGACATCTTGCATGGAGGTGTCGGAGAACTTCGCCTGGGCATAGACTGTGAGTGTGAAAACAAATATACAAACAAAACGTTACTTATTGGTACATTTATCCACATTTAACACACATGTCAAACATAAAGGATGGTTTATTAGTTACATTTTGGAATAATCTATAATTTACAGAAACTGTAAAGAAGCAAGGTGTTGTTAACAAAGTTCAATTCAATTTAGTTTATTTCTATAGTGGCAATTCAAAATGCAAGTCATCTCAAGACACTTTACAAAGACAATTCAATCATATCATACAGACAAATTGTTAAATATTTTCTATCTGCTGACTGCATTCAGTGATCAAACTGACCCTGTTGGCTTACCGGATGCATCCTGTTTAAGAAAACTGAATTCATCAGACTAAATCACCTCATCCCATCTTTATATGGTCCAGCTCGTATGATTATGTGCAGCTGTAAATGTGTAATAAACTTCAGTACCACCAATAATTTGAGCTACAGTGCCTCATCTATTTTATCAAACCACATGGACCAGTCTTCACTCCCTAGATGCATTAATGTCCATGCCGCAATCACCAGTTCACAACAATTGTTCCTGGTTTTGGACAAGTTCAGATTAGGAACACTCCATAATAGCTGCAAATTTATAGATTCCTTACCCAGTTATAGAGCCAACCCAATTCCGATTTATCAAACTTGCTCATATTTTTTTTTTTTTTTCATTTTGCCTACTTCTAACACATCAGCTTTGAGGAAATGTGTTCACGCTCCTGAGAAACAAGTGATCACCCTTTGCTTAATGCCATGGTTTCAAACTATTGTGCCAGTGGCAGTTTAGTTATTTAGGCTGCCTTTGGTGGTCCTCAGATGATGTTTTAGTGTTAATTTTTTACATGTTTCTGTATTACAATAGACTGGTCTCATGCAGTGTTATTTATCCAGGCAGCTACCTTTTTTCTTTGAACTTCATGGTCCTCCTCTGCCACATCTTTCCACTTGCTGTTTGGTTTGCTCTTCCTCTTGGGTGCTTCTTACCAGATGTCTTCACCATTTATGAATTCATGTCTCTTCTTGCAGAGGTCACTGTAGTTGTCTGTGTAAGAGACGTTGTCAAATAAAAAAACAGAGGGATTTAAAGTACACTGAGATGACAGGTGTTGTGAATTAGCTATATTAAACAAACTATTAAAACATGAAAAAAACAATAAAGTCAACAGGCTTTGTAGATCAGCCATTACTGAATGTGGGTTTAAGTTGCAATATTAATTCATTTGAGCAAATTGTAATAGCTGCTCTGTTAATTTAGTCATTCCTATCATCCTGTTCCTTTTAAGTCCCAACTGCTGAAATGTGCTATATTTTGTGTTGTAGTGGGCTGATATATATATTTTTTCTTATTTTAATCTCATCAGAAACGTCTGACCTCTCTCTACCAAAAATATGTGTACATAAAATTATATATTTTAAAATTAGTAAATCATTTTTGAGTGCAACATGGTTTAAATACCATGTCCCCTTTTAATTATTTACAAAATCAAAGTAGGAATATAATAGAAATACATCATGTAATTTGAAAAATACTTTTAAATATTACTGTTCATAGTAGTCCTCATTCAATTATTTCACTGTTAATGTTAATTGTTAAATTAATACTGTTTAACAAAATATTTGAAATTGACTTGTGCAGAGAATTTGATAAGCAGGACAGCATGATATCCTGAGCTTGACCAAAGTCATTTTCTTGTGGTTTAAAAAGTCCACCATTAAGTAAAATAAGGAAATAAATACACTTTATATTATGTTATAGTGATCATATAGCACCGAATAGAAGTAATGACTCTATGAATGAACTAACCTTTGAAAAAAACAGTCAAAAGTTGAATCATGCAAGTTTTGCTAGCTTGTAGATTAACTTAGTAAAAATCAACATAACTGGGCTATTACAAAGCGAAATAACAAATAAATAAAGATAACTATAGGAAGAAAAAAAATCAACAACTTACCATCAAAAGTTGGACCGTCCGACTTTTTTCTCCCTTTGATGTCCCACTTTATATCCATCCATCTTCATCTTCCAGGTTAGGGCACTCAGTGAATATTTTCAGACATTGTTGCTGATCAATAGGACTTATCCAGGAAGATTTCCCAACTTCCACAGTCTTGTCTTTGAAATAATAAAGGGCAGACGCCATCTCTGTATCCTGAAAATTACGTTCTGAGAGCAGGAGCTTTTTTTCTTTTTTTTAAAAAAAACGTTAACGCCGCTATGGGCGGGAATTTGCGACCGGGCTTCCTATTGGCTGCCTGTTAGGGAGGCGGGAACATGGACGGAAAGGGCAGAAGTCATGTGACGTCAGGAGGAGGGGTAGAGAGAAGAAAACTATAGGTTACTGGCGTAACCCCGGTTCTCAGAGTAGCGTGAGTGAGATGTCTCACTATGGGATACGCCCCCTGCCGCGTATTCCTCAGAAGCATATATCTCATGACGCCAATCCTGATTGGCTGGTGATCGCGACGTCTGCGTCACCCCTCCTATAAGTAGCCTTGCGCTACGACGCTACGTCATTCGAAAGTACCTCTTCTCGCTTCGCCCCAGCAAGAAGGGTTGTCTGGTGAGACATCTCACTCATGCTACTCTGAGAACCGGGGTTACGCCAGTAACCTATAGTTCTCATTCATAGCATTCGTTTCGATGTCTCACTATGGGATATGGAGACTCCCGTATTGCCAGACTTCTTATCTCTAGCGACCCCCAGTACTCGGATGTGCCTGCCCCAGTAATGCCTCAGAGTCCAAAACAGCTGAGGCCACACTAGGAACTGAGACATCCAGTTTATAGAACCGAGCAAAAGCGAGCGGTGAAGACCAACTCGCTGCTGCACATATGTCTTGAATGGGCACTCCCCTAAAGAGGGCCCAGGACGTCGCCAAGCCCCTAGTAGACCACCCGGGGCCTGGAGACCCTGGCTTGTATAAGACAGCGCAATTGCCCCCACAATCCAGTGGGAGAGCCGTTGCTTAGAGATGGGCATGCCCTTAAAAGGCTTTGCCCAGGACACAAAGAGCTGATCACTCCTTCGGAAACCGCTAGTCCTGTCCACGTAGGCCCGCAGGGCCCGGACGGGACAAGGCTTGTTCAGCCACTGTTCCTCTGAAGAGGAAAAAGGAGGAGGAGAGAAGGCTGTAAGAATAATGGGAGAAAACGAGCCCACCACTTTAGGTACAAAGGCTGGGTTGGGCTGCAGTGAGACCTTAGCATCTCCTGGACCGAAGATGGTGCAGGAGGGGTTCACCGAGAGAGCATGGAGGTCACCTACACGTTGAGTAGATACCAATGCTAACAGCAGAACTGTCTTGAGGGACAGATGCTTGAGATCAGCCTCCTCCAAAGGCTCAAATGGAGGATTCGCGAGGCCATCCAGTACCCTTGTCAGGTCCCATGGAGGTGCCAGGGATCTGGTCACCGGCAGAAGCCTACGCGCTCCCTTCATAAAACGGCCCACCAAGGGGTGTTGGCTGGCCGTTTTGCCCTCAAAGCCCACGCGGCATGCGGAAATAGCTGCCAGGTAAACCTTAATTGTGGAGAAAGACATTATTTTGTCAATCAGCTCTTGCAAGAATGACAAAATTTCCCCAACGGGACACTGAAAAGGGATAAAATCCCTGTCATAGCACCATCTTTCAAAATTGCTTCATTTGCAGTCATATAGGGACCTGGTGGAGGGAGCTCTAGCACTCTGAATGGTATGTATAACATTCTGAGGCAACCCTGCTGTGTTTAAATTATACCACTCACGGGCCAGGCCCATAGTTTTAGGTGTTCTGGGTGAGGGTGAAACACCGTCCCCTTCACCTGAGACAGCATGTCGACCCGTAGCGGGAGTTGCCAAGGCTGTCCTCTCAGGAGCTGATATACCTCCGCTAACCAGTGCATCGCTGGCCAATGTGGAGCTATCAGGATCAGCGAGTGGCGATGCTCCCTCACTCTGGCGAGAGTGGGGGGAATCAAAGCCAGCGGAGGAAAAGTGTACAACAGAACGTGAGGCCACTTGTGCGCCAGCGCATCCACGCCGAGCGGCGCGTCCTGATCGCGCATCGAGAAGAATAGCGGACACTGAGTGTTCTCGTTGGAGGCGAACAGGTCCACTGTTGCCCTGCCAAAACGGAACCACACCTGTTCCACTATTGCTGGGTGCAGAGTCCAATCCCCGTATAATGGGGCGCCTCTGGACAGCATATCGGCCCCGCAGTTCAGAACCCCCGGTACATGGGTAGCTCTGAGTGAAAGGAGATGCTTGCTGCTCCATAAAATCATCTTGTGAGCTAGTGCATGCAACCGGAGGGAACGCAGTCCCCCCTGACGGTTGATGTAAGCGCGGGATGAAGCCTGAGTGCGGCTACCCAGCGCTGAAATCCTCTCATATGCAGACGGCCAAGGGGGACAACCAGAATGACGGAAGCCATCAAACCTAGCAGCCGCAGGCACAATCTGAAAGGGATTGCCCTGAGCAGACAGAATGAGGCGAGGCAGGACCTCAGCCTGAGCACTCTGTCTGAGGACAGACAAGCGGTGAGCGAGACCGAATTCAGCTCCAGACCCAGAAAGATGATATTCTGTGTCGGGGCTAAAACACTCTTTTCGTGGTTCAGCACAAAACCTAGATCGAGCATGTGTCGAACCAGTATCTGTGTGTGCGTCACCGCCTCCCTCTGTGACCGAGCCAGAAGGAGCCAGTCGTCCAGATATGTGGCCAAGCGGATACCCTGCTTCCTCAGCGGAGCAATCGCCGCTTCGGTACAGCGCACAAACACTCTTGGGCTCAGGGAGAGCCCGAACGGGAGCACTGTGTATTCGTAACAGACGCCCCGAAAAGCGAATCTCAGATATTTCCTGTGTGGTGGGTACTCAGAAATATGGAAATACGTGTCCTTTAGGTCGATCGAGGTGAACCAGTCGCCTTGACGCACCCGACGCACCAGGCATGCGTGTGTGAGCATCCTGAATTTGTATTTCCGGAGATAACCGTTCAGAGCTCTCAAGTCCAGGATAGGGCGAATTCCTTTCCCTCCCCGTTTCGGGATCAGAAAATACCTGGAGTAGAAGCCGCTGTGTTTCTGCTCCGCGGGGACAGGACTGATAGCTCCTTTCCTAAGCAGTGCAGAGATTTCCTCTTGCAGCGCACGAGCAGATTCTCCCCACGCCTGAGTGGGAACTATGCCCGAAAAGCGAGGGGGAATCCTGGCAAACTGAAGCCGGTATCCCCGTGTCACGGTCCGCTGAACCCACGCTGACGTCATGAGGGAAGCCCATCTGTCTCTTTGGGCGGAGAGTGACGTCATTACTGGGTCTCCCTCCGGCCTCAAAGGCGGACTTACGGGGCCCCCTAGCGGCAGGGCAGGGACGTCGCGAGTGGACGGTACTGCGCCTGCGCAAGGAGACGACTGCATCACGGAGCCGGTCCCAACCTGATGCCTGTGGGGATGAGGCGTCCCCCGCAGGAGCAGTGATGTGACTGGTCCGTTTATTATTATTTTTTGTGTTTTCATCTGCGCCCTCGACCTTAGGTCTGGATGCGACAGGAGAACAAGGTTTATTTTCGAACATGTGTGCGTGCACAACTCGCAGGGACAGGAACAGCCGCCGCATCTCTCGTGCTTCCTCGTCCTCTGGCTGGGGAAACCGCTCGCAGTCGAGGTCTCGAGGGACACACATTCGTTGGCGGGTTGTGTAGAACCGGTGAACGGGGAACATCCAGTTCTAGCACCCTTGAGAGGGCCGCGTCGTCAGGCCGTCCTCTTCTTCCTCCTGACCTGGTGGCTGGAGGTTTGCACCGGCTGGCCCGCAGGGGGAGTTACCGGAGGCCTTGACGGTTTCCCTGACCAGCCCTGTCTGCCTCCTAGGACGGAAGGGACCGGTGGAGCGGGCTGGGGTTTCGGCCGTCTGGGGATCTTGAAGGGAGGGGGCCGGGGCGTCGCCTGGGCGTAGGACTGCCCTGCTGTCGCCTGAGGGGAAGGTTCCGTCTTACTTGGCAGGCAGAAACGGAGCGCTTCGTCCTCCTTCTTTGGGGCCTCGCACCGCTGCTGCATGGAAGCCAGCGCGGACCCGAAGATGCCTTCCGGCACGATAGGCATGTCCAAGATCTCCTCCTTCTCTCGGTCCGACAGGTTGGTCAGGTTGAGCCACCTGGCTCTCTCCTGCGACACCATCATCCCCATGGATTTTCCCGTGGCTTGGACTGCGCAGCGCTGTACGCGGAGGCAGAGGTCCGTAATCACGGTAATTTCATCCCATACGTCAGGGTCCGGTTTGGCGGCCATGTCCTCACACAGTTCCGCTTGGTATGCGGCAAGCATGGAGGACACGTTCAGCGCTCTCACCGCGACCGCCGCCGCCTTATACCCCCTGTCCGTCAGGGCGGACTGGAAGCGGTCTGCCTTGGACGGCAACGTGGGGCTCTTAGAGGACGTCGGCAGCCGTGGATGCAGGTGTGCTGCTACCAGCGGCTCCATTGGGGGCATACGCTGGATGCCCAGCTTCTCCATGCCCTCAAAGTCCAGGGAAGAGGCTCCTTGAATCTACGTTTTCCCGCTGAACGGGCGGTCTTTCCAGGAGACCGCTACTTCGTCCAGAAGCTCCGGGAAAACGGGGAGCAGTTGTCTGGTCGCCCTGGTGGCCTGAGGCAATCTCTTCCCTTCGTAGCGGGATCTGGAGGTCTCCGCTACGACTTCAGGCCATGGGATGTTGAGTCTGGATGCAGCGCGTTTGCACACTGACTGCATGTCCAGGTTCATGGCGGGAGAGGCTGCCGCACTCTCCCCGCCCTCCCGGGTAACCGACGGCGCGCACGGCTTTGCAGCCTGCGGGCTCGGGATGAAAAATCCGTCGTCATCGTCGTCTTCCTCTGAAATGAGGAGCTCCGAGATGGCGTTTGTAGTCCAGCACCAAGACGTCTTCCGCGGGCGAGAGCGCCGTGGCCAAATCTGGTCCGTGGGTGACATCCTGTTCAAGCCTGTCGTCGTCGTTGGGCGGCGGCCCACACGAAGACAGACACGGGTCTTTGCCGGAGAGGCTAGCTTGGCGTGCTAGCCGTCTCCGGAGGCTCTTCATCGTGAAGCAGGAACAGTCCGCACATGAGCCTGGGGCTTCCACCGCCAGGCGGGCATGTTCCAGCCCAAGACATTGCGAGCACACCTGGTGTGGATCCTTGCTCGAAATTTTGTTTCCACAGCCACAAATGCGAGCCTCCACGCTGCCGCCTCCACTGGTGTGAGGAGAAGCAGGATTCATTTCGGTAGCTGGTGTGCTAACCGAAGTGAAGATCTGAGCTGACTGGTGTGACAGATCAGAACGGATATTAGCTGGTGTGCTAATATTGGCGAACCTGCTCCAGGCTATGGTGAAGGATGGAGCGGTAGCAGCTAGCGCCCGTTGTCAAGGGGGTTAGCTTAAGTACCCCGACCGTGGACCGTTAAGCTAGACTGCTCTTGAGATGTGCCTCGAAGCGAGAAGAGGTGTTCGAATGACGTAGCGTCGTAGCGCAAGGCTACTTATAGGAGGGGTGACGCAGACGTCGCGATCACCAGCCTATCAGGATTGGCGTAATGAGATATATGCTTCTGAGGAATACGCGGCAGGGGGCGTATCCCATAGTGAGACATTGAAACGAATGCTATGAATGAGAACCTGTGAATGAGCCCATTTGAGCTAACATGGAGAAACGTCGTTCGCCTTATCAAAGATATTTGGAGGATTACAGAGATCCCAAGGAGTACCAAGCACAGATGGAAAGTAAAAGTAAGTAAGAGATAATGAGATGAATTCAGACTACTATGATTTCATGTTCAATGTCAAAGATCAAAACAGCTAGCTAGGGCTCCTTGATAGAAATGGGCTACTGGCAATGTGAGGTAAATGCTCATGGATTTATATATATATATATATATATATATATATATATATATATATAAACTAACGTTTAAACTAACGTTTCCAGGTCTGATTTTACCCTTTTCCACAAAAAATTTAGAGGTTCATCACAATCTGAAGTTAACTTTTATTGTGAAAAATGCCTTGTATACCTTGGCAATAGTGCACACTGTTACAATCATTGTAACCTTTGCAACACAGCGTTTGAGGCCAACAGAAGTTTAAAAAATGACTTCTACTTTCTGGTAATTCCCCTTCATGATTAATTAATGACGTTGTTTTTTTTAAACAAACTTGTTCACATCAAATTTCTGCTTTGTGTTCATGTGCCAGACTATGTTGTGTTTTAGTTGAAGTACTTGCTAAATCAGAGAGACCTTTATGTAAAGATTCACAGATCAATATACAAAGTACTTTCTTATTTGAGGTTAAAAAACTGAAACTGTTAATGCTGTGTAGCCTGACATGATTCAAACCAAATGTGTTCTTGTTGAAAGAGATAATGCTGTGTACATAAAACCACTTACAAATGCTTGTGAAAGAGACTAGAACTTGTCCAATAAAGTCAGTCACATGTTTCCCTGTCTCTGCGTGTTTTAAGTTACGTTACACAAAGATGAATCAAATACAAATCAATTTACTGTAAACTTTTAAACACCAGCACTATATGATCTTGAATATGATCAGATCCAAAGTTTAAAATAGGGTTAATACCTGAAAGCAAAAAGTAGTAAAAAATACAAATGTAAGCATAAGTCAATTATTTCATCTTTCATTCTTTACTGATTTAGGACATATGTAGTATCAGTACCTTGAGGCAGAAATAAGAAAAAAAACAACACAGTACAGGTACAAGATTCAGTGTTTAAGTATAGCTATACTTACTCTTAGACTTTTTTTTTATACTTCTCAATATAAGTCAAGTACACTTGACTATACTATTATTAAGTATATGAAATATAGTTTAGAATAAGTAAACTTTAAGTGCACTGCCTGATTTTAAGTATAAAATTAGTGCACTTTTTGTATACTTCTATAAACTACTGGATGGATTTAATTCTCCATGGCAAAGTGAATTTGCTCCATAGGATAATTTGTTTGCAGATGAGTGATACTTTTTTTTTTATGAGACATCGTTTTATTATATAATACAATTGAGCAGCTAATTAGTTCATACTAGGTGGTAATCTAGTGTTTTCGAGGCCTTAACCATCCTCTACACACATGTTCTAAAGATAGCGAGCAAGAAATTGCAGCTGCAGCCTTGATTAACATACCTTAGTCAGGTTTTCCTCTGTTTCTAACACATTTCCTTCCACATCTGTCCTCCACCTTCCCTTCAACAACTCTTACTCCATGCTGCTGTTGTTGCCTGATCACATGGACACACTGGAGAACGACATCAGTCCTGCTCATGTCACTAAATGGCTGGAATGTATGGAGGCAAGGTTAGGGGAATCTACACTTGTCTGTTCTTTTCAGATCAGTGCTTAAAATAACATTTTTATTTTCTATTTTCCAAAAAAAAAGGAAGTACAGGATCTTTGTTCCCAAGTTTTCCATCAAGACCTCCTACAAGCTGAATGATGTGCTGACTGAAATGGGAATGGCAGACATGTTTGGGGATCGCGCTGATCTCAGTGGCATTGCAGACGGACAGAAACTGCTTGTGTCTGAGGTACAGAGTGGGAGCTGAAGAGAACATTTTCTTTTTTATTGGGATGAACAATGGAGCCACTGTTGCAGCTGCTACTGGTGTCGGTATCATGGACAACTCCCTCTCCCAAACCCCAGAGCTGAAGTTCAACCATCCTTTCATGGTGATGATCATCAAGGGCCAGACAAACATTTTCTTCATGGGCAAGATCGTCAACCCGAACCTCTGAGGGAGGAATCGCAGCTTCGTCATTGCACATTTAATAAAAACTGAATTTGGGACATCTTGCTATAATCATTGTTTATTGGAATCGCATTTTATCTTATCATCTTTAGAGAATTACAGAACTGAAGGCAAGTTTTAAAGTTAACTGGTTGTCACTTAGGAGTTCTGAAAATGTTAAGCCTTACTTAAAAACTCGAACAAGTGATGGCATCATGCAAAGTGAACTAAAGATTTTTAACAGACTATTCAATGCTACATGGTAATAATGGACACCTAATGATGTGTATTGGAAATATTTCTTGTTAAAAAAAATAAAAAATTAGAATGCCTTTTCTTCAATAGAAAATCATGGAAACTGGGGCAGCATGATGTTGGGGAAACATGCAATACTAGAGAATAGTTTGATAACAATAGGACTTGTGCAGAATAATGTTTAAACTGGAAATGTTCTGAATTTGTGTCATAGCAAACCGACCCAAGACGATGAGTACTTTATCCCTCAGTCAGCCATGGGGATCTAAATGCCATTCAATATTTCCATCACTTCTGGCCTGTGTGTGTGTGTGTGTGTGTGTGTGTGTGTGTGTGTGTTGTAAAAGGCATTAACAACTTGTTTCCTAATGTCTTGATCACATTACCACTTCTTAACTGTCTCAAAGTTTTTATTTTGGCCTGAAAAAATTTTAGATGTAGACTTAGACTTAAAATGCATATTTAAATACTTCTTAATACTGATGTCAATCCAAGCTGTTGTGGGATATGGATGCTGCTTAGTGTGATATAGAGAGAACACTGCAATGTATTGTGCAGACCTTGCTATAAAACGCCAGCCAAGCTGCCAAAATGTTCTGTTGTATTCGCAACTTAGATAGAAACGCTGCTGTGGTTTAAACTTCCTGAGTTATAATACAATAGCAAAAGTTCCAAAGACAAGCAGTGTTGAAAATATTTATAAAATGAAATCATATGAAAATTTCAAGATTTCATTGGTAGGCTTTCAAACTTGGTTGAATCTGGAGAGATTGTTATCCTGAACATTTTGGCAGTCTGTGCATAAGTATCTTTATTACTTTCAGCAAATTTAGTAAACTGTATTCTGATTGCATCCATGGGATTTTCTTAAACTACTCCACTCCTTTGTGCTCAGTCTCTTATAGTGCATTTATGTTCCCACTTATGGGCATTTGTAACCTTGAAGTCTTAGTTTGATCTGGGCAAATGTGTCAATTCTTAACTAATTTGAATTGCAATAAAACATTGTTTGGTTCACCATGAAAAAGGTGGAGGGGTAAATAGTCTTGGAAGGCAATGAAAAAGTAATGATAGGACACTGAGGATAATCATAAGGAACAGGTGAGGAAATGCGGAAACTAATAGAATAAGTTTACTCAGACTCCCCCTGTAGTAACATAACTGTGAGTAAAAAAAAGGCCCCAGCAATAAGGTGGAGACATTAAATATTTTACAAGTGATAAAGAGAGCAGCAGATCAATAAACCCTTTAAAAGGCCAGTAAATAATTTATTGTCTGATACATTTTAATAGACTTGGCGAATGGCAAATGGTGAAGTAATTTTTTTTCTCAAACCAAGTTGACTAAAATCACACTTTTGAACCTTTTGAAACCTAACCAGGGGAATTCTGGGAAAGACAGCTCTTTGTTCAGCCAGAATAAATCTTTCTCCAAACAACAGGGACAGCTATTAGTGAAACTATGAATGTTTTTTTATTGATGGCTCTTCAAGGCTCTTAAAATCAAGACCAAAGTGAACAGGCACCCAATATAAATCTGCTAAAACTGGGATGATGAGGTCATGCCTTCTGGTACCTGCTAAAAGATGTGAAGCATTAGTTCTGCACTGACTGCCGGTGAAAATTTCCCAACCCTAATTAAAAGGAGTTGCAGTTGTCTAATTGCTCGAATGGCCCTCAGCGGCTGGATTAAGCAGGAGGCTTGAGGCAGAGACAAGGTACAGACCAACCAGGAGTTTATTCACCATCATTTAACAGGTACACAAACAGGAAAAAAAGGTTTCAGCAGCAACTCCCAAGGATCTTCTTCTTCTTCTTCTTCTTGTGGAGTTTTATGGCGGTTGACAACAAACTTTAAGTAGCATTACCGCCACTTACTGGTATGGAGTGTGGACCGCATGACAAACCCCAAGGATCTTCTTCTTCTTCTTCTTCTATTGTTTTATGGCGGTTGGCAAACAACTTTTGGTGCATTACCGCCACCAACTGAAATGGAGTGTGAATCGGGATGACCTACTCTAATATCCTACTACTATAAATAATAAAAAAAAAAAAAAAAAAAAAAAAAAAATAATAATAATAATAAAAATAAATAAAAAAATAAATAACTAAATCCGTTTTATCAAATTAGTCTTTTTAAGATATCTTAATAATAAAGAATAACCCTCTGATTTGGTGTTCATATCTAAAAGATATTTTATGTTTAACTTTAATTTACTGTTTTGTAATCTATTTACCAATTCATTTCTCTCAATATGATATTTACTACAAAATAATATAACGTGCTCCACTGTTTCTTCAACAAAACAAAAATCACACTTTCCTGTATCATGAATCCCCATTTTAAATAATGTGCTATTTAACCCTGTATGTCCAAAACGTAATCTTGACATTACTGTTTCTTCCCTTCTATTCCTTGATGTCATCCTCATTAATCCTACTTTTCTTTGAATATTATAAAACCATCTTCCAGTTCTTTCTTCTTCCCACTGTTTCTGCCACCTTGCTCTAATCCTTTTCTTAATTACTGATTTTATTTCACCTTTACTAAATGGAATTATTATATCAATTAAACTGTATTTACTTGCTCTTTTTGCATATTTATCTGCCATCTCATTCCCTTTTATTCCTATATGAGAAGGAATCCATATAAAAGAAACAGTTAATCCCATTGCTTGAATTCTGAATAATAGTTGCTGAATTTCTACCAATAAATCCGGTCTACTATCTGAATGATTGTTTTTAAATGAATATAATGTTGAACTAGAATCTGAACAAATTACACTTCTTAGTGGTCTAATTTCTTCAATCCATTCTAATGCTAACATGATGCCAAACATTTCTCCTGTGTAAACTGAAACTTCATTACTAATTCTTTTACCTGATTTAAAATTCTGGAACTACAAACGAAACACCATTCCTATTATTTGAATCTTTTGAAGCATCTGTATAAATTTTTACATATCCATAATATTCTTTATCTATATATTGCTCAACCATATTTGAATCTAAAATATCCTGTTTATTTTTCCGTTTATACAACAATCTTAAATCTACATCAATTTCAGGTAGGATAGATGGATGAAGTATTGATCTAATAACTGTTCTACTGCCATTTATTTGAGATAATTCAAGATCTATTATATTAGAATCTGCTATCCACCCAAAAGAATTTAATTTCTTCTTCCCTTTTTCCCAACTTGGTTTTAAAATTTCTTGACATGGATGATTTTCACAATGATTTTTTAACTGAAACCAGTAAGTGGAAAGTAATTGTAATCTCCTCAACTTTAGTGGCATTTCTCCCATTTCTACTTGTAATGCTGAAGTTGGTGTAGTTCTTATGGCCCCTGTGCATAATCTCAAAGCTTGATACTGAACAATATCCAATTTTTTAAGTAATGAAAATGATGCTGAACCAAAAGCTATACATCCATAATCAAAAACAGACCTAATTAATCCTATATAAATTGATTTCAATGCCTTCCTCTCAGCTCCCCATTCATTCCCAACCAAACATCTCATAACATTTATAACTCTTTTGCATTTATCGATCATCTTCTCAATATGAACTTTCCAAGTAAGCCTTTCATCCAACCATATACCCAAAAATTTAAATTGTTTTACCCTTTCCAAATCATATTTATAAATTTGTAACTTTAATTCTTCAGAAACTTTTTTCCTTGTAAAAAACAAAATCTTTGTTTTATCCACAGAAATCTTGAATCCCCATCTAAAAGACCAATCTTCTATTTTATTAATGGCTTCTTGAACTTTTTTAATGATGAAACTTATATTTTTACCCCTCTTCCAAATTGCTCCATCATCAGCAAATAATGAAACACCCATTTTATTTTCCACATCCTCAAACATATCATTAATCATAATAGAAAAAAATAATGGACTAACTATACTTCCTTGAGGAATACCATTTTCAACATAAAGATTTTCTGATAATTGATTTCCTATTCTTACTTGTATTGATCTATTATTGAGAAAATCATTTATCCAATTAAACATTGAACCCCCAATTCCCATCTTCTTTAATTTTATCAAAAATCCTTCTTTCCACATCATATCGTAAGCTTTTTCAATGTCAAAGAATACAGCTATCACACTCTCTTTATTAACTTGTGCCTTTCTTATTTCATGTTCCAATAACAAAATAGAATCCATTGTATTTCTACCTTTCCTGAAACCACTTTGAAACTTAGATAAATACCCTATCTTTTCAACAAAATAAGTCATCCGTTCATTTATCATTCTTTCCATTACTTTACATAAATGCGATGTTAATGCAATTGGCCTATAACTCCCTGGATTTGATCTTTCTTTACCTGGTTTTAAAATAGGAACAATAATTGCCTCCTTCCAAACTTTAGGTAAATGACCCACTTCCCAAATCTTATTATAGAAATCCAATAAAATCCTTTTAGATGAATTACTTAACTGATTTATCATTATATATGAAATTTGATCTTTACCTGGAGAAGAATTTTTTGATTTCCCTAAAGCATTCTTAAGCTCTACAAAAGAAAATGGAAGATTTAATAAGTCATTACTATTTATATTTTTAATTAACAATTGCCTGTTATCATTAATTGTACCTTCTCTTGCTTTTATTTCTTTTTCAGTTAAATTATTTGAGCTATGAATTTTAGCAAACTTCTCCACTAACATATTTGCTTTCTCCTCCTCTGTCACAGCACATATATCCCCATCCTTCAGAACTGGATATCCATATTCTCTCTTAATTCCATTCATTCTTTTTATCATTCCCCAGATATTTGAAATTTTTGTTTCTCTACCAACCGACTCACAAAACGATTGCCAGTAAACCCTTTTTGCATATTTAACAGTTCTTTTGACTAGAGCTTGCAACCTTTTATATTCAATAAAATACAGAAAATTTTGATTTTTCTTTAACATTCGAAACGCTTTATTTCGAGATTTAATAGCAAAGTCACACTCTTTTGTCCACCACGGTACTATTTTCTTCTTCCCGCTTCCTTTTTTCCTTTGTATAGATTGTCTAGCTGCACCTAATATAGCTTCACAAACAGAAGAATTTATATTATCTACATCAAAATTAATATCAACCTTTTGCATTTCTTCATCACTAATTCTCTTATATTTTTCCCAATCAGCATTTGCAAAAACCCATCTTTCTCTACCTTCAATATAATTTTGTCTTGTCTCACAACCCACTTTTATTAGTATTGGATAATGGTCACTACCTATGGTTGAATCTTTTAAAACTTTCCAATTACTGATTCCTGCAATATTTTTAGATACTAATGTAATATCTATTGCTGATTCTGACCCATTCCTAATATTAATTCTGGTACCACTCCCATCATTAATACAAACCAAGTTCTTCATATCCATTACTTCTTCTATCACCTCTCCATTAGAATCATTACTACTATCCCAAAGTGTACTGTGAGCATTAAAGTCCCCACAACAAATGATCTTTCCATTTATATTTTCTATCAGTTCACCCATTTCCTCTAAACAAAGCTTTTTACAAGGATTATAAAAATTTTATATTTTAATATTTCCATTTTTAATCCAAACTTCTATAGCTATCCATTCTAATTTTTTCCCTTTTCCTAGAAATCTATATTGAACTCCTTGTTTTATAAATATTATACATCCACCCCCACTTCCCTGTTCCCTGTCCCTTCGTACACTATCATATCCCTTTATCACAAAATCTAATTCTGTTTTAAGCCATGTTTCTTGCACACAAATGATATCCGGTTTATTTCCCAAATGATTTATGTAACCTTTAAACTCTTGACCATTACTTATTAAACTCCTAGCATTCCACTGAAGGAGAATCATATTCTCCCTCCCCCTGTTTTACCATCATTCTCAAGCTTTTTATTTATCAACTCCCAAGAAAGATCTTTTGCAGAAAAGAATTTTTCTGCCCCTTTCACTATAATTTTTATTTTTTCTGTTTTTTGTTTCACTTGATCAGTACAATTAATAACATAAGCCATGAATAAAATTAATTTATCCATTGTAATATCCAATCCTGACATATTTCTTTGGTTTTGCTCTGATCTTGCAATCTGCTGAATCTGTGAACCTCCTTGAATTGTTCTTTTTCCTTCCAGAACCTTCTTGGCTGCTTCTGCATAGCTAATGTTTTTAGCTGTTTTAAGATGTTGTATTTCTGCTGCTCTTTTCCTAGCTTCACAACCTCCATATGCAACATTATGCTGACCACCACAGTTACAACATTTTATCTGATCACCTTTGCATTCCTCATATTTATGTTCTCCTCCACATTTAGCACATCTTTCCTTCCCTTTACAAACCAATGCTATATGACCATATCTCTGGCACTTAAAACAACGCAATGGAGGAGGGACATACGGCCTAACTGGAAAACTCATGAAACCTATTTTGATTTTATCTGGGAGAACATCTCCGTGAAACTCCAATAATACTGACAAACTTTGAACCTTTTTACCATCCACTGATCTTAACAGCCTTTTCAATCTTTTAACTTTACCTCCCTGGATACTTTTTTGAAGTTTTTCAAGATCCTCTTCAATCGGAATGCCATAGATAACTCCACGACATACCTTATTTTCCCCAAATATTTTCCTTTCACAAACTACTTTTTTACAAACATTATCAATTTGCATCGCTTTATTTTTCTGTTCTTCAGTTTTACACTGAATCAACATATTTCCATCTCTCAGAACTTTCACTACTTCCAACTCACCTAACTTCTTCTTCAGTTCCCTGGAAACCGCAACAGGACTCAAAATCATCTCCTCATCCTCCTTCCTGAATTTCAATAATATTTTAAATTCCTCTTTTTCCATTTTCCTTCTCACTGTTCTATTTTCCTCTTCCGAGCTGTCTTCCTCTAAACTTCTCTTAACATTCTGATTACCGATTTCCTTGCTGTCATCTTTTCTCAAGTATCCTTTTCCTCTTCCTCTTCCTCTACCTACTGGAGTCCAATTATCAAAATCCATGTCCTCATCGTCATCTACCTGAGATGCCATCCCGATCCAGTCACACTTCAGTTTATGCCAACCACCAAGCTCAAAAATACTTATATTTTCCGCCACTTCCAAAAATCGCCGACGGTCCCAGCTCTCGGCCAGGCTGAAAAGCATTCTGGCCCCAAGGATCTTCACTGGCAGCCTTTTGTGATCTACCACACCCCCCTGGTTTAAAAGATCTGCATTGAAACAGGGAAAACAAAGAACATATGTGAGCTAACAAACATCTACACACCGACTAAACATCCAATACTTTATTTAACAAATATTATCTGACACTTAGAAATATCTAAAAACACATTTCAATTCACAATTTAAATCCATATTATTAAACCTTAAAGTGCACTGTTTAAGTTCCCCCTCCTCAATCAATAAGTGGACCCTTCCAGAAACTTTAAAAAGGTGCTCAGTCCCCCAGGGAATCATTTTAGGACAACTTGACATCATTGTCTTCATCTGTCCCAGTTTGGAAGCCTTTTCACTGACTGCTGGAGAGGAGGTGGCTGACCAACAAAAGAGTGAGAAGAATATATTAAATTTTAAAGGCAGTTTCATTTTTGGTATATTGTAGATTGTGAAAGAGATGGCTAGTAGTGACAACTGGGTTTTGGAGGATGAAGATATGGATGTAGTGAGAAATTAAAATAAGAAATTAATGTTGGAAGATTTCAAAGTCAATCTTAAATTTAATGAGTAGCCAGAAATGGTTGGAATACGTCCTATTATAGTTTATCAACTGGATTAAAAGTGCTTGGAGATGTAGCATTAGCCAAATTTTACTGATGGAAGCTTGCTTATATGTAAAAAAAAAAAAAGCCATACGAAAGATACTTTAAAGCTACAAGTGGTGTGTGTGAAATAATTGCTAGAAAAGAAGATTGGTGGGTAAAAATGAGGAGTGATTTTAGGCATTCCTGTGGGGGAAAGTGTTGAAGAGTTTTAGAAAGTAATAAAAAGAGAAGTTGCTGGCATTAAACAACTACAGGCTTTCAGGAATATAGAAAAAGTGGGTAGCGCATCTTTTTTTTTTTTTTAAAAAAGATTAAATACTCCCTGTTAGAGTTGCCTTTCAGATGCTACAAGTGCCCAAGATATGGCCACACAAGGGCAAACCAAAGGTGTGGTAGATATGGAAGTGAACATCTTTATGGTTAATGTAGAAGTAATCCTGTAAAATGTTGTAACTGTGGAGGAAGTCACTCTGCAGAAAATATATTTAGACTTGTATAACAAGGGAGGCTATAAGAGAGGAAAATTGCCATAACAAATAGAAGGAAGAAATTATTGTTCAAATTTGTAAACCAGGAACTGATCGTAATTTAGCAGGAAATCATAGGTCAATGGCTCTCACATTTTCTTTTGGTAAAATGATGGGAGGGGAACTATAATTGACAGACTAGTATATTTATTGGAGTTTAAGGAGAAATTTAAATGTTATCAGTTTGGATTTAAAAGTACTTTAGACCCAGCTATGTTAAGAACATTAAATTGGATTAGCTCAATTTTAATAGCTTTTTTTTTCTCTACATCTACAATATTTCAAGTATAGCAGTTCCAATTTTATATAGGCCACACACGACTGATTTAAATGTGAAAAGGAAGAACTGAAAAATGTGTCCCCTTTAAGAAGTGTAAAATTATGAGAATTTCTTTTCAAGAAATCTTAATTTATCTTATTTAACTGGAAATAGTTAAACAAAAAAATTAAGCAATTGAGCAATAAAACTGTTTTTATGTTTAACCAGTCCAAACACTATTTTAAAAAATGTTTGAGTTTTTAGCTTTTCCGTTTATTATATATTGTGTGAAATTGTCACATCTGACGCATGAAGAAAATAAATGAATCACTTTAATTAAGATGGCTATCTATATGGAAAACTGATGTATTTTTATGGAGCAAACAAAGACTTGTATATTAATCTAGAACCTGTAGAAGTAAATTAGTAGGTTTTGAGATTTCACCAGGTCTATGTGCAACAACACATATTGTGTAAGCAAAACAAACAGCACTTTTGACCCTTTGTTTCAGTTCACGATGCATGCACCCCTGGCTCTCTGGATCTTATCAGCAGTGGTCTGTGTAGGAAGAAGCCATCATCACATAGGGCATGGCGACGAGGCCCAAGGCCCCGCTGGAGATGGCAGTGACAACAAAATGTCGCTGGTGACCTCGGCAAACAAAGAGTTTGCATTCCGTCTGTACATGAAGTTGGCGGATCATGCATCCTCCCAGGGCAAAAACATCTTCTTCTCTCCGGTTAGCGTCTCCGCTGCCTTGGCTGCTCTGATGGTGGGGGCCCGGGGGGAGACTCGCCAGCAGCTTTTCACTGGTCTGGGCTTCAGCAGCTCCCAGCTGGCTCAGACAGATGTAGACCAGGCCTTTCGTACACTCCTTGCAAACAAAGCGTCTCATGAGACCCTCAGCCGAGGCACTGCCGTGTTCGTAGACAACCGCTTCAAGGCAAACCCTGAGTTCCTGGATATCCTGAAGAAGTCCTATTCTGCAGAGGGCTTCAATGTTGACTTTACCAAAACCACAGAGAGCGCCGATACCATCAATCGGTATGTATCGGGTAAGACTAACGGGAAGATAGACAAGCTGGTAGAAAGCCTGGCTCCAAGCACAGTCATGTATCTCCTCAGCTACATCTACTTCAAAGGTAAATGGTCTCATGCTATGAGATCTCTCTCCTCTTTCATTGTGAAGTCATTTTTTTTTAGGTGACATGATTGTCTTCACTCGAACAGGTAAATGGGAAACTCCGTTTGATCCTCGGTACACCTTTGAGGACAGGTTCAGAGTGGACAAAAGCAATGAGGTTCAAAGTCATACATCCAAACAGGCGGAGCAAATATGAGACATCTTGTATTTATTTTCCAACCAAGTAACTATCCATCTTTCATTCTCCAGGTTAAAGTCCAGATGATGACAATGGAAAATGATGTTAAAACGTATAATGACCAGGCCATCGGCACAACAGTCCTCCACCTGCCTTTCAGCACCACATACTCCATGCTGCTGCTCTTACCTGACAACATGATAATGCTGGAGCGCAATATTTCCCCCGCACATGTTACTAAATGGTTGAAGGGGATGGAGTCAGAGTAAAGAAATTCTACATGAAGTACCAATTAATCCCCCCAAGTCATGATTGATCAGTGCTTAAAATAGTTTTATTTTTAATTTTTAGGAGGTACAATATCTTTGTTCCCAAGTTTTCCATCAAGACCTCCTACAAGCTGAATGATGTGCTGACTGGAATGGGAATGGCAGACATGTTTGGGGGTCGTGCAAATCTGAGAGGCATTGCAGACGGCCAGAAACTGGTTGTCTCTGAGGTAAAAAGGCAGCAAATAAGGGGGAGAAAAAGGTCTTTGCTCATGTTCTGTTGACATATTTGACCTGCTCTGCTTTGATTGTGTTTTAAAGGTGGTGCACCAAGCCACACTGGATGTCGATGAGGCCGGAGCCACAGCTGCAGCAGGCACTGGTATCAGCATAATGCGAGGTCTCCCAATGCTACCTCTCCCAGAGTTGAGGTTCAACCGTCCTTTCATGGTGATCATCACTGAGCGAATTCCAGAAAACATTCTCTTCATTGGCAAGATTGTCAACCCAAACCTCTGAGGGAAGAGATACCATCTGTTAGTACAGACTAATACAAAGAAAATACTTTGTGGTGTATTGTTCTCATTGCATACACAGATGTGGCGCATTAATATTTGTATTTGCTGCTCCTGAATAAAATGTCCTAAAATAAATGCAACACAAAGCCAAACTGTCTGCATGACATCTGATTCAATTAAACATTTGATAAATAGTGATCACTGGGAAATTTACAACAAAAATACTCAACAGTGTACGTTTACCTGGACTTGCAAGGCAAACCCTTTTTCAGGCAAAAGTTTATTTAGCAATTATTTTAGTGTAGTTTATGTAAAAGGACTGGCTTTTTGGTCCAGTTCCCTTTTCCCTTGCTTTCTGTTGAAGACTCCCTGCCTTAGCTCTCCTAAGTCTCTAAAAGGTGTCATTATTTCATCTTTTTCTCTTGCAGTAAATTGCTTTGAGCACTGCATGAACAGACCTCTTTTTCCCAAAGTCTATGAAAACCTGTTTTAGATCAAGTGAGTGTGAAACAAACGGCTTATAAATAAATTTTAAAAAGGAAATAAGTAACATAAGAGTTGTCGATCTGCCCTTACCAACGGATACCAGAGAACTACAACTCTGCTATGTGAGTTTCCAATGACACCAGGCCATGAAGGCGTGCCTCAGATGGTCTACATACCAGGCAGTATCTCTGTATTTCATGCTTAATTTATGGTGCATTTGAAAATGCATGCATCATTTGCAAAAGTATACATTCTTTGCATGGACATGTTATAAATATATATACACAAATGCTGCAAAAAGTAAAAACATTTGGTTCACTCATTTCAGAAAGTGAAAGTTGTCTGTTACAAAGATTGATTAGAGTGAAATATTGTAAGCCTTTATATGAGTGGTCTCAAACTGAAATCCTTGAGGGCCGGTGTCCTGCAACCATTAGATGTGTCCTTTACCCTACACACCTGAATCAAATGGCTAAACTACCTCACTAGCATGCAACTATTGAGCTGATGTTGGAATCAGGTGTGTCGAAGCAGAGATGTATCCAAAGGTTGCAGGACACAAGACCTCCTGGACTGGAGTTTGAGACCATTGCTCTAAATCAGGGGTCAGCCCCCAAGAACCACGCGTGGCGCCGTCAGACCTGTTTAGAAAAATGGCATCACCCACCAGTGAGCTGCATCTAAAATAGTATTTTATTCTATTTCACTTTTTAATCATACTTGCATTTATATAGATTTAAAAATGACATGGACAATGTTAATTTTTACACAACGTTAAGGTGAGCTCTGACTCTTCCAGTTCAAAGGTCAGTACAGGTAGCCCTTCGTATGACACAGTACCAATGAAGTAGCTCTCAGTTTCGAAACTGTTGGTGACTCCTGATCTAAATGGTCTCCCAGTCTGGGTCAGTATGCTAAACATTCAATGGGGAGACTGCTGATTAGACGGGTGACCACCTGTCCACAAAAGGTCATTGATAAAGAAGATGATTGTTCAGAGTGCTGTATCCAAGCATATTCATAGAAAGTTGAGTGGAAGGAAAGAGTGCACCAGCAACAGGGATAACCACTACCTTAACAGTATTGTCAAGCACAATCCATTTAAGAGATTTGGGGAGCTTCACAAGTAGTGGATCGAGTCTGGTGTGAGTGCAAGAAGAGTCACTACGTACAGACAAGATTCTCAGCTGGGCTTAGGACAAAAAGAACTGGATTCAGTGGTTCAAAGTCCTCTTTTAACATGAAAGTAGTCTCCATTTCAGTTGGAAATTAAGTCCCAGAGCCAAGGGGCAAGAGCGGAAAGGCACAGAATCCATGTTGCTTGAAGTCCAGTGCGAAATTTCCACAGTAATGTCTTGTAGTGCCGTGTCACCTTAAAAATGGGTTGAACAGCTCTCTGTAAAATGATTCAAAATTATAGGATTGTGTCTTAAAACCTAAACTAGACTGGTACTTCTCCACAGCGTTCTCCCTGAGCTGTCTTCAGTGTTTCCTGATCTTCATGAGGCTGTTTGATCACTAATGTTCTTGAACAAACCTCTGAGGCCTTCAGAGATCAAATTACGCTGCTTTCTAATTAGGCGACGTCTGAAGGCTCGTGGCTGCCGCGGATTAAAGTTGTAACGTGAAAAATTCTAAAACTTTTCCGAACGGTATGGCCCCATATATGGAAGGAACTGTAGCTATAAAATGTTAATATAAAGTGCTTTATTTTTGTTATTTTCAGACAGAGTGCAGAAAACCTGGCTAATCTATCCAAGCACTGCTTCACTCACATCCTGAATGCAGCTCAGAGTAGGAGAGGAGGGCAGCCAGACATATATGAGGGAATGAACATCGCCTACATGGGCATAGAGGCACATGATTCCTGCAGCTATGACATGAGCATCCATTTTCAGGCTGCAGCCGATTTTATCCACAGAGGCCTGAGCAGAGGAGGTAAGATTGCCAGGGAGTTAAAAAATAAATAATTTTTGTGGAATATATTAACTTTGATTCATTTTTTAGTACACATTTATGAAGGTATAACATGCTTTTAATGTGCAATATATTTGCTTTGAGGCCTGTCTGTTTATTAGAAGAATAGAATGTGAATAGATTAAGGTTAAATGAGCTGTGTACGAGCAAAAGTATCAGGAGAGAGTTTCAAGGCCAGTCCTAGGCAGTGGGAAAGAACAGAAACTCCGGTTCACATGCAGCTGGAGGAAACAACGAAAAGATAGTTATTAGGGAGGAAGATAGCAATAAGATGTGTGCTCCATTCATTGTGTGACCTTGTATAATCTATGTTCTAACTTTAATAAAAACTAGCCTGAGCTGGGAGTTAGTCAGAGTTGCTGCCCGGAGGGGCTGAAAGGTGCATCTCTCCCTTTGCAAAGGTGAAACTGAATTATGCATCCATGGCTGAGTTTTTGATTTAAGTCCTGCACACGAATTAACAAACCCGGGGAAGCAAAGACGGCTTCAACAATTTGGGGGCTCGGTCCGGGATTCGGGGTGACAGGCAGAATTGGACTTCAGATTGGATTGAAAGGACGAGGGACACTGGCTGGCCACAACAAAACAAGGTAGGCAGAACCTGAATCTGCATTTTCGGCTTAGAAAAATAGTCTAAATTAAGTGTCCCAAGTCTCAGTAGAACTAAATCTGCTAAATTAATGCTTTGGAGTGCCTTGGAGCAGTACTGAAAAAGTGTGGTTCAGAAATGTATTGAGAATTTTGAAAAAAAGAGAGAAAAGAGAACGAGACCAGGCAAAAATAGTTCTGACATAAAATAACAGAAATAGAGGAAGACCTGTGAGTTCAGAAATCTAAAGGTGTTTCTCGAGCGTGGCGGCTCACTGTGGTTCTCGACGGGGAACTGCATTTTTGCTGGGTTTGAGTCCCGAGAAGTTGAGAAATCTCGAATTCTACATAAAAGGTTGAGCGAGATCAGGCAATACACATTGAATGGATGCGGAGATAACAGAATGACTCTGTGAAGCTCCGATTACAGACGTAATAAAGTTCTAATATAACATAACAGAACTAAGAACAGAGTAAAATATAAGTTGTGCGGATAACACAACAAGAAAAAGTCCAATGAGCTTTAAATTTTTTTTTTTTAAGAAACCGTGACCTGATGTAGAAACAGGGAGACCGGTTAATGAGCCGTGAGCTGAACACACACACACCCAGCGAGAATCGGACAGGGAATAAAGATAAAGATAAAATGAATGAGCTGTGAAGCTGAACACACAATCAGCTCTTACAGACTAATTTATTAGGAAACAGTGTGAATGGTGTGAGCGTGACTGGGGAAGACGCCGAGCGCGAGCGATTCCCATGGCGGCGGGGTTTGCATGAGCCATAATATTAAACAGCAGGACCCACTCTGATAAAATTAAACATTTAGCTACATGGGTAAAATAATACAATTCAGGTTTAAGAGGTGACTTAACAAACAGAACACAGCTAAAATTCCAGGAAGCTATCATTAATAAATCGGGAAATCTAAAGGGGAAATACAGAGCAACACAATGGGAGTTGTTTAGAACAAGGAGGTTTTGTATATAAAAAAAGAGAGAGACGTCTCGCAGAACACTACGCGCAAGCTGTCTGTCTGTCTTGTACAACATATTGTGTCTGTGGAAATTAGATCATTTTGTTTGAGTGAGTGGGGGATAGACTGCTTGGATCCGCGGAGATTGATGTCTGTGCGCAAATGGGTTTTTGTGTGTAAGTCTGTGTGTAGATTTGTGCGTATGACTGAAGCGTAAGAGATTTACGGTGCATTTGATCATGATATTAGTGAAAATAAATAGAATTGTGCAGCATTGATATCAATGGGATGACAGATCAATGTATTTGTGGCTTTTTTTTTTTGCCGCAGCAAAGCGTTCTGAGTGCAACCAGCAGTTAGTCGATGCAGTTGCATTGAAAAGAAAAAAAACGGAACTATAGAAGCGCATCGTTTCGCGGGGGAAACATTTTAGTAACGGACCGGATAAATTATTCTCTCGGCTAGTGGGAGAAAATGACAAAAAAAAAAAAACGTGAAATGTAATGAGATAAAAGATGACAGGCGAGTGGCGAGATGTTGAACCTTGTTTCTGCGGAGGCGCGGCGTCGGACAGCCGGTAAATTAAGCGGTTACGGCGGTGCGGGGCAATTTTGCCAGCTAAACCTCCCCGAGGAGTGACAGAGGCGCGTTGACCAATAAGCATAATATTTCGGCAAAATATATTTCGGCAATCTAAACTTTTCAAACATGATCTGTGAAAAATACTGTTAAAAGGAAAGACACGTGTGTGTGTTTTGTTCGTCTAATTGTCTTGTTGTATGTGTTATTGGTGTGAAAACTCTGTTCGTCTTTGGAAAATAATCCAGATTAAAATCCTAGAAAACCACGGTTTCAAAAAGTGTTTATTTGCGCTGAATGTCTGCAGCATTCAAAACAAATGCACTTTGGAGACTTCCATTAAACAGAAAGGGTTTAACTAATGGGTTGTAAGAAAAAAAAAAAGACTTAAGAATTAATAATATAAAAGTTCGTACAGCCCAAATTCAATTTAAACACGTAGATAGTAACATGACTTAAATAAATATATCTCAGGCTTGTTACAAATGATTGAAACTGGGGATAAAGGTTTTTGTTTTTGTGTTATTTGGGTGCCTAATTATGGAGTACAGTTAACCAGAGCCGTGGGGAAAGTATTCAGTTACACTATTAATGCACAAAGCTTGTATTTGACAATGGATTCATGACAGCTGTAAAAATAATAGAGTAGGGTCTTTTTATATTGTGATGTTATAACTTTATTAACTTGGCAAACAGCATATGGGGAGATTATATGGGAGAAGTGGAGCTGGATGGAATATGTGTAGGGGAGACATTTTGCACTGAGCTGAGGCGAACCTCGGGGGGACAGTTTGACCTAAAGCAGGACAATAGATATGATAAACAAAACTGACCATGATGTAAACATCTGAATGTGTTGGGTGGAGAATTAACGGTTCCTGGTGACACCCCCAAGAACAACACATTAGAGACACCCACCAGCCATGCGCGTCGTCTGTTGCTACACCAACAGCCCCAACATGGCTAAAAACAGCCAAGGATTGGTCACATAGTTGATATGTCCCGCCTGCTGCTCAGGGCGCAGCCCTCCCCTCTAGGGACAGACTTGCTGTTTCTGCATTTGACAAACTTTGACTAAGGGACCGCTCAGGAATATGTGTTTGAGAAAGAAAGTAAATAATAAATGAACAATAAAACTTATATCTGTGTTTAGGAGTTGAAAACAAAAAAAGAAATATTTCAGCGTGAAATATTTATTTATTCACACATTTGTTTATACATTGTGTAAACATCAGGGCGTAATAATTTGTGATTTAGCTCATTATTGGCTATAGTTTATCATTTTATGGCACCAGAATGTTGTCATTGCAATTCTGAAAAGTGCCTAAAAGAAAAATATTTTTTGTATAAGCATAATTTTAACTCGTGTGGTTTATTGCAAAAGTGCATATTAAAATTCCCAAATGAGCTTTTATACTTTCAGAAATAAAAAGATAGAATACGAGATTAATTGAAATTAAAATTTTAATAGTTTGAAAGCCCTAGTTTGAATATAATACACTGGACTTAAATCTGGTTGATCTAAGGAAAGCAGGAATTAGCTCACTAACAACTTCTGCTAATTGTAGGTCTAGGAATCACCAGTTACCAGAACTAAAAGTTAAAAGTTAAAATGGAACTTAAAGATGTTTGGTAAAAGTACAACCCGGGTGAATTAGATAGATTTTATCAGTCCTAGGTCTAATCATGCATCAGTTTTACAGTTATCCTCAGATGGAGTTGCTGATGTTTAAGAATTTATGAAGAATGTTACTGGTTTAAATTGTTTTACTACAGAAGTTAAACTTTGCAGAGCGACAGAAATGAACAGGAACAAAAAAAGGATTTGGAAAAATTAAAGGGCAGATCCCAAAGGATTTCTTTAATGTAAACACGTTCTCTAAATTAGATAATTTGACTAAAGGCACACATGATTGTGTGCCCTCTTCTGCTGCAAACTATATTGAAAATGATGCTCGAATGTTCCACATGCCAGATGTAACTTTGTTTTTCTTTACTAATTTCTTACTTGGAAGATGGAGTTATAAGACATTATCCCTTAACACCCCAGCAGTGGTTGTTAATTTGACTGGGACCCACAACAGCGATGAATTATTCAGAGAAATGATCTTAAAAGGTGTGTCCTCTTCAGTATTACGTTATAGATCTGATTGTGATTATGCTCGCTGGGACAGAACATTTGGTACATCATTTTCCAATGTGGCTCAGGATGGGGAGAGGAAGAGTAAATAATAAAAAAAAAGTATTACAAGGTCTATTATTTAAATTGCAATTACAGGGAACAAAACAGAAAGTGAGTAAAATAAAAGTGAACATGTGATGTTTCAGCAGTTGGATCTTCAACCCTGAAGGTGTCACCTCAGTTTAATTAACTCCAAGGAGGAGGCTTGCCTATTGCCTCCTTTTCTCTATTCTTTATTTATTTACAGGTCTGTTGGTTGCTGAACGTGGAAGCAGATGGCTTGGTGGTCAGTGTGGCGTCGAGTATTGAACCCAGGGCGTGATGGATGAGTGTTTGGAGCTGATATGGTGGACATGTTAAAGCACCCATCGACATACAATCATGCTGGACCAGCAGGTCAGCCTGGTATGAAGCAACCAAGTCCTGACATGACCTCACCTCCACAAGGTCAGTACCCCTGCAAGGGGATAACTCGTCTGATGACCAGGGGCGGATTAAGAAATTTTGGCCCCCTGGGCCTGACATGGTCTTGGCCCCTCAACCCCCCGCGCGTGCGGGCGCACACACACGCACGCCCTATGCAAGAAATACTGTATACTGTGAACAGACATGCACACTGTCCTGTACAGAAGAGTGCACATACTCCACACACACTATTAGGTATACCACACAGACACTGACAAGCACAGGTTTCACACAGACACAGGGGGAGGGGATAAATGGCCTAAAAATAAACATTTTGGAAAATGATTATGCCCACTTCAGTGATGGTGCATTGGGTCATTTGAGAGATATTATGTATTAGAAGTTGGTAGCTATCATGAAATAAACCCCCCACCCCACCCAAAAAACTAAATCGGACATGATTTTTGCCCCCTTTTCCTCCCTTCTATCATTAAAAATAAAATAATATCTTAGGAAAACACTTTGGCAAATTGAGGCTCAAAGTCTGTATCTATTTGTGGTTAAGCTTGAGGAGAAGGAGAAAGGTAAAATGATAACATGCATCGGAGAGCACCACAAAGAAAGGTGTAGGTCAGTTCATGGTACAAGGGCTGCATGCAGGTCAAGATAGCCCATTTCCAAGAATGCTATAGTGGCTGGACAGGCACTGGACATGTCCTGAACTCAGTGTCAGACGTGGCTGCCGAATACTTGGATGAAGTGAAGCAGCTGACAGATCTCATGCTGCCCCATCTGAAGACTGTCCTGGCCAGGCAGAGGATGGATGAGGAGACCTTCCCAATGGACCCTGTCAGTGAACAGGCTAGTAACATTGATGGCACCCCTGTGCACAACATTGGGATGGAGAGACAATGTGGCAAGGTGGACTACAAACTGAAGAAGTTGGGCACACTGAACGCAGTCAATAGGTCAATCATTTTACAGAAGTGCCAGGAGCTTCAGAGGTTTCAAGGCAGCAGCACAAGCAAAAAGGGAGGTTGAACTCAACTGGAGTAAATTCATGAAGGCAAAATTCGAGAGTAGGGCAGATGAGAAACAAGAGATGGCTCAAAGAAAGGAGAGTAAGAGACTAGACATGCTGGACACACTGAAATCTTTTGATGGCCCCTTCACGATAGTGGGGAAGTTGAAAAGTTCCTTGTGGATGAAAGTCTGCACAAGAATGCAAAGCTGCAGAGAATGAAGCTTGAGGTTCAGTTTGCCAGAGAAAGCACCAAGCTTCTGCCTAAAGTCAATCCTATCTTCACAATCCAGGTGACACTTCCCAGAAATGGCGAAAGTGCAATTCTCCAAGTCATAATGGATACTTAGAATTTTATGGTGGTGGTAAGTATTCATGAAAACAGGTAGCCTAACATTAGTGAATGGGTGAATTCTGGAAATAACCTAAAAATCTTACACAGTGCACCTTTAAGCAAGGGGTTTCTTTCGTGCTTTCAATTTTGCAAAATCATCCACCACATCATTGAAGTCCCCCTCTCTTGTCAGCTCACTCTCAATTGCCATTAGAGATAACGCATTTAATCTTTTCTGAGTCATTCTTGTGCGCAGCTCATTTTTTACTCTTGACAAAAGAGAGAATGAGCGTTCTCCCTCACAGTTACTGACCGGTAGAGTGAGAAAAATCTGTAGCGCAATGTATGTATTAGGAAACGTAGGCTGTAGTACAAAATGTATTATTGTTTTGAGCAGTCCTGAAGGGGTCCTCTCCTCATCAGTGTTGTTGAGCTGTATAAAAGATTTGAACTGTATAAGCTCCTGTCCAAGACTTTCATTGAGGTCAGATGGGTATGATTCAGTGAGAATCTTGGCCTTGTGAAGGACTGAAGCATTGGACTCTGTATCCAAAGAGAAAAGGACACTGAACAAATTGTTCAGATGTTTGTAGGCCTCCAGACGGTGATTAAGGCTTGAACTCAGTTGATCAATAGAGGCAATAAATGTCTCTATTTGAAACAGTTGCCTTCCCTCAAGCACAACATCTGGGGATGCTGATTCATCAGCAAACTTTTTACGTTTCCTCGTCCGTTCAGCCCTGTAAGATGGGGTGCCACCCAACATGTTTAAGGCTTTCTGCTCAAAATGATCAAATAGATCTCTTTGGAAGAGAACAAAGGTGCGCAGAGATTCCAGCAATCTAACTGCTGTACCAAGGTCCATGTCTGCTTTTTGAAGTTGCAGACTTGTGGCCTGAAATCTGGACAGAACAGTGTCCCAAAAGCCTGCCATGAAGGCCATCTCAAGTGAATCCAGCTTCCGCACTAGACTGTCAGCTTCAGTTCGTGTGTCTCGTTTCTCTGTGTCATCAGTGGAAATAACCTGTAGTGCTGCTTTTATTTTACTGTAGTTCTGCCACAGTGCTTTGGTAGATTCTGCACGGCAACTCCAACGCGTGTTGGATAAAGCTTTAAGTGTGAGATCTATGTTGGAATTGCCAAATACCCTGTCCCATCGGTGTGTGGATGCAGTTGTGAAGTTGTAAATAGACTGAATCAAGTCAAAATACTTAGAGACTTCATTTCCACATCTGTCAATGCTGTTGACTCCCACCAAATTCAAAGAGTGAGCTGCACATGGAATATAGTGTATTAATGGGTTGCTTTTCTTTAAGTGAGCCTGCAACCCATTATACCTCCCTGACATGTTGCTGGCATTATCATAAGCCTGCCCCCTGCAATTTGACAGCTCTAACCCTAGATTTTCCAACACAGACATGACACAGTTAGCCAAACTTTCACCTGTATGGCTAGTAATGGGCTCAAAACCCACAAAGCGTTCAACAACACTGCCCTCTTTGCTAACAAAACGGAATATGAATGTCAATTGGTCCACATGAGATAAATCTGGGGTTGAATCCACAATGATAGAGTAGTATTTGCTTGCTTGCAGTTCATCTGCTATAGCCTGTTTGGTTTTTGCACCCATCAATTCAATGAATTCCTCACAAATGGTGGAGGACAGATATGAGGTATTACCTCGACCCATCTGCCCAAACTTTCTGATGTGATCCTTTAGAAAGGGATCAAATTCAGCCAGGACCTCCAGAATACCAAGGTAGTTCCCATTGAGAGGAGACCCTAACGATTCATTTTTACCCCTAAATGCAAGGCCCCTTTCTGCAAGGAATTTAATGACTGCAACAACTCTTTGTAACACCTGCCTCCAATAGCTGCTCTCTGCCTGAAACTGTTTGAACAGGTCTGCATCAACTGTGGCACCTTTGGCGCGGTTCAAGACTGCTTGCATGCAGGTTATGTGCTCAGCACTTCGCTCATGTTCACCAAATCTTTCTGAGTGTTTCCAATCACAATAGCCTGTCACAAAAGAATGTGTTTTTGGGGAAAACAGTTTGCATGCAAAGCAGTAAACATTACCAGTAGAGGGAGAGTACATCAGCCACTCTCTTTGTACTCGTTGTCCATTGGGCAAGTGTGAAGTAAAATGTTCATTGTTTAGGCATCGGGTTTTGCCTCCTAGCCCACTGTTCCTCACAGAAGCTGGATAATGGCTGTGACGGTTGTGAAATGATTTTGCACTTCTTTGAATAAGAACTTCCTTCATTGACTCAGTGAGGGTCTCAGCCCATTTAGCGGGATCACTAGGTAGAGTTGTCACTGTAGATGGTGTTGAAGAAAGATTCAGCTCATTTTCTATGCTGTCCAGAGGTGCAGTGACCTCACATTCATCCGAGCAACTGGCTACTGCTGAATTGGTTGAATCATAAGCATCAGAAGCATTTGGTTCAGTGTCTACACTTGTAGTGGTCTCAGGATCTTGGGAGCTACATGCTAGCTCAGGTGCATTGCTAACCTTAGCTGAATTTGCAGTAGCATTTATAGAATTGCTTTCAGCAGATGTCTTTGTACTGAAGAAGCTGGAGATATTTGGAACACTCGCAAGTAAAACTGATTCCTTTTTTTTCTTTTCTTGCTGAATTTTTTTTCTAGCTCCTCCACTTAAACGTTTATGATCCATATTTCCCTTCTTTCTTTGCACGTTGGCTCTTTGCCTATCACAACAGATGAACCAACTATGTGTGTGTGTGTGTGTGTGTGAGTTTGTTTGTGTGTTTATGATCGGTGCTGCTTCCTTCAAGTGTGTGAGGTGATATAGAAAACTAGCAACCCAGCATCAACACTCCAAAGCAGAGAATAACAGCTTACTAGCATAGACAATTGAGAGCAGAGAATCAACTGATTCGTCTGATAGACAGCAGGAGAGCAGAGTGGTCAGTGATGATCGAATCAAGAAAATGTCTAAATGGCAAGGGAACAGACTGATTTGTACTGAGGAGAAAGAGAGAGAGAGCCAATTACAGTGAAATATATTCCAAAAGAGCCAAGTGACTAGCTGAAGGCAGGGACAAATGCCTTGGAGTGACCAACAAGAGTGCAAAGTACCAAATGGCAAAATGTGGGAAGACCAACAGGCAGATCTGCTTTTACCACTTATCTTCACAACCAAAAAGTCGCTAAATGATGTTTTTAGTCGCTAGCCAGGTATGGCCAAAAGACACGAAATCTAGCGGCAAAGTCGGTCAATCACACTGACAGTGAAACAAATATTTTGAAAAGATAATAATTGTACAACTTTGTGCACTTTTGTCTTCTATCTAAATATTTTCACAAAGGACACCAAAATGTTGCTATCTGCAGGCAGCTTGCTAGCTATGATGGCAGCAACGATGTCTGCCAGACAGGAGAGAGTGGTCAGTGACGATCGAATCGAGAAAATGACAAAATGGGTCAAAGACCAAAAAGGTATTAACTGACAGCAGTGACAAATGTCAGACTGTAAACTTTTTCGAAAGAAAAGGACAAAATGGGAAGATGCTGATAGTAACAGCAAAATGGAAAATATAAGAATTTCCAAGTAATGCTCAACTCAAGTGTGTGTGTGTGTGTGTGTGTGTGTGCGCGCGTTAAACTTCTTGTTGAATGATTTCAAATTATCTCTGAGTCTGAACTGAGGGAAAGGAAACCAAATTTTGAGCAGTCTCTCACGAGTTCAAAATACCAAATGAGGAGATTCTAAAAGAACAGACCGGTTTATGAAAGACTCGATGGGGGAGGGGCACAGCTAAGAATACTTGAGTGAGATTCTGTGATCCAAATTCGAGATAGAGCTTTTTGATAATGATAATTTGTCAGAGTAAGGTTGTGTAATCAAAATTTGAGAATGAGCTTTGTCAATCAATCAAGAATATTTGCATTAAGTTCTGTGATCAAAATTCAGAAACAACCTTTAATAATTGATAAAGAATATGTGAGTGAGGTTGTGTGATCCATCCAATTTGAGAATTAGCTTTGATAATAATGATTGAGAGCCTCTGGCCCTCTGTGGATCATGGCCGCGGGGCCAATTTTGCCTGGCCCCTTGGGGCCTCTGTGGGTCGTGGCCGCGGGGCCAAGTTGGCCTGGCCCCTTGGGGCCTCTGACCGTCTATGGATCGGGGCCAAGTTGGCCTGACCCCTCGGGGCCTCTGGCCCTCTATGGATCATGGCCGCGGGGCCAAGTTGGCCTGACCCCTTAGGACCTCAGGCCCTCTGTGGGTCGCGGCCGCGGGGCCACGTTGACCTGGCCCCCTGGGGCCTCTGACCCTCTATGGAACAATGGCCGCGGACCCAAGTTGGCCTGGCCCCTTGGGGCCTCTGACCGTCTATGGATCATGGCCGCGGGGCCATGTTGGCCTGACCCCTTAGGACCTCAGGCCCTCTGTGGGTCGTGGCCGCGGGGCCAAGTTGACCTGGCCCCTTGGGGCCTCTTACCCTCTATGGATCATGGCCGCGGGGCCAAGTTGGCCTGACCCCTTAGGACCTCAGGCCCTCTGTGGGTCGTGGCCGCGGGGCCAAGTTGACCTGGCCCCTTGGGGCCTCTTACCCTCTATGGATCATGGCCGCGGGGCCAAGTTGGCCTGGCCCCTTGGGGCCTAAGATTATCATTTTTGCAAAAGTAGTTTTGCTTGGGTCGCGGCCGCGGGGCCAAGTTGGCCTGGCCCCTTGGGGCCTCTGGCCCCCTGGGCCTGGGCCCGGTAGGCCCGGTCATTAATCCACCTATGGGAGGGGACAGAGTGGCTTCAGAGTGAGTTTGGAGATCTGTATTAAGCATCTCAGCTCCTCTCCTTTGTTAATGAATGTTTTAGGTGTTTGAACCTGACACTGATTTACTTTCCTAATAGGGAGGAGTCTTTCAAACAAAGAGAACCAGTTTGTGCTTATACTTTAATAGTACACGCTTAAATTCTGAGTTTGACATCGGCTTTTTCAAGCCTATTCTGATAGATTTGTTTTGAGACATAAACCAAAAAGTTTGAAAGGATAGACCTTCTTTTTTGACCTTTAGTATGATAATCTTCCCCATATGTGTACCAAATTATACACCGGATGACAATACAACAGGGTGATGTCTGCGCGCTCAATGCTTGGGCAGGAAGAGAGGCAGACAGAGAAGATGATGGACGGGCTAAGAGACATGAGCCGGCACCAAGCAGGAGTCCAATCAGTTTCATCAATGTTTTAGTCACAGTAAGTTCTCACTATCTGTTAACCATCTAATCTTTAAATTCCAGCCAGCTTTGTTGTCTAGAGAGAAAACCCATCCTACCGAGTAAGATTTGTCATTTGCCCACCTACTGATCTGGTTCTGAATACCGATGAGAGATACCGTACCAATGCGACGCCTGTGTCAGATGATGCGTCGGTGCCTCCCTGGAGTGAAACTTTGAGGCTGGATCAACAATGACTGCAACAAAACACCGGGCCTTTGAGAGACAGTGAGGACGTGGGTCCTTAATAAACGAGTGGCACTGTGAACAGTCCTTCTCATTTCCCATTGGAATACCTCTAAGTAGTTAGAGTATATTTATGTGTGATTTGATAGGTTTATGCCTTATTTCTTCATTGGATTATTCACAAAAGTCTGATGGCTAATGAGATAATTATTGTGGTTCAAGAATCTAGTCTAATTGTTTAATTTTTGATTAAAGTGGTAGCACTGATTCTGACAATTATTATATTTTTATGATATGTTATATGATATATACCTTTCGTTCATAGCAAAAAGTAGTATACTTGAAGTAAATTTTATTAAGAATACTTAAGTATAAGTATAAGTTTAGAAAGTGTACTCGAACCATGTACTTATAGTGCACTTGAAGTATTACTATTGTAATACTTCTTCGGACTTAATTGGGACATTTTTTAGTTTACAAAAGTATACTTTAAGTATACTGTTCCAAGATCATTTTAAGTTTACTAAATTATACATTAAAGTATTAAGCAAGTACACTAATCTGTATACTAGACGTTTACAAGGTATACTTGTGGTTCACATTTTAGTTTATTGAAGTATACCACCAGTATACTTTTCAATATCCTGCCAATGTACTGGTTATATACTGCTAGTCCATATTTTAGTTTAAGTACACATTCAATAATTACTAAAACTACAATACTATTTTTGATATTTTAATTTGTATATTATAAGTATACTTAGGTTCACTCACCATCTTGTAGCACATCATATGAATAACATATTCTTAGTTACCTCATAATGTAGGTACAATGCTATGTGTTTACACAATCACAAGACAGAATCTTGATAACTTTGATTTATTTATATATTATAGAACATAATGTGCAGTTTCTTTAATGTCAGCTTAAACTATTACAGACTGCATTTAAAAATAAAAAATACATTTCTCAAAAATTAAACCCTTCTTAGCTTTCAATATTGAAATTAACATGTAAACACATTTACATATGAAAATGTGAACACAAGGAAGTCATTCTTTGTAAAAAAATGGAACAAGAAAAACTGCAATTGTCATCAAAAATCTAAACAAAAGTATGTTTCCAGCTAAGAACTAAATAAGAACTGAGAACTGAAGTTCTTGGTTGTCAAAAGAAGGTGAAAAAAGTGCACGTTTTCGGAACAAAACTATCCTGACAGAAACATTACTTTTATGACTTCTTTTAATTTAGTTTCTTTGCATCGCTTATATTTGTTATGAACTAGAATCAGGCAAACCCAGTATTCAAACCAAACAAGCGAGGTATAAGCAAAAAACAGGATTTTAATAATGAAACAGGGACAGGTGGGCTCAACGATCAAAAGGGCAGTCCAAAATCCGGTACACAAAAGGCAGTCCAAAATAGGCAGAGGTACAGACAGGGCAAAAGCAAGCTCGGATAATCATGGGACAGAATCAGGTCGGTAAAATGGTAAATCAGTCAGACAGGGCAGGAAAAACAGATCAGGGAACAGGCTGGCTCAGAATCAAAAAGGCTCTCAGGTTAGCATCAACAGGTCAATCAAGAAAGGAACGCTGGAACAAAACTCACCGTAGGCTCGTTAATGCTCGTAATCTGGCGGAGAACTAAAGACTGAGGCAGAACTATATAGTGAAGTGCACAGGTGAAATGGAGTGAAAACTAATTACAGGGAAACAGCTGGAAACAGCTGGAACTAATCAGAGGCAGGGAAGTGACTGACAGAGAACTGAACTGATAGGTTGGTGACTGCTGACAGGGGAGTGACAAGCTAATAGGGTAAAAACAGGGAGGTGAGCTGGCAGGTGAACAGAACTGAGCTAAAAGCTTACAGAACCCTAACAGATAGTATAAAACAAAGAACAAAATCAAACCACAACAAAACTCAAACTATTCCATAATTCAAAACTAAGACAGAACCTAAAATCATGACAGAACCCCCTCCTTAAGGCCGGATTCCAGACGGCCTAAAGCAAGACAAAGAAGACAGACTAGATCAGGTGGTTGGAGGGAGGTGCAGGACGGAGGGCTAGAGTCAAACAAATGTCCAAATACAAACTAAAACAAAGCAAGATGAGTCAAGTTCTCAGGCGGGCGTCCAGGAGGACGGCCCCGACGAGTCAGGTTCTCCGGCAGGCGGGCGTCCAGGAGGACGGCCCCGACGAGTCAGGTTCTCCGGCGGATGACCTAGGCATGTCAGGTTCTCCGGCGGACGTCCCGAAGGACGGCCTCGGCGTGTCAGGTTCTCCGGCGGACGTCCCGAAGGACGGCCTCGGCGTGTCAGGTTCTCCGGCGGACGTCCCGAAGGACGGCCTCGGCGTGTCAGGTTCTCCGGCGGACGTCCCGAAGGACGGCCTCGGCGTGTCAGGTTCTCCGGCGGACGTCCCGAAGGACGGCCTCGGCGTGTCAGGTTCTCCGGCGGACGTCCCGAAGGACGGCCTCGGCGTGTCAGGTTCTCCGGCGGACGTCCCGAAGGACGGCCTCGGCGTGTCAGGTTCTCCGGCGGACGTCCCGAAGGACGGCCTTGGCGTGTCAGGTTCTCCGGCGGACGACCCCTGTGAGACGGGTAATCCGGCGGGTGTCCTGTAGGACGGCCCCGGTTAGCAAAGATGTCCGGCGGCCGGTGGCGGAGCAGGTCTCTCATAGGCCGGCGGCGGAGCATGTCTCTCGGAGACCGGCGGCGGAGCAGCAACCTCTGAGGCCGGCGGCGGAGCAGCAACCTCTGAGGCTGGCGGCGGAGCAGGTCTCTCGGAGGCCGTCGGCAGAACAGGACCCTCAGGAACCGACGCCTGGAGAGAGAGAGAACAGAACCTGGCGCCGGACTGAAGGCTGGAGACAGCGCCGGACTAAGAGCTAGAAGAGACGCCTGGCTACAGAGTTCAGGAGGCGCCTGGCTACAGAGTTCAGGAGGCGCCTGGCTACAGAGTTCAGGAGGCGCCTGGCTACAGAGTTCAGGAGGCGCCTGGCTACAGAGTTCAGGAGGCGCCTGGCTACAGACTTCAGGAGGCGCCTGGCTACAGACTTCAGGAGGAGCCTGGCTACAGACTTCAGGAGGAGCCTGGCTACAGACTTCAGGAGGAGCCTGGCTACAGAGTTCAGGAGGAGCCTGGCTACAGGTTTCAGGTTCAGACGGCCCCTGGCTACAGGCTTCAGGTTCAGACAGGGCCTGGCTACAGGCTTCAGGTTCAGACGGGACCTGGCTACAGGCTTCAGGTTCAGACGGGACCTGGCTACAGGCTTCAGGTTCAGACGGGGCCTGGCTACAGGCTTCAGGTTCAGACGGGGCCTGGCTACAGGCTTCAGGTTCAGACGGGGCCTGGCTACAGGCTTCAGGTTCAGACGGGGCCTGGCTACAGGCTTCAGGTTCAGACGGGGCCTGGCTACAGGCTTCAGGTTCAGACGGGGCCTGGCTACAGGCTTCAGGTTCAGACGGGGCCTGGCTACAGGCTTCAGGTTCAGACGGGGCCTGGCTACAGGCTTCAGGTTCAGACGGGACCTGGCTACAGGCTTCAGGTTCAGACGGGACCTGGCTACAGGCTTCAGATGCTCCCAGACCCTTCAACACCCAGAACCTCATCAGTAACCCTTCCAGAACCTCCGACAAAGAGAGCTTGGTCAGCCACTTGGGAAATTGGCTGTCAAGCCAAAGGTGAGGGGGTAAGAGCTTCAGAAGATGTCTGGAGATCTCCCAGTCTCCATGGTGCTCTGGGTGCTTAACTTCTCGGCGAGACCCCCGACGGAGCTTGTCGTTTGGACGAGGGCCGCGACGCCGCTTGTCGTCTGGACGAGGGCCACGACGCCGCTTGTCGTCTGGATGAGGGCCACGACGCCGCTTGTCGTCTGGACGAGGGCCACGACGCCCAGTGTCCCGATGAGCCCCAGAGTTGCGGCCTGAAAGAGGGCTCGTCTGAACCCCCTCCTCGTGGACCAGTGGTAGACCCTCCTGGGTTCCCACGTCGCAGACTGGCGGTAGACCCTCCTGGGTCCAAGCGTCGCAGACTGGCGGCAGACCCTCCTGGGTCCAAGCGTCGCAGACTGGCGGCAGACCCTCCTGGGTCCAAGCGTCGCAGACTGGCGGCAGACCCTCCTGGGTCCAAGCGTCGCAGACTGGCGGCAGACCCTCCTGGGTCCAAGCGTCGCAGACTGGCGGCAGACCCTCCTGGGTCCAAGCGTCTTGGGCCGGCTGCGGACCCTCCCGGGTTGTAGCGTCTTGGGCCGGCTGCGGAGACTGTGCTGCTTTAAAGCTGCCGGAAGCCGGCACTGGAGCTGAGGTAGAGGGTGGGTCCTCTGGGACAGGTGCAGGTGCCGAGGCGTCGGCTGGACCCTTGGGGACAGGATCGGGTCTACTATAGAAAGCCTGGAGAGCCGCTCTATAGTGCCCCTCAACCTCCTTTAATTTAGCCTCCAGCTCCTCTGAATACTGGCTGAAAAGAGCCTCCCTAAGGTGTTTAATAATAGGGGTAAAAGTTCTTATCTAGTTCTCCAGAGCCAGATCCTCAGCATCACGGGCGCCACCAGGAGGCGCTGTGGGCTGCTCAGCTCTGGGGAGCACCGGACTCCGATCCACTGGGCAGGAAGTGGCAACGGACGGGCGCGGTACTGGCTCACCTGTTGGCCGAACAGAACGGGTGAAGGAGCGACCCACAGGTTTCCGTCCCCTCCTCCGACGGTGGTACGGCAGGACTTGCTGGAAGTTCAAATCTGTCGGTAGAGCCGGGATCGGCGGAGCCCACAGCGTTCCCTGCATCTCCTCTTCTGGAGGGAGAGAGAGAAAAAGATCCGGGCGAAGATCCTGTACCACCTCCGCTTCGACCTCCAAAAACAAAGTTGGGTCAGGATAAAACCCATGGGCGGAGCCGACAGCGGTGTCGCTGGGTGAGTGATCCCTACTATTCCGAGCAGAACCTGAATTAGTTAAAAAGAGCCCTCCAAAGCGTAGGCTCCGAGCAGGCAGCGAGTTACTGCCGCTGCAGCTACTGGAGAGATGGCGTCTGGGACCGACACCAGGGGGACAGAACGCCAATCTGGAACCCTCCAAAGCCATAGTTTGTGGAGGGGAAAAAAAAAAAAAAAAAAATATTTAAGGGGAGAAAAAAAAAACCTCTACAAGCTTGTTTGGCGATAGGTTTTAGGGGGCCAGATCATTCTGTTATGAACTAGAATCAGGCAAACCCAGTATTCAAACCAAACAAGCGAGGTATAAGCAAAAAACAGGATTTTAATAATGAAACAGGGACAGGTGGGCTCAACGATCAAAAGGGCAGTCCAAAATCCGGTACACAAAAGGCAGTCCAAAATAGGCAGAGGTACAGACAGGGCAAAAGCAAGCTCGGATAATCATGGGACAGAATCAGGTCGGTAAAACGGTAAATCAGTCAGACAGGGCAGGAACAACAGATCAGGGAACAGGCTGGCTCAGAATCAAAAAGGCTCTCAGGTTAGCATCAACAGGTCAATCAAGAAAGGAACGCTGGAACAAAACTCACCGTAGGCTCGTTAATGATCTGGCGGAGAACAAAAGACTGAGGCAGAACTATATAGTGAAGTGCACAGGTGAAATGGAGTGAAAACTAATTACAGGGAAACAGCTGGAACTAATCAGAGGCAGGGAAGTGACTGACAGAGAACTGAACTGATAGGTTGGTGACTGCTGACAGGGGAGTGACAAGCTAATAGGGCAAAAACAGGGAGGTGAGCTGGCAGGTGAACAGAACTGAGCTAAAAGCTTACAGAACCCTAACAGATAGTATAAAACAAAGAACAAAATCAAACCACAACAAAACTCAAACTATTCCATAATTCAAAACTAAGACAGAACCTAAAATCATGACAATATTGTTGCATTTCTTTCTAATGATCCGTCTGACATCTTGCATGGAGGTGTCGGAGAACTTCGCCTGGGCATAGACTGTGAGTGTGAAAACAAATATACAAACAAAACGTTACTTATTGGTACATTTATCCACATTTAACACACATGTCAAACATAAAGGATGGTTTATTAGTTACATTTTGGAATAATCTATAATTTACAGAAACTGTAAAGAAGCAAGGTGTTGTTAACAAAGTTCAATTCAATTTAGTTTATTTCTATAGTGGCAATTCAAAATGCAAGTCATCTCAAGACACTTTACAAAGACAATTCAATCATATCATACAGACAAATTGTTAAATATTTTCTATCTGCTGACTGCATTCAGTGATCAAACTGACCCTGTTGGCTTACCGGATGCATCCTGTTTAAGAAAACTGAATTCATCAGACTAAATCACCTCATCCCATCTTTATATGGTCCAGCTCGTATGATTATGTGCAGCTGTAAATGTGTAATAAACTTCAGTACCACCAATAATTTGAGCTACAGTGCCTCATCTATTTTATCAAACCACATGGACCAGTCTTCACTCCCTAGATGCATTAATGTCCATGCCGCAATCACCAGTTCACAACAATTGTTCCTGGTTTTGGACAAGTTCAGATTAGGAACACTCCATAATAGCTGCAAATTTATAGATTCCTTACCCAGTTATAGAGCCAACCCAATTCCGATTTATCAAACTTGCTCATATTTTTTTTTTTTTTTCATTTTGCCTACTTCTAACACATCAGCTTTGAGGAAATGTGTTCACGCTCCTGAGAAACAAGTGATCACCCTTTGCTTAATGCCATGGTTTCAAACTATTGTGCCAGTGGCAGTTTAGTTATTTAGGCTGCCTTTGGTGGTCCTCAGATGATGTTTTAGTGTTAATTTTTTACATGTTTCTGTATTACAATAGACTGGTCTCATGCAGTGTTATTTATCCAGGCAGCTACCTTTTTTCTTTGAACTTCATGGTCCTCCTCTGCCACATCTTTCCACTTGCTGTTTGGTTTGCTCTTCCTCTTGGGTGCTTCTTACCAGATGTCTTCACCATTTATGAATTCATGTCTCTTCTTGCAGAGGTCACTGTAGTTGTCTGTGTAAGAGACGTTGTCAAATAAAAAAACAGAGGGATTTAAAGTACACTGAGATGACAGGTGTTGTGAATTAGCTATATTAAACAAACTATTAAAACATGAAAAAAACAATAAAGTCAACAGGCTTTGTAGATCAGCCATTACTGAATGTGGGTTTAAGTTGCAATATTAATTCATTTGAGCAAATTGTAATAGCTGCTCTGTTAATTTAGTCATTCCTATCATCCTGTTCCTTTTAAGTCCCAACTGCTGAAATGTGCTATATTTTGTGTTGTAGTGGGCTGATATATATATTTTTTCTTATTTTAATCTCATCAGAAACGTCTGACCTCTCTCTACCAAAAATATGTGTACATAAAATTATATATTTTAAAATTAGTAAATCATTTTTGAGTGCAACATGGTTTAAATACCATGTCCCCTTTTAATTATTTACAAAATCAAAGTAGGAATATAATAGAAATACATCATGTAATTTGAAAAATACTTTTAAATATTACTGTTCATAGTAGTCCTCATTCAATTATTTCACTGTTAATGTTAATTGTTAAATTAATACTGTTTAACAAAATATTTGAAATTGACTTGTGCAGAGAATTTGATAAGCAGGACAGCATGATATCCTGAGCTTGACCAAAGTCATTTTCTTGTGGTTTAAAAAGTCCACCATTAAGTAAAATAAGGAAATAAATACACTTTATATTATGTTATAGTGATCATATAGCACCGAATAGAAGTAATGACTCTATGAATGAACTAACCTTTGAAAAAAACAGTCAAAAGTTGAATCATGCAAGTTTTGCTAGCTTGTAGATTAACTTAGTAAAAATCAACATAACTGGGCTATTACAAAGCGAAATAACAAATAAATAAAGATAACTATAGGAAGAAAAAAAATCAACAACTTACCATCAAAAGTTGGACCGTCCGACTTTTTTCTCCCTTTGATGTCCCACTTTATATCCATCCATCTTCATCTTCCAGGTTAGGGCACTCAGTGAATATTTTCAGACATTGTTGCTGATCAATAGGACTTATCCAGGAAGATTTCCCAACTTCCACAGTCTTGTCTTTGAAATAATAAAGGGCAGACGCCATCTCTGTATCCTGAAAATTACGTTCTGAGAGCAGGAGCTTTTTTTCTTTTTTTTAAAAAAAACGTTAACGCCGCTATGGGCGGGAATTTGCGACCGGGCTTCCTATTGGCTGCCTGTTAGGGAGGCGGGAACATGGACGGAAAGGGCAGAAGTCATGTGACGTCAGGAGGAGGGGTAGAGAGAAGAAAACTATAGGTTACTGGCGTAACCCCGGTTCTCAGAGTAGCGTGAGTGAGATGTCTCACTATGGGATACGCCCCCTGCCGCGTATTCCTCAGAAGCATATATCTCATGACGCCAATCCTGATTGGCTGGTGATCGCGACGTCTGCGTCACCCCTCCTATAAGTAGCCTTGCGCTACGACGCTACGTCATTCGAAAGTACCTCTTCTCGCTTCGCCCCAGCAAGAAGGGTTGTCTGGTGAGACATCTCACTCATGCTACTCTGAGAACCGGGGTTACGCCAGTAACCTATAGTTCTCATTCATAGCATTCGTTTCGATGTCTCACTATGGGATATGGAGACTCCCGTATTGCCAGACTTCTTATCTCTAGCGACCCCCAGTACTCGGATGTGCCTGCCCCAGTAATGCCTCAGAGTCCAAAACAGCTGAGGCCACACTAGGAACTGAGACATCCAGTTTATAGAACCGAGCAAAAGCGAGCGGTGAAGACCAACTCGCTGCTGCACATATGTCTTGAATGGGCACTCCCCTAAAGAGGGCCCAGGACGTCGCCAAGCCCCTAGTAGACCACCCGGGGCCTGGAGACCCTGGCTTGTATAAGACAGCGCAATTGCCCCCACAATCCAGTGGGAGAGCCGTTGCTTAGAGATGGGCATGCCCTTAAAAGGCTTTGCCCAGGACACAAAGAGCTGATCACTCCTTCGGAAACCGCTAGTCCTGTCCACGTAGGCCCGCAGGGCCCGGACGGGACAAGGCTTGTTCAGCCACTGTTCCTCTGAAGAGGAAAAAGGAGGAGGAGAGAAGGCTGTAAGAATAATGGGAGAAAACGAGCCCACCACTTTAGGTACAAAGGCTGGGTTGGGCTGCAGTGAGACCTTAGCATCTCCTGGACCGAAGATGGTGCAGGAGGGGTTCACCGAGAGAGCATGGAGGTCACCTACACGTTGAGTAGATACCAATGCTAACAGCAGAACTGTCTTGAGGGACAGATGCTTGAGATCAGCCTCCTCCAAAGGCTCAAATGGAGGATTCGCGAGGCCATCCAGTACCCTTGTCAGGTCCCATGGAGGTGCCAGGGATCTGGTCACCGGCAGAAGCCTACGCGCTCCCTTCATAAAACGGCCCACCAAGGGGTGTTGGCTGGCCGTTTTGCCCTCAAAGCCCACGCGGCATGCGGAAATAGCTGCCAGGTAAACCTTAATTGTGGAGAAAGACATTATTTTGTCAATCAGCTCTTGCAAGAATGACAAAATTTCCCCAACGGGACACTGAAAAGGGATAAAATCCCTGTCATAGCACCATCTTTCAAAATTGCTTCATTTGCAGTCATATAGGGACCTGGTGGAGGGAGCTCTAGCACTCTGAATGGTATGTATAACATTCTGAGGCAACCCTGCTGTGTTTAAATTATACCACTCACGGGCCAGGCCCATAGTTTTAGGTGTTCTGGGTGAGGGTGAAACACCGTCCCCTTCACCTGAGACAGCATGTCGACCCGTAGCGGGAGTTGCCAAGGCTGTCCTCTCAGGAGCTGATATACCTCCGCTAACCAGTGCATCGCTGGCCAATGTGGAGCTATCAGGATCAGCGAGTGGCGATGCTCCCTCACTCTGGCGAGAGTGGGGGGAATCAAAGCCAGCGGAGGAAAAGTGTACAACAGAACGTGAGGCCACTTGTGCGCCAGCGCATCCACGCCGAGCGGCGCGTCCTGATCGCGCATCGAGAAGAATAGCGGACACTGAGTGTTCTCGTTGGAGGCGAACAGGTCCACTGTTGCCCTGCCAAAACGGAACCACACCTGTTCCACTATTGCTGGGTGCAGAGTCCAATCCCCGTATAATGGGGCGCCTCTGGACAGCATATCGGCCCCGCAGTTCAGAACCCCCGGTACATGGGTAGCTCTGAGTGAAAGGAGATGCTTGCTGCTCCATAAAATCATCTTGTGAGCTAGTGCATGCAACCGGAGGGAACGCAGTCCCCCCTGACGGTTGATGTAAGCGCGGGATGAAGCCTGAGTGCGGCTACCCAGCGCTGAAATCCTCTCATATGCAGACGGCCAAGGGGGACAACCAGAATGACGGAAGCCATCAAACCTAGCAGCCGCAGGCACAATCTGAAAGGGATTGCCCTGAGCAGACAGAATGAGGCGAGGCAGGACCTCAGCCTGAGCACTCTGTCTGAGGACAGACAAGCGGTGAGCGAGACCGAATTCAGCTCCAGACCCAGAAAGATGATATTCTGTGTCGGGGCTAAAACACTCTTTTCGTGGTTCAGCACAAAACCTAGATCGAGCATGTGTCGAACCAGTATCTGTGTGTGCGTCACCGCCTCCCTCTGTGACCGAGCCAGAAGGAGCCAGTCGTCCAGATATGTGGCCAAGCGGATACCCTGCTTCCTCAGCGGAGCAATCGCCGCTTCGGTACAGCGCACAAACACTCTTGGGCTCAGGGAGAGCCCGAACGGGAGCACTGTGTATTCGTAACAGACGCCCCGAAAAGCGAATCTCAGATATTTCCTGTGTGGTGGGTACTCAGAAATATGGAAATACGTGTCCTTTAGGTCGATCGAGGTGAACCAGTCGCCTTGACGCACCCGACGCACCAGGCATGCGTGTGTGAGCATCCTGAATTTGTATTTCCGGAGATAACCGTTCAGAGCTCTCAAGTCCAGGATAGGGCGAATTCCTTTCCCTCCCCGTTTCGGGATCAGAAAATACCTGGAGTAGAAGCCGCTGTGTTTCTGCTCCGCGGGGACAGGACTGATAGCTCCTTTCCTAAGCAGTGCAGAGATTTCCTCTTGCAGCGCACGAGCAGATTCTCCCCACGCCTGAGTGGGAACTATGCCCGAAAAGCGAGGGGGAATCCTGGCAAACTGAAGCCGGTATCCCCGTGTCACGGTCCGCTGAACCCACGCTGACGTCATGAGGGAAGCCCATCTGTCTCTTTGGGCGGAGAGTGACGTCATTACTGGGTCTCCCTCCGGCCTCAAAGGCGGACTTACGGGGCCCCCTAGCGGCAGGGCAGGGACGTCGCGAGTGGACGGTACTGCGCCTGCGCAAGGAGACGACTGCATCACGGAGCCGGTCCCAACCTGATGCCTGTGGGGATGAGGCGTCCCCCGCAGGAGCAGTGATGTGACTGGTCCGTTTATTATTATTTTTTGTGTTTTCATCTGCGCCCTCGACCTTAGGTCTGGATGCGACAGGAGAACAAGGTTTATTTTCGAACATGTGTGCGTGCACAACTCGCAGGGACAGGAACAGCCGCCGCATCTCTCGTGCTTCCTCGTCCTCTGGCTGGGGAAACCGCTCGCAGTCGAGGTCTCGAGGGACACACATTCGTTGGCGGGTTGTGTAGAACCGGTGAACGGGGAACATCCAGTTCTAGCACCCTTGAGAGGGCCGCGTCGTCAGGCCGTCCTCTTCTTCCTCCTGACCTGGTGGCTGGAGGTTTGCACCGGCTGGCCCGCAGGGGGAGTTACCGGAGGCCTTGACGGTTTCCCTGACCAGCCCTGTCTGCCTCCTAGGACGGAAGGGACCGGTGGAGCGGGCTGGGGTTTCGGCCGTCTGGGGATCTTGAAGGGAGGGGGCCGGGGCGTCGCCTGGGCGTAGGACTGCCCTGCTGTCGCCTGAGGGGAAGGTTCCGTCTTACTTGGCAGGCAGAAACGGAGCGCTTCGTCCTCCTTCTTTGGGGCCTCGCACCGCTGCTGCATGGAAGCCAGCGCGGACCCGAAGATGCCTTCCGGCACGATAGGCATGTCCAAGATCTCCTCCTTCTCTCGGTCCGACAGGTTGGTCAGGTTGAGCCACCTGGCTCTCTCCTGCGACACCATCATCCCCATGGATTTTCCCGTGGCTTGGACTGCGCAGCGCTGTACGCGGAGGCAGAGGTCCGTAATCACGGTAATTTCATCCCATACGTCAGGGTCCGGTTTGGCGGCCATGTCCTCACACAGTTCCGCTTGGTATGCGGCAAGCATGGAGGACACGTTCAGCGCTCTCACCGCGACCGCCGCCGCCTTATACCCCCTGTCCGTCAGGGCGGACTGGAAGCGGTCTGCCTTGGACGGCAACGTGGGGCTCTTAGAGGACGTCGGCAGCCGTGGATGCAGGTGTGCTGCTACCAGCGGCTCCATTGGGGGCATACGCTGGATGCCCAGCTTCTCCATGCCCTCAAAGTCCAGGGAAGAGGCTCCTTGAATCTACGTTTTCCCGCTGAACGGGCGGTCTTTCCAGGAGACCGCTACTTCGTCCAGAAGCTCCGGGAAAACGGGGAGCAGTTGTCTGGTCGCCCTGGTGGCCTGAGGCAATCTCTTCCCTTCGTAGCGGGATCTGGAGGTCTCCGCTACGACTTCAGGCCATGGGATGTTGAGTCTGGATGCAGCGCGTTTGCACACTGACTGCATGTCCAGGTTCATGGCGGGAGAGGCTGCCGCACTCTCCCCGCCCTCCCGGGTAACCGACGGCGCGCACGGCTTTGCAGCCTGCGGGCTCGGGATGAAAAATCCGTCGTCATCGTCGTCTTCCTCTGAAATGAGGAGCTCCGAGATGGCGTTTGTAGTCCAGCACCAAGACGTCTTCCGCGGGCGAGAGCGCCGTGGCCAAATCTGGTCCGTGGGTGACATCCTGTTCAAGCCTGTCGTCGTCGTTGGGCGGCGGCCCACACGAAGACAGACACGGGTCTTTGCCGGAGAGGCTAGCTTGGCGTGCTAGCCGTCTCCGGAGGCTCTTCATCGTGAAGCAGGAACAGTCCGCACATGAGCCTGGGGCTTCCACCGCCAGGCGGGCATGTTCCAGCCCAAGACATTGCGAGCACACCTGGTGTGGATCCTTGCTCGAAATTTTGTTTCCACAGCCACAAATGCGAGCCTCCACGCTGCCGCCTCCACTGGTGTGAGGAGAAGCAGGATTCATTTCGGTAGCTGGTGTGCTAACCGAAGTGAAGATCTGAGCTGACTGGTGTGACAGATCAGAACGGATATTAGCTGGTGTGCTAATATTGGCGAACCTGCTCCAGGCTATGGTGAAGGATGGAGCGGTAGCAGCTAGCGCCCGTTGTCAAGGGGGTTAGCTTAAGTACCCCGACCGTGGACCGTTAAGCTAGACTGCTCTTGAGATGTGCCTCGAAGCGAGAAGAGGTGTTCGAATGACGTAGCGTCGTAGCGCAAGGCTACTTATAGGAGGGGTGACGCAGACGTCGCGATCACCAGCCTATCAGGATTGGCGTAATGAGATATATGCTTCTGAGGAATACGCGGCAGGGGGCGTATCCCATAGTGAGACATTGAAACGAATGCTATGAATGAGAACCTGTGAATGAGCCCATTTGAGCTAACATGGAGAAACGTCGTTCGCCTTATCAAAGATATTTGGAGGATTACAGAGATCCCAAGGAGTACCAAGCACAGATGGAAAGTAAAAGTAAGTAAGAGATAATGAGATGAATTCAGACTACTATGATTTCATGTTCAATGTCAAAGATCAAAACAGCTAGCTAGGGCTCCTTGATAGAAATGGGCTACTGGCAATGTGAGGTAAATGCTCATGGATTTATATATATATATATATATATATATATATATATATATATATAAACTAACGTTTAAACTAACGTTTCCAGGTCTGATTTTACCCTTTTCCACAAAAAATTTAGAGGTTCATCACAATCTGAAGTTAACTTTTATTGTGAAAAATGCCTTGTATACCTTGGCAATAGTGCACACTGTTACAATCATTGTAACCTTTGCAACACAGCGTTTGAGGCCAACAGAAGTTTAAAAAATGACTTCTACTTTCTGGTAATTCCCCTTCATGATTAATTAATGACGTTGTTTTTTTTAAACAAACTTGTTCACATCAAATTTCTGCTTTGTGTTCATGTGCCAGACTATGTTGTGTTTTAGTTGAAGTACTTGCTAAATCAGAGAGACCTTTATGTAAAGATTCACAGATCAATATACAAAGTACTTTCTTATTTGAGGTTAAAAAACTGAAACTGTTAATGCTGTGTAGCCTGACATGATTCAAACCAAATGTGTTCTTGTTGAAAGAGATAATGCTGTGTACATAAAACCACTTACAAATGCTTGTGAAAGAGACTAGAACTTGTCCAATAAAGTCAGTCACATGTTTCCCTGTCTCTGCGTGTTTTAAGTTACGTTACACAAAGATGAATCAAATACAAATCAATTTACTGTAAACTTTTAAACACCAGCACTATATGATCTTGAATATGATCAGATCCAAAGTTTAAAATAGGGTTAATACCTGAAAGCAAAAAGTAGTAAAAAATACAAATGTAAGCATAAGTCAATTATTTCATCTTTCATTCTTTACTGATTTAGGACATATGTAGTATCAGTACCTTGAGGCAGAAATAAGAAAAAAAACAACACAGTACAGGTACAAGATTCAGTGTTTAAGTATAGCTATACTTACTCTTAGACTTTTTTTTTATACTTCTCAATATAAGTCAAGTACACTTGACTATACTATTATTAAGTATATGAAATATAGTTTAGAATAAGTAAACTTTAAGTGCACTGCCTGATTTTAAGTATAAAATTAGTGCACTTTTTGTATACTTCTATAAACTACTGGATGGATTTAATTCTCCATGGCAAAGTGAATTTGCTCCATAGGATAATTTGTTTGCAGATGAGTGATACTTTTTTTTTTATGAGACATCGTTTTATTATATAATACAATTGAGCAGCTAATTAGTTCATACTAGGTGGTAATCTAGTGTTTTCGAGGCCTTAACCATCCTCTACACACATGTTCTAAAGATAGCGAGCAAGAAATTGCAGCTGCAGCCTTGATTAACATACCTTAGTCAGGTTTTCCTCTGTTTCTAACACATTTCCTTCCACATCTGTCCTCCACCTTCCCTTCAACAACTCTTACTCCATGCTGCTGTTGTTGCCTGATCACATGGACACACTGGAGAACGACATCAGTCCTGCTCATGTCACTAAATGGCTGGAATGTATGGAGGCAAGGTTAGGGGAATCTACACTTGTCTGTTCTTTTCAGATCAGTGCTTAAAATAACATTTTTATTTTCTATTTTCCAAAAAAAAAGGAAGTACAGGATCTTTGTTCCCAAGTTTTCCATCAAGACCTCCTACAAGCTGAATGATGTGCTGACTGAAATGGGAATGGCAGACATGTTTGGGGATCGCGCTGATCTCAGTGGCATTGCAGACGGACAGAAACTGCTTGTGTCTGAGGTACAGAGTGGGAGCTGAAGAGAACATTTTCTTTTTTATTGGGATGAACAATGGAGCCACTGTTGCAGCTGCTACTGGTGTCGGTATCATGGACAACTCCCTCTCCCAAACCCCAGAGCTGAAGTTCAACCATCCTTTCATGGTGATGATCATCAAGGGCCAGACAAACATTTTCTTCATGGGCAAGATCGTCAACCCGAACCTCTGAGGGAGGAATCGCAGCTTCGTCATTGCACATTTAATAAAAACTGAATTTGGGACATCTTGCTATAATCATTGTTTATTGGAATCGCATTTTATCTTATCATCTTTAGAGAATTACAGAACTGAAGGCAAGTTTTAAAGTTAACTGGTTGTCACTTAGGAGTTCTGAAAATGTTAAGCCTTACTTAAAAACTCGAACAAGTGATGGCATCATGCAAAGTGAACTAAAGATTTTTAACAGACTATTCAATGCTACATGGTAATAATGGACACCTAATGATGTGTATTGGAAATATTTCTTGTTAAAAAAAATAAAAAATTAGAATGCCTTTTCTTCAATAGAAAATCATGGAAACTGGGGCAGCATGATGTTGGGGAAACATGCAATACTAGAGAATAGTTTGATAACAATAGGACTTGTGCAGAATAATGTTTAAACTGGAAATGTTCTGAATTTGTGTCATAGCAAACCGACCCAAGACGATGAGTACTTTATCCCTCAGTCAGCCATGGGGATCTAAATGCCATTCAATATTTCCATCACTTCTGGCCTGTGTGTGTGTGTGTGTGTGTGTGTGTGTGTGTGTGTGTGTGTGTGTGTGTGTGTTGTAAAAGGCATTAACAACTTGTTTCCTAATGTCTTGATCACATTACCACTTCTTAACTGTCTCAAAGTTTTTATTTTGGCCTGAAAAAATTTTAGATGTAGACTTAGACTTAAAATGCATATTTAAATACTTCTTAATACTGATGTCAATCCAAGCTGTTGTGGGATATGGATGCTGCTTAGTGTGATATAGAGAGAACACTGCAATGTATTGTGCAGACCTTGCTATAAAACGCCAGCCAAGCTGCCAAAATGTTCTGTTGTATTCGCAACTTAGATAGAAACGCTGCTGTGGTTTAAACTTCCTGAGTTATAATACAATAGCAAAAGTTCCAAAGACAAGCAGTGTTGAAAATATTTATAAAATGAAATCATATGAAAATTTCAAGATTTCATTGGTAGGCTTTCAAACTTGGTTGAATCTGGAGAGATTGTTATCCTGAACATTTTGGCAGTCTGTGCATAAGTATCTTTATTACTTTCAGCAAATTTAGTAAACTGTATTCTGATTGCATCCATGGGATTTTCTTAAACTACTCCACTCCTTTGTGCTCAGTCTCTTATAGTGCATTTATGTTCCCACTTATGGGCATTTGTAACCTTGAAGTCTTAGTTTGATCTGGGCAAATGTGTCAATTCTTAACTAATTTGAATTGCAATAAAACATTGTTTGGTTCACCATGAAAAAGGTGGAGGGGTAAATAGTCTTGGAAGGCAATGAAAAAGTAATGATAGGACACTGAGGATAATCATAAGGAACAGGTGAGGAAATGCGGAAACTAATAGAATAAGTTTACTCAGACTCCCCCTGTAGTAACATAACTGTGAGTAAAAAAAAGGCCCCAGCAATAAGGTGGAGACATTAAATATTTTACAAGTGATAAAGAGAGCAGCAGATCAATAAACCCTTTAAAAGGCCAGTAAATAATTTATTGTCTGATACATTTTAATAGACTTGGCGAATGGCAAATGGTGAAGTAATTTTTTTTCTCAAACCAAGTTGACTAAAATCACACTTTTGAACCTTTTGAAACCTAACCAGGGGAATTCTGGGAAAGACAGCTCTTTGTTCAGCCAGAATAAATCTTTCTCCAAACAACAGGGACAGCTATTAGTGAAACTATGAATGTTTTTTTATTGATGGCTCTTCAAGGCTCTTAAAATCAAGACCAAAGTGAACAGGCACCCAATATAAATCTGCTAAAACTGGGATGATGATGTCATGCCTTCTGGTACCTGCTAAAAGATGTGAAGCATTAGTTCTGCACTGACTGCCGGTGAAAATTTCCCAACCCTAATTAAAAGGAGTTGCAGTTGTCTAATTGCTCGAATGGCCCTCAGCGGCTGGATTAAGCAGGAGGCTTGAGGCAGAGACAAGGTACAGACCAACCAGGAGTTTATTCACCATCATTTAACAGGTACACAAACAGGAAAAAAAGGTTTCAGCAGCAACTCCCAAGGATCTTCTTCTTCTTCTTCTTCTTGTGGAGTTTTATGGCGGTTGACAACAAACTTTAAGTAGCATTACCGCCACTTACTGGTATGGAGTGTGGACCGCATGACAAACCCCAAGGATCTTCTTCTTCTTCTTCTTCTATTGTTTTATGGCGGTTGGCAAACAACTTTTGGTGCATTACCGCCACCAACTGAAATGGAGTGTGAATCGGGATGACCTACTCTAATATCCTACTACTATAAATAATAAAAAAAAAAAAAAAAAAAAAAAAAAAATAATAATAATAATAAAAATAAATAAAAAAATAAATAACTAAATCCGTTTTATCAAATTAGTCTTTTTAAGATATCTTAATAATAAAGAATAACCCTCTGATTTGGTGTTCATATCTAAAAGATATTTTATGTTTAACTTTAATTTACTGTTTTGTAATCTATTTACCAATTCATTTCTCTCAATATGATATTTACTACAAAATAATATAACGTGCTCCACTGTTTCTTCAACAAAACAAAAATCACACTTTCCTGTATCATGAATCCCCATTTTAAATAATGTGCTATTTAACCCTGTATGTCCAAAACGTAATCTTGACATTACTGTTTCTTCCCTTCTATTCCTTGATGTCATCCTCATTAATCCTACTTTTCTTTGAATATTATAAAACCATCTTCCAGTTCTTTCTTCTTCCCACTGTTTCTGCCACCTTGCTCTAATCCTTTTCTTAATTACTGATTTTATTTCACCTTTACTAAATGGAATTATTATATCAATTAAACTGTATTTACTTGCTCTTTTTGCATATTTATCTGCCATCTCATTCCCTTTTATTCCTATATGAGAAGGAATCCATATAAAAGAAACAGTTAATCCCATTGCTTGAATTCTGAATAATAGTTGCTGAATTTCTACCAATAAATCCGGTCTACTATCTGAATGATTGTTTTTAAATGAATATAATGTTGAACTAGAATCTGAACAAATTACACTTCTTAGTGGTCTAATTTCTTCAATCCATTCTAATGCTAACATGATGCCAAACATTTCTCCTGTGTAAACTGAAACTTCATTACTAATTCTTTTACCTGATTTAAAATTCTGGAACTACAAACGAAACACCATTCCTATTATTTGAATCTTTTGAAGCATCTGTATAAATTTTTACATATCCATAATATTCTTTATCTATATATTGCTCAACCATATTTGAATCTAAAATATCCTGTTTATTTTTCCGTTTATACAACAATCTTAAATCTACATCAATTTCAGGTAGGATAGATGGATGAAGTATTGATCTAATAACTGTTCTACTGCCATTTATTTGAGATAATTCAAGATCTATTATATTAGAATCTGCTATCCACCCAAAAGAATTTAATTTCTTCTTCCCTTTTTCCCAACTTGGTTTTAAAATTTCTTGACATGGATGATTTTCACAATGATTTTTTAACTGAAACCAGTAAGTGGAAAGTAATTGTAATCTCCTCAACTTTAGTGGCATTGCTCCCATTTCTACTTGTAATGCTGAAGTTGGTGTAGTTCTTATGGCCCCTGTGCATAATCTCAAAGCTTGATACTGAACAATATCCAATTTTTTAAGTAATGAAAATGATGCTGAACCAAAAGCTATACATCCATAATCAAAAACAGACCTAATTAATCCTATATAAATTGATTTCAATGCCTTCCTCTCAGCTCCCCATTCATTCCCAACCAAACATCTCATAACATTTATAACTCTTTTGCATTTATCGATCATCTTCTCAATATGAACTTTCCAAGTAAGCCTTTCATCCAACCATATACCCAAAAATTTAAATTGTTTTACCCTTTCCAAATCATATTTATAAATTTGTAACTTTAATTCTTCAGAAACTTTTTTCCTTGTAAAAAACAAAATCTTTGTTTTATCCACAGAAATCTTGAATCCCCATCTAAAAGACCAATCTTCTATTTTATTAATGGCTTCTTGAACTTTTTTAATGATGAAACTTATATTTTTACCCCTCTTCCAAATTGCTCCATCATCAGCAAATAATGAAACACCCATTTTATTTTCCACATCCTCAAACATATCATTAATCATAATAGAAAAAAATAATGGACTAACTATACTTCCTTGAGGAATACCATTTTCAACATAAAGATTTTCTGATAATTGATTTCCTATTCTTACTTGTATTGATCTATTATTGAGAAAATCATTTATCCAATTAAACATTGAACCCCCAATTCCCATCTTCTTTAATTTTATCAAAAATCCTTCTTTCCACATCATATCGTAAGCTTTTTCAATGTCAAAGAATACAGCTATCACACTCTCTTTATTAACTTGTGCCTTTCTTATTTCATGTTCCAATAACAAAATAGAATCCATTGTATTTCTACCTTTCCTGAAACCACTTTGAAACTTAGATAAATACCCTATCTTTTCAACAAAATAAGTCATCCGTTCATTTATCATTCTTTCCATTACTTTACATAAATGCGATGTTAATGCAATTGGCCTATAACTCCCTGGATTTGATCTTTCTTTACCTGGTTTTAAAATAGGAACAATAATTGCCTCCTTCCAAACTTTAGGTAAATGACCCACTTCCCAAATCTTATTATAGAAATCCAATAAAATCCTTTTAGATGAATTACTTAACTGATTTATCATTATATATGAAATTTGATCTTTACCTGGAGAAGAATTTTTTGATTTCCCTAAAGCATTCTTAAGCTCTACAAAAGAAAATGGAAGATTTAATAAGTCATTACTATTTATATTTTTAATTAACAATTGCCTGTTATCATTAATTGTACCTTCTCTTGCTTTTATTTCTTTTTCAGTTAAATTATTTGAGCTATGAATTTTAGCAAACTTCTCCACTAACATATTTGCTTTCTCCTCCTCTGTCACAGCACATATATCCCCATCCTTCAGAACTGGATATCCATATTCTCTCTTAATTCCATTCATTCTTTTTATCATTCCCCAGATATTTGAAATTTTTGTTTCTCTACCAACCGACTCACAAAACGATTGCCAGTAAACCCTTTTTGCATATTTAACAGTTCTTTTGACTAGAGCTTGCAACCTTTTATATTCAATAAAATACAGAAAATTTTGATTTTTCTTTAACATTCGAAACGCTTTATTTCGAGATTTAATAGCAAAGTCACACTCTTTTGTCCACCACGGTACTATTTTCTTCTTCCCGCTTCCTTTTTTCCTTTGTATAGATTGTCTAGCTGCACCTAATATAGCTTCACAAACAGAAGAATTTATATTATCTACATCAAAATTAATATCAACCTTTTGCATTTCTTCATCACTAATTCTCTTATATTTTTCCCAATCAGCATTTGCAAAAACCCATCTTTCTCTACCTTCAATATAATTTTGTCTTGTCTCACAACCCACTTTTATTAGTATTGGATAATGGTCACTACCTATGGTTGAATCTTTTAAAACTTTCCAATTACTGATTCCTGCAATATTTTTAGATACTAATGTAATATCTATTGCTGATTCTGACCCATTCCTAATATTAATTCTGGTACCACTCCCATCATTAATACAAACCAAGTTCTTCATATCCATTACTTCTTCTATCACCTCTCCATTAGAATCATTACTACTATCCCAAAGTGTACTGTGAGCATTAAAGTCCCCACAACAAATGATCTTTCCATTTATATTTTCTATCAGTTCACCCATTTCCTCTAAACAAAGCTTTTTACAAGGATTATAAAAATTTTATATTTTAATATTTCCATTTTTAATCCAAACTTCTATAGCTATCCATTCTAATTTTTTCCCTTTTCCTAGAAATCTATATTGAACTCCTTGTTTTATAAATATTATACATCCACCCCCACTTCCCTGTTCCCTGTCCCTTCGTACACTATCATATCCCTTTATCACAAAATCTAATTCTGTTTTAAGCCATGTTTCTTGCACACAAATGATATCCGGTTTATTTCCCAAATGATTTATGTAACCTTTAAACTCTTGACCATTACTTATTAAACTCCTAGCATTCCACTGAAGGAGAATCATATTCTCCCTCCCCCTGTTTTACCATCATTCTCAAGCTTTTTATTTATCAACTCCCAAGAAAGATCTTTTGCAGAAAAGAATTTTTCTGCCCCTTTCACTATAATTTTTATTTTTTCTGTTTTTTGTTTCACTTGATCAGTACAATTAATAACATAAGCCATGAATAAAATTAATTTATCCATTGTAATATCCAATCCTGACATATTTCTTTGGTTTTGCTCTGATCTTGCAATCTGCTGAATCTGTGAACCTCCTTGAATTGTTCTTTTTCCTTCCAGAACCTTCTTGGCTGCTTCTGCATAGCTAATGTTTTTAGCTGTTTTAAGATGTTGTATTTCTGCTGCTCTTTTCCTAGCTTCACAACCTCCATATGCAACATTATGCTGACCACCACAGTTACAACATTTTATCTGATCACCTTTGCATTCCTCATATTTATGTTCTCCTCCACATTTAGCACATCTTTCCTTCCCTTTACAAACCAATGCTATATGACCATATCTCTGGCACTTAAAACAACGCAATGGAGGAGGGACATACGGCCTAACTGGAAAACTCATGAAACCTATTTTGATTTTATCTGGGAGAACATCTCCGTGAAACTCCAATAATACTGACAAACTTTGAACCTTTTTACCATCCACTGATCTTAACAGCCTTTTCAATCTTTTAACTTTACCTCCCTGGATACTTTTTTGAAGTTTTTCAAGATCCTCTTCAATCGGAATGCCATAGATAACTCCACGACATACCTTATTTTCCCCAAATATTTTCCTTTCACAAACTACTTTTTTACAAACATTATCAATTTGCATCGCTTTATTTTTCTGTTCTTCAGTTTTACACTGAATCAACATATTTCCATCTCTCAGAACTTTCACTACTTCCAACTCACCTAACTTCTTCTTCAGTTCCCTGGAAACCGCAACAGGACTCAAAATCATCTCCTCATCCTCCTTCCTGAATTTCAATAATATTTTAAATTCCTCTTTTTCCATTTTCCTTCTCACTGTTCTATTTTCCTCTTCCGAGCTGTCTTCCTCTAAACTTCTCTTAACATTCTGATTACCGATTTCCTTGCTGTCATCTTTTCTCAAGTATCCTTTTCCTCTTCCTCTTCCTCTACCTACTGGAGTCCAATTATCAAAATCCATGTCCTCATCGTCATCTACCTGAGATGCCATCCCGATCCAGTCACACTTCAGTTTATGCCAACCACCAAGCTCAAAAATACTTATATTTTCCGCCACTTCCAAAAATCGCCGACGGTCCCAGCTCTCGGCCAGGCTGAAAAGCATTCTGGCCCCAAGGATCTTCACTGGCAGCCTTTTGTGATCTACCACACCCCCCTGGTTTAAAAGATCTGCATTGAAACAGGGAAAACAAAGAACATATGTGAGCTAACAAACATCTACACACCGACTAAACATCCAATACTTTATTTAACAAATATTATCTGACACTTAGAAATATCTAAAAACACATTTCAATTCACAATTTAAATCCATATTATTAAACCTTAAAGTGCACTGTTTAAGTTCCCCCTCCTCAATCAATAAGTGGACCCTTCCAGAAACTTTAAAAAGGTGCTCAGTCCCCCAGGGAATCATTTTAGGACAACTTGACATCATTGTCTTCATCTGTCCCAGTTTGGAAGCCTTTTCACTGACTGCTGGAGAGGAGGTGGCTGACCAACAAAAGAGTGAGAAGAATATATTAAATTTTAAAGGCAGTTTCATTTTTGGTATATTGTAGATTGTGAAAGAGATGGCTAGTAGTGACAACTGGGTTTTGGAGGATGAAGATATGGATGTAGTGAGAAATTAAAATAAGAAATTAATGTTGGAAGATTTCAAAGTCAATCTTAAATTTAATGAGTAGCCAGAAATGGTTGGAATACGTCCTATTATAGTTTATCAACTGGATTAAAAGTGCTTGGAGATGTAGCATTAGCCAAATTTTACTGATGGAAGCTTGCTTATATGTAAAAAAAAAAAAAGCCATACGAAAGATACTTTAAAGCTACAAGTGGTGTGTGTGAAATAATTGCTAGAAAAGAAGATTGGTGGGTAAAAATGAGGAGTGATTTTAGGCATTCCTGTGGGGGAAAGTGTTGAAGAGTTTTAGAAAGTAATAAAAAGAGAAGTTGCTGGCATTAAACAACTACAGGCTTTCAGGAATATAGAAAAAGTGGGTAGCGCATCTTTTTTTTTTTTTTAAAAAAGATTAAATACTCCCTGTTAGAGTTGCCTTTCAGATGCTACAAGTGCCCAAGATATGGCCACACAAGGGCAAACCAAAGGTGTGGTAGATATGGAAGTGAACATCTTTATGGTTAATGTAGAAGTAATCCTGTAAAATGTTGTAACTGTGGAGGAAGTCACTCTGCAGAAAATATATTTAGACTTGTATAACAAGGGAGGCTATAAGAGAGGAAAATTGCCATAACAAATAGAAGGAAGAAATTATTGTTCAAATTTGTAAACCAGGAACTGATCGTAATTTAGCAGGAAATCATAGGTCAATGGCTCTCACATTTTCTTTTGGTAAAATGATGGGAGGGGAACTATAATTGACAGACTAGTATATTTATTGGAGTTTAAGGAGAAATTTAAATGTTATCAGTTTGGATTTAAAAGTACTTTAGACCCAGCTATGTTAAGAACATTAAATTGGATTAGCTCAATTTTAATAGCTTTTTTTTTCTCTACATCTACAATATTTCAAGTATAGCAGTTCCAATTTTATATAGGCCACACACGACTGATTTAAATGTGAAAAGGAAGAACTGAAAAATGTGTCCCCTTTAAGAAGTGTAAAATTATGAGAATTTCTTTTCAAGAAATCTTAATTTATCTTATTTAACTGGAAATAGTTAAACAAAAAAATTAAGCAATTGAGCAATAAAACTGTTTTTATGTTTAACCAGTCCAAACACTATTTTAAAAAATGTTTGAGTTTTTAGCTTTTCCGTTTATTATATATTGTGTGAAATTGTCACATCTGACGCATGAAGAAAATAAATGAATCACTTTAATTAAGATGGCTATCTATATGGAAAACTGATGTATTTTTATGGAGCAAACAAAGACTTGTATATTAATCTAGAACCTGTAGAAGTAAATTAGTAGGTTTTGAGATTTCACCAGGTCTATGTGCAACAACACATATTGTGTAAGCAAAACAAACAGCACTTTTGACCCTTTGTTTCAGTTCACGATGCATGCACCCCTGGCTCTCTGGATCTTATCAGCAGTGGTCTGTGTAGGAAGAAGCCATCATCACATAGGGCATGGCGACGAGGCCCAAGGCCCCGCTGGAGATGGCAGTGACAACAAAATGTCGCTGGTGACCTCGGCAAACAAAGAGTTTGCATTCCGTCTGTACATGAAGTTGGCGGATCATGCATCCTCCCAGGGCAAAAACATCTTCTTCTCTCCGGTTAGCGTCTCCGCTGCCTTGGCTGCTCTGATGGTGGGGGCCCGGGGGGAGACTCGCCAGCAGCTTTTCACTGGTCTGGGCTTCAGCAGCTCCCAGCTGGCTCAGACAGATGTAGACCAGGCCTTTCGTACACTCCTTGCAAACAAAGCGTCTCATGAGACCCTCAGCCGAGGCACTGCCGTGTTCGTAGACAACCGCTTCAAGGCAAACCCTGAGTTCCTGGATATCCTGAAGAAGTCCTATTCTGCAGAGGGCTTCAATGTTGACTTTACCAAAACCACAGAGAGCGCCGATACCATCAATCGGTATGTATCGGGTAAGACTAACGGGAAGATAGACAAGCTGGTAGAAAGCCTGGCTCCAAGCACAGTCATGTATCTCCTCAGCTACATCTACTTCAAAGGTAAATGGTCTCATGCTATGAGATCTCTCTCCTCTTTCATTGTGAAGTCATTTTTTTTTAGGTGACATGATTGTCTTCACTCGAACAGGTAAATGGGAAACTCCGTTTGATCCTCGGTACACCTTTGAGGACAGGTTCAGAGTGGACAAAAGCAATGAGGTTCAAAGTCATACATCCAAACAGGCGGAGCAAATATGAGACATCTTGTATTTATTTTCCAACCAAGTAACTATCCATCTTTCATTCTCCAGGTTAAAGTCCAGATGATGACAATGGAAAATGATGTTAAAACGTATAATGACCAGGCCATCGGCACAACAGTCCTCCACCTGCCTTTCAGCACCACATACTCCATGCTGCTGCTCTTACCTGACAACATGATAATGCTGGAGCGCAATATTTCCCCCGCACATGTTACTAAATGGTTGAAGGGGATGGAGTCAGAGTAAAGAAATTCTACATGAAGTACCAATTAATCCCCCCAAGTCATGATTGATCAGTGCTTAAAATAGTTTTATTTTTAATTTTTAGGAGGTACAATATCTTTGTTCCCAAGTTTTCCATCAAGACCTCCTACAAGCTGAATGATGTGCTGACTGGAATGGGAATGGCAGACATGTTTGGGGGTCGTGCAAATCTGAGAGGCATTGCAGACGGCCAGAAACTGGTTGTCTCTGAGGTAAAAAGGCAGCAAATAAGGGGGAGAAAAAGGTCTTTGCTCATGTTCTGTTGACATATTTGACCTGCTCTGCTTTGATTGTGTTTTAAAGGTGGTGCACCAAGCCACACTGGATGTCGATGAGGCCGGAGCCACAGCTGCAGCAGGCACTGGTATCAGCATAATGCGAGGTCTCCCAATGCTACCTCTCCCAGAGTTGAGGTTCAACCGTCCTTTCATGGTGATCATCACTGAGCGAATTCCAGAAAACATTCTCTTCATTGGCAAGATTGTCAACCCAAACCTCTGAGGGAAGAGATACCATCTGTTAGTACAGACTAATACAAAGAAAATACTTTGTGGTGTATTGTTCTCATTGCATACACAGATGTGGCGCATTAATATTTGTATTTGCTGCTCCTGAATAAAATGTCCTAAAATAAATGCAACACAAAGCCAAACTGTCTGCATGACATCTGATTCAATTAAACATTTGATAAATAGTGATCACTGGGAAATTTACAACAAAAATACTCAACAGTGTACGTTTACCTGGACTTGCAAGGCAAACCCTTTTTCAGGCAAAAGTTTATTTAGCAATTATTTTAGTGTAGTTTATGTAAAAGGACTGGCTTTTTGGTCCAGTTCCCTTTTCCCTTGCTTTCTGTTGAAGACTCCCTGCCTTAGCTCTCCTAAGTCTCTAAAAGGTGTCATTATTTCATCTTTTTCTCTTGCAGTAAATTGCTTTGAGCACTGCATGAACAGACCTCTTTTTCCCAAAGTCTATGAAAACCTGTTTTAGATCAAGTGAGTGTGAAACAAACGGCTTATAAATAAATTTTAAAAAGGAAATAAGTAACATAAGAGTTGTCGATCTGCCCTTACCAACGGATACCAGAGAACTACAACTCTGCTATGTGAGTTTCCAATGACACCAGGCCATGAAGGCGTGCCTCAGATGGTCTACATACCAGGCAGTATCTCTGTATTTCATGCTTAATTTATGGTGCATTTGAAAATGCATGCATCATTTGCAAAAGTATACATTCTTTGCATGGACATGTTATAAATATATATACACAAATGCTGCAAAAAGTAAAAACATTTGGTTCACTCATTTCAGAAAGTGAAAGTTGTCTGTTACAAAGATTGATTAGAGTGAAATATTGTAAGCCTTTATATGAGTGGTCTCAAACTGAAATCCTTGAGGGCCGGTGTCCTGCAACCATTAGATGTGTCCTTTACCCTACACACCTGAATCAAATGGCTAAACTACCTCACTAGCATGCAACTATTGAGCTGATGTTGGAATCAGGTGTGTCGAAGCAGAGATGTATCCAAAGGTTGCAGGACACAAGACCTCCTGGACTGGAGTTTGAGACCATTGCTCTAAATCAGGGGTCAGCCCCCAAGAACCACGCGTGGCGCCGTCAGACCTGTTTAGAAAAATGGCATCACCCACCAGTGAGCTGCATCTAAAATAGTATTTTATTCTATTTCACTTTTTAATCATACTTGCATTTATATAGATTTAAAAATGACATGGACAATGTTAATTTTTACACAACGTTAAGGTGAGCTCTGACTCTTCCAGTTCAAAGGTCAGTACAGGTAGCCCTTCGTATGACACAGTACCAATGAAGTAGCTCTCAGTTTCGAAACTGTTGGTGACTCCTGATCTAAATGGTCTCCCAGTCTGGGTCAGTATGCTAAACATTCAATGGGGAGACTGCTGATTAGACGGGTGACCACCTGTCCACAAAAGGTCATTGATAAAGAAGATGATTGTTCAGAGTGCTGTATCCAAGCATATTCATAGAAAGTTGAGTGGAAGGAAAGAGTGCACCAGCAACAGGGATAACCACTACCTTAACAGTATTGTCAAGCACAATCCATTTAAGAGATTTGGGGAGCTTCACAAGTAGTGGATCGAGTCTGGTGTGAGTGCAAGAAGAGTCACTACGTACAGACAAGATTCTCAGCTGGGCTTAGGACAAAAAGAACTGGATTCAGTGGTTCAAAGTCCTCTTTTAACATGAAAGTAGTCTCCATTTCAGTTGGAAATTAAGTCCCAGAGCCAAGGGGCAAGAGCGGAAAGGCACAGAATCCATGTTGCTTGAAGTCCAGTGCGAAATTTCCACAGTAATGTCTTGTAGTGCCGTGTCACCTTAAAAATGGGTTGAACAGCTCTCTGTAAAATGATTCAAAATTATAGGATTGTGTCTTAAAACCTAAACTAGACTGGTACTTCTCCACAGCGTTCTCCCTGAGCTGTCTTCAGTGTTTCCTGATCTTCATGAGGCTGTTTGATCACTAATGTTCTTGAACAAACCTCTGAGGCCTTCAGAGATCAAATTACGCTGCTTTCTAATTAGGCGACGTCTGAAGGCTCGTGGCTGCCGCGGATTAAAGTTGTAACGTGAAAAATTCTAAAACTTTTCCGAACGGTATGGCCCCATATATGGAAGGAACTGTAGCTATAAAATGTTAATATAAAGTGCTTTATTTTTGTTATTTTCAGACAGAGTGCAGAAAACCTGGCTAATCTATCCAAGCACTGCTTCACTCACATCCTGAATGCAGCTCAGAGTAGGAGAGGAGGGCAGCCAGACATATATGAGGGAATGAACATCGCCTACATGGGCATAGAGGCACATGATTCCTGCAGCTATGACATGAGCATCCATTTTCAGGCTGCAGCCGATTTTATCCACAGAGGCCTGAGCAGAGGAGGTAAGATTGCCAGGGAGTTAAAAAATAAATAATTTTTGTGGAATATATTAACTTTGATTCATTTTTTAGTACACATTTATGAAGGTATAACATGCTTTTAATGTGCAATATATTTGCTTTGAGGCCTGTCTGTTTATTAGAAGAATAGAATGTGAATAGATTAAGGTTAAATGAGCTGTGTACGAGCAAAAGTATCAGGAGAGAGTTTCAAGGCCAGTCCTAGGCAGTGGGAAAGAACAGAAACTCCGGTTCACATGCAGCTGGAGGAAACAACGAAAAGATAGTTATTAGGGAGGAAGATAGCAATAAGATGTGTGCTCCATTCATTGTGTGACCTTGTATAATCTATGTTCTAACTTTAATAAAAACTAGCCTGAGCTGGGAGTTAGTCAGAGTTGCTGCCCGGAGGGGCTGAAAGGTGCATCTCTCCCTTTGCAAAGGTGAAACTGAATTATGCATCCATGGCTGAGTTTTTGATTTAAGTCCTGCACACGAATTAACGAACCCGGGGAAGCAAAGACGGCTTCAACAATTTGGGGGCTCGGTCCGGGATTCGGGGTGACAGGCAGAATTGGACTTCAGATTGGATTGAAAGGACGAGGGACACTGGCTGGCCACAACAAAACAAGGTAGGCAGAACCTGAATCTGCATTTTCGGCTTAGAAAAATAGTCTAAATTAAGTGTCCCAAGTCTCAGTAGAACTAAATCTGCTAAATTAATGCTTTGGAGTGCCTTGGAGCAGTACTGAAAAAGTGTGGTTCAGAAATGTATTGAGAATTTTGAAAAAAAGAGAGAAAAGAGAACGAGACCAGGCAAAAATAGTTCTGACATAAAATAACAGAAATAGAGGAAGACCTGTGAGTTCAGAAATCTAAAGGTGTTTCTCGAGCGTGGCGGCTCACTGTGGTTCTCGACGGGGAACTGCATTTTTGCTGGGTTTGAGTCCCGAGAAGTTGAGAAATCTCGAATTCTACATAAAAGGTTGAGCGAGATCAGGCAATACACATTGAATGGATGCGGAGATAACAGAATGACTCTGTGAAGCTCCGATTACAGACGTAATAAAGTTCTAATATAACATAACAGAACTAAGAACAGAGTAAAATATAAGTTGTGCGGATAACACAACAAGAAAAAGTCCAATGAGCTTTAAATTTTTTTTTTTTAAGAAACCGTGACCTGATGTAGAAACAGGGAGACCGGTTAATGAGCCGTGAGCTGAACACACACACACCCAGCGAGAATCGGACAGGGAATAAAGATAAAGATAAAATGAATGAGCTGTGAAGCTGAACACACAATCAGCTCTTACAGACTAATTTATTAGGAAACAGTGTGAATGGTGTGAGCGTGACTGGGGAAGACGCCGAGCGCGAGCGATTCCCATGGCGGCGGGGTTTGCATGAGCCATAATATTAAACAGCAGGACCCACTCTGATAAAATTAAACATTTAGCTACATGGGTAAAATAATACAATTCAGGTTTAAGAGGTGACTTAACAAACAGAACACAGCTAAAATTCCAGGAAGCTATCATTAATAAATCGGGAAATCTAAAGGGGAAATACAGAGCAACACAATGGGAGTTGTTTAGAACAAGGAGGTTTTGTATATAAAAAAAGAGAGAGACGTCTCGCAGAACACTACGCGCAAGCTGTCTGTCTGTCTTGTACAACATATTGTGTCTGTGGAAATTAGATCATTTTGTTTGAGTGAGTGGGGGATAGACTGCTTGGATCCGCGGAGATTGATGTCTGTGCGCAAATGGGTTTTTGTGTGTAAGTCTGTGTGTAGATTTGTGCGTATGACTGAAGCGTAAGAGATTTACGGTGCATTTGATCATGATATTAGTGAAAATAAATAGAATTGTGCAGCATTGATATCAATGGGATGACAGATCAATGTATTTGTGGCTTTTTTTTTTTGCCGCAGCAAAGCGTTCTGAGTGCAACCAGCAGTTAGTCGATGCAGTTGCATTGAAAAGAAAAAAAACGGAACTATAGAAGCGCATCGTTTCGCGGGGGAAACATTTTAGTAACGGACCGGATAAATTATTCTCTCGGCTAGTGGGAGAAAATGACAAAAAAAAAAAAACGTGAAATGTAATGAGATAAAAGATGACAGGCGAGTGGCGAGATGTTGAACCTTGTTTCTGCGGAGGCGCGGCGTCGGACAGCCGGTAAATTAAGCGGTTACGGCGGTGCGGGGCAATTTTGCCAGCTAAACCTCCCCGAGGAGTGACAGAGGCGCGTTGACCAATAAGCATAATATTTCGGCAAAATATATTTCGGCAATCTAAACTTTTCAAACATGATCTGTGAAAAATACTGTTAAAAGGAAAGACACGTGTGTGTGTTTTGTTCGTCTAATTGTCTTGTTGTATGTGTTATTGGTGTGAAAACTCTGTTCGTCTTTGGAAAATAATCCAGATTAAAATCCTAGAAAACCACGGTTTCAAAAAGTGTTTATTTGCGCTGAATGTCTGCAGCATTCAAAACAAATGCACTTTGGAGACTTCCATTAAACAGAAAGGGTTTAACTAATGGGTTGTAAGAAAAAAAAAAAGACTTAAGAATTAATAATATAAAAGTTCGTACAGCCCAAATTCAATTTAAACACGTAGATAGTAACATGACTTAAATAAATATATCTCAGGCTTGTTACAAATGATTGAAACTGGGGATAAAGGTTTTTGTTTTTGTGTTATTTGGGTGCCTAATTATGGAGTACAGTTAACCAGAGCCGTGGGGAAAGTATTCAGTTACACTATTAATGCACAAAGCTTGTATTTGACAATGGATTCATGACAGCTGTAAAAATAATAGAGTAGGGTCTTTTTATATTGTGATGTTATAACTTTATTAACTTGGCAAACAGCATATGGGGAGATTATATGGGAGAAGTGGAGCTGGATGGAATATGTGTAGGGGAGACATTTTGCACTGAGCTGAGGCGAACCTCGGGGGGACAGTTTGACCTAAAGCAGGACAATAGATATGATAAACAAAACTGACCATGATGTAAACATCTGAATGTGTTGGGTGGAGAATTAACGGTTCCTGGTGACACCCCCAAGAACAACACATTAGAGACACCCACCAGCCATGCGCGTCGTCTGTTGCTACACCAACAGCCCCAACATGGCTAAAAACAGCCAAGGATTGGTCACATAGTTGATATGTCCCGCCTGCTGCTCAGGGCGCAGCCCTCCCCTCTAGGGACAGACTTGCTGTTTCTGCATTTGACAAACTTTGACTAAGGGACCGCTCAGGAATATGTGTTTGAGAAAGAAAGTAAATAATAAATGAACAATAAAACTTATATCTGTGTTTAGGAGTTGAAAACAAAAAAAGAAATATTTCAGCGTGAAATATTTATTTATTCACACATTTGTTTATACATTGTGTAAACATCAGGGCGTAATAATTTGTGATTTAGCTCATTATTGGCTATAGTTTATCATTTTATGGCACCAGAATGTTGTCATTGCAATTCTGAAAAGTGCCTAAAAGAAAAATATTTTTTGTATAAGCATAATTTTAACTCGTGTGGTTTATTGCAAAAGTGCATATTAAAATTCCCAAATGAGCTTTTATACTTTCAGAAATAAAAAGATAGAATACGAGATTAATTGAAATTAAAATTTTAATAGTTTGAAAGCCCTAGTTTGAATATAATACACTGGACTTAAATCTGGTTGATCTAAGGAAAGCAGGAATTAGCTCACTAACAACTTCTGCTAATTGTAGGTCTAGGAATCACCAGTTACCAGAACTAAAAGTTAAAAGTTAAAATGGAACTTAAAGATGTTTGGTAAAAGTACAACCCGGGTGAATTAGATAGATTTTATCAGTCCTAGGTCTAATCATGCATCAGTTTTACAGTTATCCTCAGATGGAGTTGCTGATGTTTAAGAATTTATGAAGAATGTTACTGGTTTAAATTGTTTTACTACAGAAGTTAAACTTTGCAGAGCGACAGAAATGAACAGGAACAAAAAAAGGATTTGGAAAAATTAAAGGGCAGATCCCAAAGGATTTCTTTAATGTAAACACGTTCTCTAAATTAGATAATTTGACTAAAGGCACACATGATTGTGTGCCCTCTTCTGCTGCAAACTATATTGAAAATGATGCTCGAATGTTCCACATGCCAGATGTAACTTTGTTTTTCTTTACTAATTTCTTACTTGGAAGATGGAGTTATAAGACATTATCCCTTAACACCCCAGCAGTGGTTGTTAATTTGACTGGGACCCACAACAGCGATGAATTATTCAGAGAAATGATCTTAAAAGGTGTGTCCTCTTCAGTATTACGTTATAGATCTGATTGTGATTATGCTCGCTGGGACAGAACATTTGGTACATCATTTTCCAATGTGGCTCAGGATGGGGAGAGGAAGAGTAAATAATAAAAAAAAAGTATTACAAGGTCTATTATTTAAATTGCAATTACAGGGAACAAAACAGAAAGTGAGTAAAATAAAAGTGAACATGTGATGTTTCAGCAGTTGGATCTTCAACCCTGAAGGTGTCACCTCAGTTTAATTAACTCCAAGGAGGAGGCTTGCCTATTGCCTCCTTTTCTCTATTCTTTATTTATTTACAGGTCTGTTGGTTGCTGAACGTGGAAGCAGATGGCTTGGTGGTCAGTGTGGCGTCGAGTATTGAACCCAGGGCGTGATGGATGAGTGTTTGGAGCTGATATGGTGGACATGTTAAAGCACCCATCGACATACAATCATGCTGGACCAGCAGGTCAGCCTGGTATGAAGCAACCAAGTCCTGACATGACCTCACCTCCACAAGGTCAGTACCCCTGCAAGGGGATAACTCGTCTGATGACCAGGGGCGGATTAAGAAATTTTGGCCCCCTGGGCCTGACATGGTCTTGGCCCCTCAACCCCCCGCGCGTGCGGGCGCACACACACGCACGCCCTATGCAAGAAATACTGTATACTGTGAACAGACATGCACACTGTCCTGTACAGAAGAGTGCACATACTCCACACACACTATTAGGTATACCACACAGACACTGACAAGCACAGGTTTCACACAGACACAGGGGGAGGGGATAAATGGCCTAAAAATAAACATTTTGGAAAATGATTATGCCCACTTCAGTGATGGTGCATTGGGTCATTTGAGAGATATTATGTATTAGAAGTTGGTAGCTATCATGAAATAAACCCCCCACCCCACCCAAAAAACTAAATCGGACATGATTTTTGCCCCCTTTTCCTCCCTTCTATCATTAAAAATAAAATAATATCTTAGGAAAACACTTTGGCAAATTGAGGCTCAAAGTCTGTATCTATTTGTGGTTAAGCTTGAGGAGAAGGAGAAAGGTAAAATGATAACATGCATCGGAGAGCACCACAAAGAAAGGTGTAGGTCAGTTCATGGTACAAGGGCTGCATGCAGGTCAAGATAGCCCATTTCCAAGAATGCTATAGTGGCTGGACAGGCACTGGACATGTCCTGAACTCAGTGTCAGACGTGGCTGCCGAATACTTGGATGAAGTGAAGCAGCTGACAGATCTCATGCTGCCCCATCTGAAGACTGTCCTGGCCAGGCAGAGGATGGATGAGGAGACCTTCCCAATGGACCCTGTCAGTGAACAGGCTAGTAACATTGATGGCACCCCTGTGCACAACATTGGGATGGAGAGACAATGTGGCAAGGTGGACTACAAACTGAAGAAGTTGGGCACACTGAACGCAGTCAATAGGTCAATCATTTTACAGAAGTGCCAGGAGCTTCAGAGGTTTCAAGGCAGCAGCACAAGCAAAAAGGGAGGTTGAACTCAACTGGAGTAAATTCATGAAGGCAAAATTCGAGAGTAGGGCAGATGAGAAACAAGAGATGGCTCAAAGAAAGGAGAGTAAGAGACTAGACATGCTGGACACACTGAAATCTTTTGATGGCCCCTTCACGATAGTGGGGAAGTTGAAAAGTTCCTTGTGGATGAAAGTCTGCACAAGAATGCAAAGCTGCAGAGAATGAAGCTTGAGGTTCAGTTTGCCAGAGAAAGCACCAAGCTTCTGCCTAAAGTCAATCCTATCTTCACAATCCAGGTGACACTTCCCAGAAATGGCGAAAGTGCAATTCTCCAAGTCATAATGGATACTTAGAATTTTATGGTGGTGGTAAGTATTCATGAAAACAGGTAGCCTAACATTAGTGAATGGGTGAATTCTGGAAATAACCTAAAAATCTTACACAGTGCACCTTTAAGCAAGGGGTTTCTTTCGTGCTTTCAATTTTGCAAAATCATCCACCACATCATTGAAGTCCAACTCTCTTGTCAGCTCACTCTCAATTGCCATTAGAGATAACGCATTTAATCTTTTCTGAGTCATTCTTGTGCGCAGCTCATTTTTTACTCTTGACAAAAGAGAGAATGAGCGTTCTCCCTCACAGTTACTGACCGGTAGAGTGAGAAAAATCTGTAGCGCAATGTATGTATTAGGAAACGTAGGCTGTAGTACAAAATGTATTATTGTTTTGAGCAGTCCTGAAGGGGTCCTCTCCTCATCAGTGTTGTTGAGCTGTATAAAAGATTTGAACTGTATAAGCTCCTGTCCAAGACTTTCATTGAGGTCAGATGGGTATGATTCAGTGAGAATCTTGGCCTTGTGAAGGACTGAAGCATTGGACTCTGTATCCAAAGAGAAAAGGACACTGAACAAATTGTTCAGATGTTTGTAGGCCTCCAGACGGTGATTAAGGCTTGAACTCAGTTGATCAATAGAGGCAATAAATGTCTCTATTTGAAACAGTTGCCTTCCCTCAAGCACAACATCTGGGGATGCTGATTCATCAGCAAACTTTTTACGTTTCCTCGTCCGTTCAGCCCTGTAAGATGGGGTGCCACCCAACATGTTTAAGGCTTTCTGCTCAAAATGATCAAATAGATCTCTTTGGGAGAGAACAAAGGTGCGCAGAGATTCCAGCAATCTAACTGCTGTACCAAGGTCCATGTCTGCTTTTTGAAGTTGCAGACTTGTGGCCTGAAATCTGGACAGAACAGTGTCCCAAAAGCCTGCCATGAAGGCCATCTCAAGTGAATCCAGCTTCCGCACTAGACTGTCAGCTTCAGTTCGTGTGTCTCGTTTCTCTGTGTCATCAGTGGAAATAACCTGTAGTGCTGCTTTTATTTTACTGTAGTTCTGCCACAGTGCTTTGGTAGATTCTGCACGGCAACTCCAACGCGTGTTGGATAAAGCTTTAAGTGTGAGATCTATGTTGGAATTGCCAAATACCCTGTCCCATCGGTGTGTGGATGCAGTTGTGAAGTTGTAAATAGACTGAATCAAGTCAAAATACTTAGAGACTTCATTTCCACATCTGTCAATGCTGTTGACTCCCACCAAATTCAAAGAGTGAGCTGCACATGGAATATAGTGTATTAATGGGTTGCTTTTCTTTAAGTGAGCCTGCAACCCATTATACCTCCCTGACATGTTGCTGGCATTATCATAAGCCTGCCCCCTGCAATTTGACAGCTCTAACCCTAGATTTTCCAACACAGACATGACACAGTTAGCCAAACTTTCACCTGTATGGCTAGTAATGGGCTCAAAACCCACAAAGCGTTCAACAACACTGCCCTCTTTGCTAACAAAACGGAATATGAATGTCAATTGGTCCACATGAGATAAATCTGGGGTTGAATCCACAATGATAGAGTAGTATTTGCTTGCTTGCAGTTCATCTGCTATAGCCTGTTTGGTTTTTGCACCCATCAATTCAATGAATTCCTCACAAATGGTGGAGGACAGATATGAGGTATTACCTCGACCCATCTGCCCAAACTTTCTGATGTGATCCTTTAGAAAGGGATCAAATTCAGCCAGGACCTCCAGAATACCAAGGTAGTTCCCATTGAGAGGAGACCCTAACGATTCATTTTTACCCCTAAATGCAAGGCCCCTTTCTGCAAGGAATTTAATGACTGCAACAACTCTTTGTAACACCTGCCTCCAATAGCTGCTCTCTGCCTGAAACTGTTTGAACAGGTCTGCATCAACTGTGGCACCTTTGGCGCGGTTCAAGACTGCTTGCATGCAGGTTATGTGCTCAGCACTTCGCTCATGTTCACCAAATCTTTCTGAGTGTTTCCAATCACAATAGCCTGTCACAAAAGAATGTGTTTTTGGGGAAAACAGTTTGCATGCAAAGCAGTAAACATTACCAGTAGAGGGAGAGTACATCAGCCACTCTCTTTGTACTCGTTGTCCATTGGGCAAGTGTGAAGTAAAATGTTCATTGTTTAGGCATCGGGTTTTGCCTCCTAGCCCACTGTTCCTCACAGAAGCTGGATAATGGCTGTGACGGTTGTGAAATGATTTTGCACTTCTTTGAATAAGAACTTCCTTCATTGACTCAGTGAGGGTCTCAGCCCATTTAGCGGGATCACTAGGTAGAGTTGTCACTGTAGATGGTGTTGAAGAAAGATTCAGCTCATTTTCTATGCTGTCCAGAGGTGCAGTGACCTCACATTCATCCGAGCAACTGGCTACTGCTGAATTGGTTGAATCATAAGCATCAGAAGCATTTGGTTCAGTGTCTACACTTGTAGTGGTCTCAGGATCTTGGGAGCTACATGCTAGCTCAGGTGCATTGCTAACCTTAGCTGAATTTGCAGTAGCATTTATAGAATTGCTTTCAGCAGATGTCTTTGTACTGAAGAAGCTGGAGATATTTGGAACACTCTCAAGTAAAACTGATTCCTTTTTTTTCTTTTCTTGCTGAATTTTTTTTCTAGCTCCTCCACTTAAACGTTTATGATCCATATTTCCCTTCTTTCTTTGCACGTTGGCTCTTTGCCTATCACAACAGATGAACCAACTATGTGTGTGTGTGTGTGTGTGTGAGTTTGTTTGTGTGTTTATGATCGGTGCTGCTTCCTTCAAGTGTGTGAGGTGATATAGAAAACTAGCAACCCAGCATCAACACTCCAAAGCAGAGAATAACAGCTTACTAGCATAGACAATTGAGAGCAGAGAATCAACTGATTCGTCTGATAGACAGCAGGAGAGCAGAGTGGTCAGTGATGATCGAATCAAGAAAATGTCTAAATGGCAAGGGAACAGACTGATTTGTACTGAGGAGAAAGAGAGAGAGAGCCAATTACAGTGAAATATATTCCAAAAGAGCCAAGTGACTAGCTGAAGGCAGGGACAAATGCCTTGGAGTGACCAACAAGAGTGCAAAGTACCAAATGGCAAAATGTGGGAAGACCAACAGGCAGATCTGCTTTTACCACTTATCTTCACAACCAAAAAGTCGCTAAATGATGTTTTTAGTCGCTAGCCAGGTATGGCCAAAAGACACGAAATCTAGCGGCAAAGTCGGTCAATCACACTGACAGTGAAACAAATATTTTGAAAAGATAATAATTGTACAACTTTGTGCACTTTTGTCTTCTATCTAAATATTTTCACAAAGGACACCAAAATGTTGCTATCTGCAGGCAGCTTGCTAGCTATGATGGCAGCAACGATGTCTGCCAGACAGGAGAGAGTGGTCAGTGACGATCGAATCGAGAAAATGACAAAATGGGTCAAAGACCAAAAAGGTATTAACTGACAGCAGTGACAAATGTCAGACTGTAAACTTTTTCGAAAGAAAAGGACAAAATGGGAAGATGCTGATAGTAACAGCAAAATGGAAAATATAAGAATTTCCAAGTAATGCTCAACTCAAGTGTGTGTGTGTGTGTGTGTGTGCGCGCGTTAAACTTCTTGTTGAATGATTTCAAATTATCTCTGAGTCTGAACTGAGGGAAAGGAAACCAAATTTTGAGCAGTCTCTCACGAGTTCAAAATACCAAATGAGGAGATTCTAAAAGAACAGACCGGTTTATGAAAGACTCGATGGGGGAGGGGCACAGCTAAGAATACTTGAGTGAGATTCTGTGATCCAAATTCGAGATAGAGCTTTTTGATAATGATAATTTGTCAGAGTAAGGTTGTGTAATCAAAATTTGAGAATGAGCTTTGTCAATCAATCAAGAATATTTGCATTAAGTTCTGTGATCAAAATTCAGAAACAACCTTTAATAATTGATAAAGAATATGTGAGTGAGGTTGTGTGATCCATCCAATTTGAGAATTAGCTTTGATAATAATGATTGAGAGCCTCTGGCCCTCTGTGGATCATGGCCGCGGGGCCAATTTTGCCTGGCCCCTTGGGGCCTCTGTGGGTCGTGGCCGCGGGGCCAAGTTGGCCTGGCCCCTTGGGGCCTCTGACCGTCTATGGATCGGGGCCAAGTTGGCCTGACCCCTCGGGGCCTCTGGCCCTCTATGGATCATGGCCGCGGGGCCAAGTTGGCCTGACCCCTTAGGACCTCAGGCCCTCTGTGGGTCGCGGCCGCGGGGCCACGTTGACCTGGCCCCCTGGGGCCTCTGACCCTCTATGGAACAATGGCCGCGGACCCAAGTTGGCCTGGCCCCTTGGGGCCTCTGACCGTCTATGGATCATGGCCGCGGGGCCATGTTGGCCTGACCCCTTGGGGCCTCTTACCCTCTATGGATCATGGCCGCGGGGCCAAGTTGGCCTGACCCCTTAGGACCTCAGGCCCTCTGTGGGTCGTGGCCGCGGGGCCAAGTTGACCTGGCCCCTTGGGGCCTCTTACCCTCTATGGATCATGGCCGCGGGGCCAAGTTGGCCTGGCCCCTTGGGGCCTCTTACCCTCTATGGATCATGGCCGCGGGGCCAAGTTGGCCTGACCCCTTAGGACCTCAGGCCCTCTGTGGGTCGTGGCCGCGGGGCCAAGTTGACCTGGCCCCTTGGGGCCTCTTACCCTCTATGGATCATGGCCGCGGGGCCAAGTTGGCCTGGCCCCTTGGGGCCTAAGATTATCATTTTTGCAAAAGTAGTTTTGCTTGGGTCGCGGCCGCGGGGCCAAGTTGGCCTGGCCCCTTGGGGCCTCTGGCCCCCTGGGCCTGGGCCCGGTAGGCCCGGTCATTAATCCACCTATGTGTGCGCTACGCGCGACAGATAAACAGTGGGGAAAATGCATAAATAAAGACTGTAAAGGCCTCCTTTAGAGGGAAGAAAATGAATAATGGGTCTGAGCTGAAGCCCCTGATTCCTTAAAACGTCCGCACCTATATTACATGTAACGTAATTTTGCGCACCTGAATTCAAGCGCAAGGCAGCAGCCTACCGAAGCACCACTGGCTCTGTGTCGTTAAATACAAAAGAGCATTAAACATAGCTTTTGGTACGAGTCGAAGGACATTAAACGCAGTGATTCACGTTTTGAAGGCTGGTCGCTGACAAAAGCACCTGGCTCCGAGGGAAGGGAGGAGAGAGGCGCAGTTACAGCGCTGAGGCACTGTAACTGCGCCTCTCTCCTCCTTTCCCTCGGAGCGCACGTAGTTAAATGCAGAATTAATAAAAACGAAACTTATAAACAGACTAATGGGCGTTTTAGACTGTATCTGGTTAGCAGATCTGTTTTCTGATCCAGCGTGCAGCCATGACTGGTTTTGAATGAAGGCTTTATCTGGGAGCTGCTCTCCCCAGAAATAAGATGTGAAGCTGAACCAGCTCCGCAGAAGGCGGGTCTAGAGACTGAGCTCTGTGAACGGATCATCCGCAGCCCAGATGGGCTTTGTTATTTTTTTTTTATTTTTAATTTATTTGGTACAAAGATTTACTCGCCATGTGGCAGCTAGCCCTCTGAAATTCACTCGCCAAACGGGAAATTTACTCGCATTTGGCGAGTGGCGAGTGTTAATTTCGGACCCTGGTTACAAGTCAAGCGGTTTTTCGGTTGGCTCTCTTTACACACGTGATTTTTGCTACCCTTCTGCCGCGTGAGATGCACAAATGCGTAGAAGGATTTGTATGTGTATTTTTTCGATTTCAGTCTCCTTGCGCAGACTCGCATTTTGCCCTGAGCGCAGGCTCACAGGCACACAGGCTGCCTCTTCCGGCTGTGGGAGGTCACGTGACTTTCAAGGATTGAACCAAAGCGTTTTGCTACCAGACGGCTGACAAGGCAACTTGTTATAACTATATAACTTTCTCCCTTTAACGGCAAAAGTTTATTGTTTTAATGAGAGACTTATCTTGCTAAAACGACATAATTGTCTCCTCATAACAACGCAACATAACCCGGCATCAGATCGCGGGATATTTGAGTGTCACGGAGAAGAGGAGAGACGGAGGGGCGCCTTTTATTTCTTTTTAAAAAGTCGTCATTTGTCGGAGGAATGTATTTCTGCACGGAGGAGTGACAAGGTAAGTCATGCATATACAGCAAGTCCTCTACTTGAAATTTGATCAATTCGGCAGTTATTTATATTTAACAACTATGCTTTGGAAACACTTGTAGCACTGTAGAACAGTCTCTGGCTCTGTTTACACGGTGAAAACAGGTCTGCGTTGCCTTTGTACTCTCCATTTACACACTACAAGGTTTAACTGTTGCTTAGGGGGACTTTCAGCTATAGCTGTGGGTTTATTTACAACAGTTTGCAGCCGAAACAGTACTCCGCCAGCCGCTGTTTTCTTCTTCTGGGCAAATTGACGCGGAGCTTCAAAAATCACAGCGCTACTAGTGGTGCGGCATGGGAATTACACCGTTTAAGTACTCTGTAAACAGGGCCTGTGACTGCAAATGTACCTATGCCTTTATGTATTTGAAATAAATATAATTAAAACAAATTTTAATTCGACACTCGTAAGGCTAATTAAAAGTATGTGTATTCTACACAATGAAAGTGAGACTAGATAAAGCTACATTTATCCATATTTTATTGTGTCAAAACAAAGTGATGAATACAGAGCTTTCTAATGTGACAATTCACAAGCCAGTGAAGGACAGCTATTTATATCAGATCCATTAATAAACCCAGTCAACTACTGTTTTATGCTTTAATAAGGAGAAAAGCAAAAACTGATAATCGATTATCATGGCTGCAAATGCAAAAGTTAATATCAGAATTTATCAATAAAAGCACCTGGCAGCAAAGCACCATTGTTCTCAGTTTATTTGTTGTTCCATTTGTTTTTTATGATGTCTTTAAACTTACTCAGAAAAGAAAACAAATCTTAATCAACAACATTGTTCCATTGCAGTCTAGGTTTAAGCAATTTTAACATTGATCCAGTCTAACCTTAAATCACAATTTTAAACAGCAGCTATTCTCCTTCTGATGGGAATTCTGTAAAAAGTACTTTTTAAAATTCCCATAAACAAAACATTAAGGTAGGAGGACCAGGTTTAAGATAGCTACATTAAAAATACAGCCAGAAAATCATGAATGTTCTCTTTTACATCTTAGAATGCCTGTGCATTTGATCTGACACTCAAAATTTAAATACTTAAACACTTTGAATTTGTAATATTTAGCTTCTCACATTTAGCATAAGTAACGTGCTCAATTTTTAGAAAGAATAAATTAATTGTTATTTTTACCTATTGTTGAAAATAAATAAAAAACGATAACAAATTGTCTGCTGTGTTTACAGGTTGGCATCTCTAAAGCTGAATACATGGATGGTGCTGTCCAAAAGTTACTGCTGGATATTTTCTTCTAGCAGTAACAGAGGGGGTACCACAGCCAGAATTCATATTGACATGGAGACAGAGAATGATACAATGAAAGACATTCAAAGATTTTTGCGTCTTGATGACAGCTATCCTGAAAACTACTTCATTGTGGGATCCAGCACCCACAGCCAGCTCATCAACAACTGGTGGGATTTCTTAAGGAAACGTCGTGCACAGTACTGGATGCACCTTTTTCAAAAACTGAAGAATACAGATTACTTTACTGGTGACTTCTTGGATAAGCAGCCAATTCTGCTCACCTGTTTAAATATCACTGAGGTACGTTTGAATGTAAAAGATAAATACTATATGATACATGCTTTTAAATATGGAGTATGTACTTTAAGAACTTGTTTATTTTCTTGTCTTTCAGGAACAACTCTAAAAAGTGGTTCACTTATGGAACATCATTTGTAATATTAGAGATGCAATGGCTCCAAGTGGCCGGCCCTACATTATGTATACCTGGGGTATCAAGCTCCAGTCCTCGAGGGCCGGTGTCCTGAAACTTTTAGAGGTTTCCTTGGTCCCACACACCTGAATCAAATGGCACAATTAGCTCCTCAGTTTGCAGTCAGGTTCTTCAGAGTCCTGGTAATTACCTGATTATTTGACTCAGGCGTGTCGGACCAGGGACATATCTAAAAGTTGCAGGACACCGGCCCTTGAGGACTGGACTTTGACACCTGTGAACCCTTCCACGGCGTTTTGGTGAACAAGATCATCTCAAACAGGTTTCTAAGCAAGCGGCAGAAACTTGCACAGTCCAACGTCTTCAGAGGACCGTTTACATGTGATGAGACAGTTTGAACTATCATACCTTCTGATGACGGAAAACTTTCTTCATGCACCGTCCACACATGATGAAACAATTGAGTTATGCTTATTTTTAAGAGCTTATATACGCACAAACCTGTGACACGTGTGACATTTTCTTGTTAAAAAGAGTTTGTGGAGCAAATGACCTGGTGAGCCTGTCCAGAATGAACCTGTCACTTTCCCACACAGTCAGAAATAGGCAGCTGCAGACCCCACAACCAATAAAGGAAAAGCAGTCAAAGAAATACAGATGGAGGAAAAAAAAACAGACCTCTGTTTTCACTGACTCCCATGTACTTAAATGTTTCATCATGATGTACATAATTTTTTGAATTTTGGTGCTAGGTTTTATATTTTGTGTGATTCTTGTTGTGTGTGACAGCAAATATATGCTAGAATATACGAAATATATTTAAGAATATAAAAGATATATAATGCCCTATGGAAAGAAAAGGAAAATAAGTACAGTTTAAACACATGCGTCAAATTTTTTTTACCTTAAAGAAGCTTAATAGCAACAGCAATAATTTCACTTCAAAAACTTACTCCAAAAAGATTACTCCAACAATGTTGTTGGAGTAATCTTTTTAATCAGTATTTTTGCTCTATATCTTTGTCAGCAAAAACAAAAGCTAACTGACTATTGTGGCTCACTTCCTATTGTATTATAACTCAGGAGGTTTAAACCACAGCAGCGTTTCTATCTAAGGCTACGTTCACACTGCAGGCCTTGATGCTAAATTCCGATTTTTTTGTGAAATCGGATTTTTGTGCGTGTCCGTTCACACTTCCAAATATATGTGACTTGTATTTGATCTCTGTGTGAACTGCATTCATGCAACTTAAGTGTCCCGCATTGAAAAACTTATTCTCTTTATGGCCTATGTGATTAACTGTACAGACCAAGTCAAACATAAAACGGAAAAAATTAAAATAATAATAAAAGGAGCTGAAAAATTCTTGGATATGAGGGAACTATCATGGGAACAGGTGAAAAAAACAATTAGAGACAGATGGGAAGCCAGGAAGTGGTGAAGGAAGAGCTGTATGATTATTCTGCAATGGAATGCTAGAAGTTTAATACAGAATGGGCAGGAGTTTAAAGGCTATATCAACAATCTAAAAAATAAACCAGAAATTATATGTGTTCAAGAATCTTGGCTGAAATTGATGTTAGATTTTGTTATTAGTGGATATAAGAGTGTACGCAGGGATAGAGAGGATGGTTTAGGAGGTGGATGTGTTATATTTATCAAACAAGAAATGTCATACAGAGTATTGAAAATAGGAGAACTTTGGGAAATGATAATAATTGAAGTTTGGAGTGAAATTGGGGCTGTGACGATAATTAATTTTTATAATCCATGTAAAAGGTTATCTTTAGAGTTATTAAGGGAGTTAACAGACAATTTAAAGGGGAAGATTATATGTTGTGGAGATTTTAATGCACATAGCACTTTATGGGGAAGTCAAAATGACAATAATGGAGAGGTAATTGAAGAAATTATTGATATAAATAATCTAATATGTTTAAATGATGGAAATGGTACACGAATAAATATTAGGAATGGAAGGGAGTCAGCTATTGATCTAACTTTAGTATCAGAAACAATAGCTGGTATATGTACATGGAAAGTTGAAAATGAAACAATAGGAAGTGATCATTATGTTATATTGATGGAAGTAGGATTAAATATGGAAGAGAGTGAAAGCATGAGGGTAGATAGATGGAACTTTAGTACTGCTGATTGGGAAAAATTTAGAATGATTACTGAAAGACATTTAAAGACAATATTTATCAAGATATAGAGGGGCTGAATCAATCTGTGTGTGAAGCCATCTTAGAAGCTGCTAAACAGTCAATAAGAAAGGAGGGAAACGTAAAAAGAAAATTGTAACATGGTGGACAGAAGCATGTGGAAATGTGATTAAATCTCGAAATAAAGCATTTAAAGTATTAAAAAGACCTCATAATATACAAAATCTTATTGAATATAAAAGGCAGCAGGCAATGGTGAGAAAAACAATTAAAAATGCAAAGAAGATATACAGTATTGGAGAAAGTTTTGTAATTCAGTAGGAAGAGAAACTAAAATAGATAAAATATGGGGAATGGTTAAAAGAATGAATGGGATGAAAAAAGAGTTTGGTTATCCAGTTTTAATAGGTAATGGAATTACAGCAAAGAAGGATGATGAGAAAGCAGAAATGTTAGCTCAGACTTTTGTTAAAGTACATGGATCAGAAAATTTAAGTGAAGAAGGGAGAAGAAGAGAGGAGACAATAGCAGAAAATGTAGAGATATTAAGTCAAGATGGTGAAAACAATAAATTAATCAATGTACCATTTACAAAAGCAGAACTAAATCATGCGTTAAGGAAAGCAAAGAGGGCAGCGCCAGGGAAAGACCAAATATGTTATGTTATGATAAGTCAACTTAGTGAACCATCAAAGGAGATTTTGTTAGAATTATATAATAGAGTTTGGGAGGAGGGAAAGCTGCCAAAGGTTTGGAAAGAAGCTGTGATCATACCAATACGTAAACCAGGAAAAGATAGCGCAAACCCAGGAAATTATAGACCTATAGCTTTAACTTCAAACATTTGTAAAATAATGGAGAAAATGATCAATGACAGGCTGGTATATTATTGGGAAAGGAATCAATATATATCTAGATGGCAAAGTGGTTTCAGAAAAGGAAGGAATACCATGGATCCATCTTTGTGCTTAGAACATGAAATTAGAAAAGCACAAATAAATAAAGAAAGTGTAGTGGCTGTGTTCTTTGATATTGAGAACGCGTACGATATGATGTGGAGGAAAGGATTGATGATCAAACTAGTGAAGATGGATATTAAAGGTAGAGTATATAGGTGGTTAAAAGATTTTTTAAGTGAAAGGAAAATACAGGTTAGAATAGGAAGGAGTTATTCTTCAAAATATTTTATTGAAAATGGAACACCTCAAGGAAGCATAATTAGTCCGTTACTTTTTTCTATAATGATTAATGATGTGTTAAAAGATATAGAAAATGGGTTTGGGTGTTCTCTTTTTGCAGACGATGGGGCAATTTGGGTGAGAGGTCGAAATACTGATTATATTGTGAAGAAATTTCAAAAAGCTATTAATAAGATAGAAGATTGGTCATATAAATGGGGATTCAAACTTTCAGTGGAAAAATCGAAAACTGTGTTTTTTACTCGGAAAAAAATCAATAGTATGGTGAAGGTTAAATTATATAATCAAGAGATAGAAAGGGTTAAAAAATTTAAATTTCTTGGTTTATAGTTTGATGATAGAATTACATGAACATTTCATATTCAGAAAATTATTGATAAGTGCAAAAAAGTTTTGAATGTTATGAGATGTTTAGTTGGTCATGAGTGGGGAGCAGACAGAACTGCTTTAAAGGCTATATATACAGGGTTAATAAGATCAGCAATAGACTATGGCAGTGTGGTTTATGGATCAGCAGCAAGTACATCACTTAAAAAGTTAGAGGGTATACAAACACAAGCGTTAAGGTTAATTACAGGAGCATTTAGAACAACATCTATTGTAGCGTGACAGGTTGAAACTGGAGAAATGCCACTGGAAATCAGGAGAACACAACTGTTGCTAAATTAATGGATTAGTTTACAGGGACATGGTCAAAATCATCCTACAAAAGAAATATTGCAGCCGTGTTGGGAAAGGGAGAGGAGACAAACAGGAAGTTTTGGATGGATAGTGGGAGAAAAACTAAAAGAACTTGAGTTAGATCAAATTAAATGTAGTCCAACTGTACCCTTACCAGTAATCCCTTCCTGGATCATACCTGAAACAACAGTAGATTTGAAATGGTTAGAAAAGAAAAAAGAAGGCAATATTAATCATAAACTGATGCAAGAATATGTTAATAGTTATTATGGTTATATTCAAATATATACAGATGCATCTAAAAATGTGACTGATAGGTGAGGTATTGCGTTTTATGTTCCAGATTTCAATATCAAAGTAAATAGGAGAATAAATAATGAATTATCAGTATATACAGGAGAATTATTAGCAATATTATTAGCATTACAATGGATAGAGGAAGTAAGACCACTAAGATCAATTATATGTTCAGATTCAAGTTCAGCTTTACTTAGTATACAAAATCATTTTTCAGATAGTAGATTAGATATATTAATTGAAATACAGCAAATTCTATATCAAAGTCAAATGATGGGTATTAGTGTTATATTTATTTGGGTACCAGCACATATAGGGATTAATGGAAATGAAATTGCAGATAATATTGCTAAGGAAGCATCAGAAAATAGAACTATTGATATGATGATTAATTTAAGTAAGGCAGAAATTAAAAGTATCATTAAACAAAGAATGAAGGAAAGATGGCAAAAACAACGGGAAGAAGAAATGAGAGGAAGATGGCTGTATAGGATTCAACGGAAAGTCGGAGAAACGAGGATAGCAGAAGGAAACAGAAGAGAGGAAACAGTTATTTCAAGACTTAGATTTGGACACACAGGATTAAATAAAACACTATTCAAAATAGGGAAACATACTGTATATCTGGCAAATGTGAAAATTGTGGACAAGAAGAAACAGTAGAACATGTAGTGAGGTATTGTAAGAAATATGAAGAGGAAAGAAGGATTTTGGTTAGATATCTTAATAAGGAGAAAATTAAATTTGATATAATAGATATTCTGCAGAAAAAGTCAAAAAATAAATGTTATCAATATTTATTTAAATATTTAGTAATAACAGGAATAATTAGGAGGATTTAGTATTTGTAAATTTAATATTATAGATATAGATACATAAATATAAGTATCTTTGGGAGTATGGCCATTTTGACCCACACTCCTCACCAGTTGGTGGCGGTAATGCACACCGGAAAGTGGTTTGCCAACCGCCAATAAACTCAAGAAGAAGAAGTGTCCCGCATGCGCTGTAGAGGACGCGATGACGTCACACATAGCAAGCGTGCTCAGTGTTTGCGGAAGTAAACATGGTTCGTAATGCTGCAGCGTATCTTACGTTCTTTAAGTTCTTCTCCAGCCAGAGCCAGCACATTACCGCCGCAAGCTTTTTAAGAAGATCGAAACGAAAGAGCCAAAAGTTTTGGCAATGGCGTTTTGTGCGGCTGTAACGTCCGTACAGAGAAACGTGTGGGTGCGGAGTCGAAGCCAGGAATGGTGGGATAGCGAGGTGCGCGGCATTACTGATACGGAGTTCATTCACAATTTTCGAATGACAAAGGCAACCTTTATGTGCGTCTGAACGGATCTCTTTAGCGCTCTCACGTAAAAACACACATCTTCGGCGGGCTATAGCAGCGAGTAAACGCGTTGCCGTGGGGCTGTATTGACTTGCAACAGGTGCTTGTTACCGTATTAATAATATGTATCAATGACGTGTAGGTCGGATGAATGCGACCTGGCCGTACAGACACAGGTCGCATTTGAAAAGATCAGATACGTATCGGATTCAGGACCACATATCCAAGTGGCCTGGGTCGCATTTGAAAAAATCCGATCTGTGTCGTTCAGACTGTCATAAAAAGATCAGATACAGGTCGCATATGGGCAAAAAAATCGGAATTGGGTCACTTCAGGCTGCAGTGTGAACGTAGCCAAAATGTGTCAGCAGATGCCACCGTAGAGGTCCAGCGCTACCTGTCAGAGGCAAACATAAGCAGGCTGGAGAACCCCCTGGAGTACTGGGCTAATCATCGGTCACTGTACCCCAATCTGTACAAACTTGCACTTATTTATTTATGCACCCCGGCATCATCTGTGCCATGTGAGCGTGTCTTTTCAAAGGCTGGAGAAGTAGTGTAAAAAAAGAGAAATCGTTTGAAACCAAAAACTGTGGAGAAATTGTTGTTTCTTAATAAAAATGCATGAAATCATCCAAGTTACACAAGCATTAGCGTATTCATTACCCCCTCCCTAGTTCCATAAGCACTTTCACTGTCCTCTGCCTGATTAAGTCCATTCCATATTTTTAGAGTCACAGAAAAACATTATTCCACAACATGCCACATCACATGACACTACTATTTAGGGAATAATTACACACAGAATACATTCAAACAATATTTTATTATACACGTGTATACAAAATGTATGTAGACAAATGATTTCATCCTACACCTTTTGTGAAGTCATTCCCAAGAGCCATAATAGAAAAAAAATCAATGCATCACACATGTTAAGATCCAGCTGGCTGTGATTATACACCTCGCCAGTAGGTGGTGTCGTGTGCACATGAAGCATCAAGAAATGAACCCTTTCTCGAACCAGTTGGCTCAAGTGGTTCAATGCCTCATGAGGCTTCATCTCACCATCACTATTGTACACCATCATTTAACAGGTACACAAACAGGAAAAAAAAGGTTTCAGCAGCAACTCCCAAGGATCTTCTTCTTCTTCTTCTTCTTGATTTTTATTGGCGGTTGACAAGAAACGTTTAGGTGAGCATTACCGCCACCAACTGGTATGGAGTGTGGACCGCATGACAAACCCCAAGGATCTTCACTGGCAGCCTTTTGTGATCTACCACACCCCCCGGGTTAAAAGATCTGCATTGAAACAGGGAAAACAAAGAACATATGTGAGCTAACAAACATCTACACACCGACTAAACATCCAATACTTTATTTAACAAATATTATCTGACACTTAGAAATATCTAAAAACACATTTCAATTCACAATTTAAATCCATATTATTAAACCTTAAAGTGCACTGTTTAAGTTCCCCCTCCTCAATCAATAAGTGGACCCTTCCAGAAACTTTAAAAAGGTGCTCAGTCCCCCAGGGAATCATTTTAGGACAACTTGACATCATTGTCTTCATCTGTCCCAGTTTGGAAGCCTTTTCACTGACTGCTGGAGAGGAGGTGGCTGACCAACAAAAGAGTGAGAAGAATATATTGAATTTTAAAGGCAGTTTCATTTTTGGTATATTGTAGATTATGAAAGAGATGGCTAGTAGTGACAACTGGGTTTTGGAGGATGAAGATATGGATGTAGTGAGAAATTAAAATAAGAAATTAATGTTGGAAGATTTCAAAGTCAATCTTAAATTTAATGAGTAGCCAGAAATGGTTGGAATACGTCCTATTATAGTTTATCAACTGGATTAAAAGTGCTTGGAGATGTAGCATTAGCCAAAGTTTACTGATAGAAGTTTGCTTATATGTAAAAAAAAAAGCCATATGAAAGATACTTTAAAGCTACAAGTGGTGTGTGTGAAATAATTGCTAGAAAAGAAGATTGTTGGAGAAAAATGAGGAGCAAGAGGAGTGATTTTAGGCATTCCTGTGGGGGAAAGTGTTGAAGAGTTTTAGAAAGTAATAAGAGAAGTCGCTGGCATTACACAACTACAGGCTTTCAGGAATATAGAAAAAGTGGGTAGCGCATCTTTTTTTTTTTTTAAAAAGATTAAATACTCCCTGTTAGAGTTGCCTTTCAGATGCTACAAGTGCCCAAGATATGGCCACACAAGGGCAAACCAAAGGTGTGGTAGATATGGAAGTGAACATCTTTATGGTTAATGTAGAAGTAATCCTGTAAAATGTTGTAACTGTGGAGGAAGTCACTCTGCAGAAAATGTATTTAGACTTGTATAACAAGGGAGGCTATAAGAGAGGAAAATTGCCATAACAAATAGAAGGAAGAAATTATTGTTCAAATTTGTAAACCAGGAACTGATCGTAATTTAGCAGGAAATCATAGGTCAATGGCTCTCACATTTTCTTTTGGTAAAATGATGGGAGGGGACCTATAATTGACAGACTAGTATATTTATTGGAGTTTAAGGAGAAATTTAAATGTTATCAGTTTGGATTTAAAAGTACTTTAGACCCAGCTATGTTTAGAACATTAAATTGGATTAGCTCAATTTTAATAGCTTTTTTTTCTCTACATCTACAATATTTCAAGTATAGCAGTTCCAATTTTATATAGGCCACACACGACTGATTTAAATGTGAAAAGGAAGAACTGAAAAATGTATGTCCCCTTTAAGAAGTGTAAAATTATGAGAATTTCTTTTCAAGAAATCTTAATTTATCTTAACTGGAAATAGTTAAACAAAAAAATTAAGCAATTGAGCAATAAAACTGTTTTTTTATGTTTAACCAGTCCAAACACTATTTTAAAAAATGTTTGAGTTTTTAGCTTTTCCGTTATATAGTGTGTGAAATTTTGTCACGTCTGACGCATAAAGAAATGAATCACTTTAATTAAGATGGCTATCTATATGGAAAACTGATGTATTTTTATGGAGCAAACAAAGACTTGTATATTAATCTAGAACCTGTAGAAGCAAATTAGTAGGTTTTGAGATTTCACCAGGTCTATGTGCAACAACACATATTGTGTAAGCAAAACAAACAGCACTTTTGACCCTTTGTTTCAGTTCACGATGCATGCACCCCTGGCTCTCTGGATCTTATCAGCAGTGGTCTGTGTAGGAAGAAGCAATCATCACATAGGGCATGGCGAGGAGGCCCAAGGCCCCGCTGGAGATGGCAGTGACAACAAAATGTCGCTGGTGACCTCGGCAAACAAAGAGTTTGCATTCCGTCTGTACATGAAGTTGGCGGCTCATGCATCCTCCCAGGGCAAAAACATCTTCTTCTCTCCGTTTAGCGTCTCCGCTGCCTTGGCTGCTCTGATGGTGGGGGCCCAGGGGGAGACTCGCCAGCAGCTTTTCACTGGTCTGGGCTTCAGCAGATCCCAGCTGGCTCAGACAGATGTGGACCAGGCCTTTCGTACACTCCTTGCAAACAAAGCGTCTCATGAGACCCTCAGCCGAGGCACTGCCGTGTTCGTAGACAACCGCTTCAAGGCAAACCCTGAGTTCCTGGATGTCCTGAAGCAGTCCTATTCTGCCGAGGGCTTCAATGTTGACTTTACCAAAACCACAAAGAGCGCCGATACCATCAATCGGTATGTATCGGGTAAGACTAACGGGAAGATAGACAAGCTGGTAGAAAGCCTGGATCCAAGCACAGTCATGTATCTCCTCAGCTACATCTACTTCAAAGGTAAATGGTCTCATGCTATGAGATCTCTCTCTTCTCTTTCATTGTGAAGTCATTTTTTTTTTAGGTGACATGATTGTCTTCACTCGAACAGGTAAATGGGAAACTCCGTTTGATCCTCGGTACACCTTTGAGGACAGGTTCAGAGTGGACAAAAGCAATGAGGTTCAAAGTCATACATCCAAACAGGCGGAGCAAATATGAGACATCTTGTATTTATTTTCCAACCAAGTAACTATCCATCTTTCATTCTCCAGGTTAAAGTCCAGATGATGACAATGGAAAATGATGTTAAAACGTATAATGACCAGGCCATCGGCACAACAGTCCTCCACCTGCCTTTCAGCACCACATACTCCATGCTGCTGCTCTTACCTGACAACATGATAATGCTGGAGCGCAATATTTCCCCCGCACATGTTACTAAATGGTTGAAGGGGATGGAGTCAGAGTAAAGAAATTCTACATGAAGTACCAATTAATCCCCCAAGTCATGATTGATCAGTGCTTAAAATTGTTTTATTTCTTATTTTTAGGAGGTACAATATCTTTGTTCCCAAGTTTTCCATCAAGACCTCCTACAAGCTGAATGATGTGCTGACTGGAATGGGAATGGCAGACATGTTTGGGGGTCGTGCAAATCTGAGAGGCATTGCAGACGGCCAGAAACTGGTTGTCTCTGAGGTAAAAAGGCAGCAAATAAGGGGGAGAAAAAGGTCTTTGCTCATGTTCTGTTGACATATTTGACCTGCTCTGCTTTGATTGTGTTTTAAAGGTGGTGCACCAAGCCACACTGGATGTCGATGAGGCCGGAGCCACAGCTGCAGCAGGCACCGGTATCGGCATAATAGAAAGTCTCCCAATGCTACCTATCCCAGAGTTGAGGTTCAACCGTCCTTTCATGGTGATCATCACTGAGCGAATTCCAGAAAACATTCTCTTCATTGGCAAGATTGTCAACCCAAACCTCTGAGGGAAGAGATACCATCTGTTAGTACAGACTAATACAAAGAAAATACTTTGTGGTGTATTGTTCTCATTGCATACACAGATGTGGCGCATTAATATTTGTATTTGCTGCTCCTGAATAAAATGTCCTAAAATAAATGCAACACAAAGCCAAACTGTCTGCATGACATCTGATTCAATTAAACATTTGATAAATAGTGATCACTGGGAAATTTACAACAAAAATACTCAACAGTGTACGTTTACCTGGACTTGCAAGGCAAACCCTTTTTCAGGCAAAAGTTTATTTAGCAATCGTTTTAGTGTAGTTTATGTAAAAGGACTGGCTTTTTGGTCCAGTTCCCTTTTCCCTTGCTTTCTGTTGAAGACTCCCTGCCTTAGCTCTCCTAAGTCTCTAAAAGGTGTCATTATTTCATCTTTTTCTCTTGCAGTAAATTGCTTTGAGCACTGCATGAACAGACCTCTTTTTCCCAAAGTCTATGAAAACCTGTTTTAGATCAAGTGAGTGTGAAACAAACTGCTTATAAATAAATTTTAAAAAGGAAATGAGTAACATAAGAGTTGTCGATCTGCCCTTACCAACGGATACCAGAGAACTACAACTCTGCTATGTGAGTTTCCAATGACACCAGGCCATGAAGGTGTGCCTCAGATGGTCTACATACCAGGCAGTATCTCTGTATTTCATGCTTAATTTATGGTGCATTTGAAAATGCATGCATCATTTGCAAAAGTATACATTCTTTGCATGGACATGTTATAAATATATATACACAAATGCTGCAAAAAGTAAAAACATTTGGTTCACTCATTTCAGAAAGTGAAAGTTGTCTGTTACAAAGATTGATTAGAGTGAAATATTGTAAGCCTTTATGTGAGTGGTCTCAAACTGAAATCCTTGAGGGCCGGTGTCCTGCAACCATTAGATGTGTCCTTTACCCTACACACCTGAATCAAATGGCTAAACTACCTCACTAGCATGCAACTATTGAGCTGATGTTGGAATCAGGTGTGTTGAAGCAGAGATGTATCCAAAGGTTGCAGGACACAAGACCTCCTGGACTGGAGTTTGAGACCATTGCTCTAAATCAGGGGTCAGCCCCCAAGAACCACGCGTGGCGCCGTCAGGCCTGTTTAGAAAAATGGCATCACCCACCAGTGAGCTGCATCTAAAATAGTATTTTATTCTATTTAACTTTTTAATCATACTTGCATTTATATAGATTTAAAAATGACATGGAAAATGTTAATTTTTACACAACGTTAAGGTGAGCTCTGACTCTTCAAGTTCAAAGGTCAGTACAGGTAGCCCTTCGTATGACACAGTACCAATGAAGTAGCTCTCAGTTTCGAAACTGTTTGTGACCCCTGATCTAAATGGTCTCCCAGTCTGGGTCAGTATGCTAAACATTCAATGGGGAGACTGCTGATTAGACGGGTGACCACCTGTCCACAAAAGGTCATTGATAAAGAAGATGATTGTTCAGAGTGCTGTATCCAAGCATATTCATAGAAAGTTGAGTGGAAGGAAAGAGTGCACCAGCAACAGGGATAACCACTACCTTAACAGTATTGTCAAGCACAATCCATTTAAGAGATTTGGGGAGCTTCACAAGTAGTGGATCGAGTCTGGTGTGAGTGCAAGAAGAGTCACTACGTACAGACAAGATTCTCAGCTGGGCTTAGGACAAAAAGAACTGGATTCAGTGGTTCAAAGTCCTCTTTTAACATGAAAGTAGTCTCCATTTCAGTTGGAAATTAAGTCCCAGAGCCAAGGGGCAAGAGCGGAAAGGCACAGAATCCATGTTGCTTGAAGTCCAGTGCGAAATTTCCACAGTAATGTCTTGTAGTGCCGTGTCACCTTAAAAATGGGTTGAACAGCTCTCTGTAAAATGATTCAAAATTATAGGATTGTGTCTTAAAACCTAAACTAGACTGGTACTTCTCCACAGCGTTCTCCCTGAGCTGTCTTCAGTGTTTCCTGATCTTCATGAGGCTGTTTGATCACTAATGTTCTTGAACAAACCTCTGAGGCCTTCAGAGATCAAATTACGCTGCTTTCTAATTAGGCGACGTCTGAAGGCTCGTGGCTGCCGCGGATTAAAGTTGTAACGTGAAAAATTCTAAAACTTTTCCGAACGGTATGGCCCCATATATGGAAGGAACTGTAGCTATAAAATGTTAATATAAAGTGCTTTATTTTTGTTATTTTCAGACAGAGTGCAGAAAACCTGGCTAATCTATCCAAGCACTGCTTCACTCACATCCTGAATGCAGCTCAGAGTAGGAGAGGAGGGCAGCCAGACATATATGAGGGAATGAACATCGCCTACATGGGCATAGAGGCACATGATTCCTGCAGCTATGACATGAGCATCCATTTTCAGGCTGCAGCAGATTTTATCCACAGAGGCCTGAGCAGAGGAGGTAAGATTGCCAGGGAGTTAAAAAATAAATAATTTTTGTGGAATATATTAACTTTGATTCATTTTTTAGTACACATTTATGAAGGTATAACATGCTTTTAATGTGCAATATATTTGCTTTGAGGCCTGTCTGTTTATTAGAAGAATAGAATGTGAATAGATTAAGGTTAAATGAGCTGTGTACGAGCAAAAGTATCAGGAGAGAGTTTCAAGGCCAGTCCTAGGCAGTGGGAAAGAACAGAAACTCCGGTTCACATGCAGCTGGAGGAAACAACGAAAAGATAGTTATTAGGGAGGAAGATAGCAATAAGATGTGTGCTCCATTCATTGTGTGACCTTGTATAATCTATGTTCTAACTTTAATAAAAACTAGCCTGAGCTGGGAGTTAGTCAGAGTTGCTGCCCGGAGGGGCTGAAAGGTGCATCTCTCCCTTTGCAAAGGTGAAACTGAATTATGCATCCATGGCTGAGTTTTTGATTTAAGTCCTGCACACGAATTAACAAACCCGGGGAAGCAAAGACGGCTTCAACAATTTGGGGGCTCGGTCCGGGATTCGGGGTGACAGGCAGAATTGGACTTCAGATTGGATTGAAAGGACGAGGGACACTGGCTGGCCACAACAAAACAAGGTAGGCAGAACCTGAATCTGCATTTTCGGCTTAGAAAAATAGTCTAAATTAAGTGTCCCAAGTCTCAGTAGAACTAAATCTGCTAAATTAATGCTTTGGAGTGCCTTGGAGCAGTACTGAAAAAGTGTGGTTCAGAAATGTATTGAGAATTTTGAAAAAAAGAGAGAAAAGAGAACGAGACCAGGCAAAAATAGTTCTGACATAAAATAACAGAAATAGAGGAAGACCTGTGAGTTCAGAAATCTAAAGGTGTTTCTCGAGCATGGCGGCTCACTGTGGTTCTCGACGGGGAACTGCATTTTTGCTGGGTTTGAGTCCCGAGAAGTTGAGAAATCTCGAATTCTACATAAAAGGTTGAGCGAGATCAGGCAATACACATTGAATGGATGCGGAGATAACAGAATGACTCTGTGAAGCTCCGATTACAGACGTAATAAGGTTCTAATATAACATAACAGAACTAAGAACAGAGTAAAATATAAGTTGTGCGGATAACACAACAAGAAAAAGTCCAATGAGCTTTAAATTTTTTTTTTTTAAGAAACCGTGACCTGATGTAGAAACAGGGAGACCGGTTAATGAGCCGTGAGCTGAACACACACACACCCAGCGAGAATCGGACAGGGAATAAAGATAAAGATAAAATGAATGAGCTGTGAAGCTGAACACACAATCAGCTCTTACAGACTAATTTATTAGGAAACAGTGTGAATGGTGTGAGCGTGACTGGGGAAGACGCCGAGCGCGAGCGATTCCCATGGCGGCGGGGTTTGCATGAGCCATAATATTAAACAGCAGGACCCACTCTGATAAAATTAAACATTTAGCTACATGGGTAAAATAATACAATTCAGGTTTAAGAGGTGACTTAAGAAACAGAACACAGCTAAAATTCCAGGAAGCTATCATTAATAAATCGGGAAATCTAAAGGGGAAATACAGAGCAACACTCTGGGAGTTGTTTAGAACAAGGAGGTTTTGTATATAAAAAAAGAGAGAGACGTCTCGCAGAACGCTACGCGCAAGCTGTCTGTCTGTCTTGTACAACATATTGTGTCTGTGGAAATTAGATCATTTTGTTTGAGTGAGTGGGGGATAGACTGCTTGGATCCGCGGAGATTGATGTCTGTGCGCAAATGGGTTTTTGTGTGTAAGTCTGTGTGTAGATTTGTGCGTATGACTGAAGCGTAAGAGATTTACGGTGCATTTGATCATGATATTAGTGAAAATAAATAGAATTGTGCAGCATTGATATCAATGGGATGACAGATCAATGTATTTGTGGCTTTTTTTTTTTGCCGCAGCAAAGCGTTCTGAGTGCAACCAGCAGTTAGTCGATGCAGTTGCATTGAAAAGAAAAAAAACGGAACTATAGAAGCGCATCGTTTCGCGGGGGAAACATTTTAGTAACGGACCGGATAAATTATTCTCTCGGCTAGTGGGGGAAAATGACAAAAAAAAAAAAACGTGAAATGTAATGAGATAAAAGATGACAGGCGAGTGGCGAGATGTTGAACCTTGTTTCTGCGGAGGCGCGGCGTCGGACAGCCGGTAAATTAAGCGGTTACGGCGGTGCGGGGCAATTTTGCCAGCTAAACCTCCCCGAGGAGTGACAGAGGCGCGTTGACCAATAAGCATAATATTTCGGCAAAATATATTTCGGCAATCTAAACTTTTCAAACATGATCTGTGAAAAATACTGTTAAAAGGAAAGACACGTGTGTGTGTTTTGTTCGTCTAATTGTCTTGTTGTATGTGTTATTGGTGTGAAAACTCTGTTCGTCTTTGGAAAATAATCCAGATTAAAATCCTAGAAAACCACGGTTTCAAAAAGTGTTTATTTGCGCTGAATGTCTGCAGCATTCAAAACAAATGCACTTTGGAGACTTCCATTAAACAGAAAGGGTTTAACTAATGGGTTGTAAGAAAAAAAAAAAGACTTAAGAATTAATAATATAAAAGTTCGTACAGCCCAAATTCAATTTAAACACGTAGATAGTAACATGACTTAAATAAATATATCTCAGGCTTGTTACAAATGATTGAAACTGGGGATAAAGGTTTTTGTTTTTGTGTTATTTGGGTGCCTAATTATGGAGTACAGTTAACCAGAGCCGTGGGGAAAGTATTCAGTTACACTATTAATGCACGAAGCTTGTATTTGACAATGGATTCATGACAGCTGTAAAAATAATAGAGTAGGGTCTTTTTATATTGTGATGTTATAACTTTATTAACTTGGCAAACAGCATATGGGGAGATTATATGGGAGAAGTGGAGCTGGATGGAATATGTGTAGGGGAGACATTTTGCACTGAGCTGAGGCAAACCTCGGGGGGACAGTTTGACCTAAAGCAGGACAATAGATATGATAAACAAAACTGACCATGATGTAAACATCTGAATGTGTTGGGTGGAGAATTAACGGTTCCTGGTGACACCCCCAAGAACAACACATTAGAGACACCCACCAGCCATGCGCGTCGTCTGTTGCTACACCAACAGCCCCAACATGGCTAAAAACAGCCAAGGATTGGTCACATAGTTGATATGTCCCGCCTGCTGCTCAGGGCGCAGCCCTCCCCTCTAGGGACAGACTTGCTGTTTCTGCATTTGACAAACTTTGACTAAGGGACCGCTCAGGAATATGTGTTTGAGAAAGAAAGTAAATAATAAATGAACAATAAAACTTATATCTGTGTTTAGGAGTTGAAAACAAAAAAAGAAATATTTCAGCGTGAAATATTTATTTATTCACACATTTGTTTATACATTGTGTAAACATCAGGGCGTAATAATTTGTGATTTAGCTCATTATTGGCTATAGTTTATCATTTTATGGCACCAGAATGTTGTCATTGCAATTCTGAAAAGTGCCTAAAAGAAAAATATTTTTTGTATAAGCATAATTTTAACTCGTGTGGTTTATTGCAAAAGTGCATATTAAAATTCCCAAATGAGCTTTTATACTTTCAGAAATAAAAAGATAGAATACGAGATTAATTGAAATTAAAATTTTAATAGTTTGAAAGCCCTAGTTTGAATATAATACACTGGACTTAAATCTGGTTGATCTAAGGAAAGCAGGAATTAGCTCACTAACAACTTCTGCTAATTGTAGGTCTAGGAATCACCAGTTACCAGAACTAAAAGTTAAAAGTTAAAATGGAACTTAAAGATGTTTGGTAAAAGTACAACCCGGGTGAATTAGATAGATTTTATCAGTCCTAGGTCTAATCATGCATCAGTTTTACAGTTATCCTCAGATGGAGTTGCTGATGTTTAAGAATTTATGAAGAATGTTACTGGTTTAAATTGTTTTACTACAGAAGTTAAACTTTGCAGAGCGACAGAAATGAACAGGAACAAAAAAAGGATTTGGAAAAATTAAAGGGCAGATCCCAAAGGATTTCTTTAATGTAAACACGTTCTCTAAATTAGATAATTTGACTAAAGGCACACATGATTGTGTGCCCTCTTCTGCTGCAAACTATATTGAAAATGATGCTCGAATGTTCCACATGCCAGATGTAACTTTGTTTTTCTTTACTAATTTCTTACTTGGAAGATGGAGTTATAAGACATTCTCCCTTAACACCCCAGCAGTGGTTGTTAATTTGACTGGGACCCACAACAGCGATGAATTATTCAGAGAAATGATCTTAAAAGGTGTGTCCTCTTCAGTATTACGTTATAGATCTGATTGTGATTATGCTCGCTGGGACAGAACATTTGGTACATCATTTTCCAATGTGGCTCAGGATGGGGAGAGGAAGAGTAAATAATAAAAAAAAAGTATTACAAGGTCTATTATTTAAATTGCAATTACAGGGAACAAAACAGAAAGTGAGTAAAATAAAAGTGAACATGTGATGTTTCAGCAGTTGGATCTTCAACCCTGAAGGTGTCACCTCAGCTTAATTAACTCCAAGGAGGAGGCTTGCCTATTGCCTCCTTTTCTCTATTCTTTATTTATTTACAGGTCTGTTGGTTGCTGAACGTGGAAGCAGATGGCTTGGTGGTCAGTGTGGCGTCGAGTATTGAACCCAGGGCGTGATGGATGAGTGTTTGGAGCTGATATGGTGGACATGTTAAAGCACCCATCGACATACAATCATGCTGGACCAGCAGGTCAGCCTGGTATGAAGCAACCAAGTCCTGACATGACCTCACCTCCACAAGGTCAGTACCCCTGCAAGGGGATAACTCGTCTGATGACACACCCCTAAAGATGTCGAGCTGCATGAGCACTGCAGACTCCGAGCTGTCAGCGGAAAAGACTGCATGAACTTTTGGTGGACACTGGAGCCACGTTTGGGCCTCTGAGTTGTGGACTAAGACTGTCACTGAATATGATACTGAGAGAAGAAACAGTGTCTGCCGTTGTTATCTGAGGGGGAGAAAGCATTGCTAGCATCTATGGAGGACTGAGAACAGGGCCTGCTACAACTGGTGTTCTCTCCAACTATGGAAGATGCAACGTCTGGGTTCCTGCTCTTCTTCCCACCTGACCCGCCACACGTCACTCTGTTCTACGACAGCAACCGCACAGACTGGCATCAGGATTCTTTAAGGTAAAACACAGACAGTCATTTCTAGGAATATGTATGTGGCACCTGAGCGTTTGGCAGCTGCTACTGCTGAACAATTTATAATGATATATGATGTCGGATGAAACGATTTCACACATTTCTCTTTCTCTCCATGTTGAGCACCAGAAAGAAGTAGGGGCGTGGTTAAACATTCCCTTCAGGCAACTGATTGGGCTCCTACCAGCGTGCAGGTTTGTTGTTTTAAAATATACTCATACCTTTTAAATTGTCTGTGATGTAACTGATAAGTTTATTTCAAACATGAGTTTGAAGTGTTACCATGGCCGGGAACGTACTGATCATCATTAATCAGCAGAAGGTCCACAGAGGTGGGAATACTTTCATGTGTTCCACTTACATTTAAGGTTAGTAAAGATAAAATTGCAATTTGCCAGGGAACGTGTCTTTCCTGGGCTGTGTTATTTTCCGCAGGAACAACCAATGTGTCCTCAATAACAAGCAAAGCGTTCTAACAAACCCAAACTACAGCGCATGGAAGACACATTATAGTTTTGGGACTAAATGGCTGCTGTCACAACTACATGGTGGGTACGTTGATCTCACGCAACCTTTGAGGGACCTTGGGAAAATATCAGGTATGATAAGGTTGAATAAGATTTGGATTTGGATTCAGGATTCGAGGAAATTTTTTATTTTTTTTCTTCCTACTTCACCAAAGATTACCCTATGCAATTGAATTGACTATTATTGACGGCTTCTTATGTAATGATGGGTGTGGAGCAGAACCTGATATTCTGCAGAACACAGTTATTCCTTTAAACCGGATTTAATGGAAGACAGGTGAACATAAACAGGATTCAAATAGAGGTAAGGCAGACATCCAAACAAGCTGGACGGGAACTGGCGAACAGACTGGGCAGAGTAAATAGAAACAGGTAATCCAAAACAGAATCAAGGTGTCGGGGCTCTTGCCAAAACAGAGAGAGTAAACGAGGAGGAACAGGAGCACGAGCATGTGAGTGTGACGGACCAACAAATAACTGAGGAGCAAGTGAGGCTTAAATAAACAGGCGAACAGATGAGCAGAGGGAACTAATTAACCATAGGACGGTGGTAGCAATAACGATGCTGACAGAAGAATAAACCTAAGACTGAGGATAACACAAAGCACAGAACACAGATAAGGACTAATACAAAGACCGGAAAACTTAAAACCATACACTGACTAAACAGGAACCTAAAACAAGATAGAACCTACAAAAGAAATAAAACCAGAGGCAGGAGAGAACTAACTTCACCAAACAATAAACCTAGACCAAAACAGAACGTTACATTTTACTTTTGTTTCTGGAATAAAACTAGTTTGATTCCAAAAGGGGGATGTACATATCAGTAAATGTTAGATAAAATAGAAAAACATAAAATAGAAAAACAGGGTGCAGGATTTTTGACATGAGAATGGCATCTATTGAAGAGGAACTGAGAGAGGAACTAGAAAACAGCGAGTGAGAATGCTAATCTGCAGAATGATTGAGCAGAAGATGCAGAAAACATTGAAATCATATTTAAAAAAAAAAAAAAAAATAAGAATTTGAAGCAATTTGAGGCAATTTGCATTGATTTCAATGGGAACAGCCAAAAGAAAAAAAAAGAAAAAGATCGCACAAAAAGTGAAATATTTTAAAAAGTGTAAAAGTTAGCATAACCATGAGATATAGCAGGCATGCCGGGAACGAGCCGAGAACAGAGAAACTATGATAAAATGTCTCATTAACTATTACATTTCTAAAAGTAGGTTTCCTGACAGGATGAAGATGGAACAATAAAAGGTGGTAAGGATTAATTAGTATCTGAAAAAATAATTGGCTGAAATCTGTGCACAGACTAAATTGACATGGGGTAAAGTTTTGATGTTTGTTTCTTGTTGGAGTGTTCAGTTAATTTCATTACAGGATGCATTCTCTAACTGGAAGGAGTTTTTCGGGGGTGCGACGTCAACCTCCCAGGATTCACAGGTAGCACACGAAATTTGACATCTAAAGATTATTGTGTAGTTTCACATTATATTGGAGATTCCTAAGGAATGTGAAGGAGGGTCCACAAACCCCCAGACCTCGGCTGAGTGCGCGCTAAGGCCAACGAAGAACAGAGGTGGGGGTTGTGATTTAGGGTGCTCTGACCAGAGTGCGGAGCCATGAGGTCCCACCACAGGGTGCCAAAGGAAACACCGAGACCAGCGCAGAACCAGAGTGGGAAAGTCATCAAAAGAAAGTGGTCAGAACCAAGGTGGACCAGCCCGTACCAGATGGTGGAACGCACTTCGCACGCAGTCAGGCTCAAAGGAAAAGGCGACACGTGGTATCATTGGAGTCAGTGTGCATCCACTGAGGAACCTCAGCGCTCTCAAACATCAGGTGCGCCAAGATTTACAGGATAACACCACAACGCAGTGAAAAGGAGCCTACCGGTGAATCCTCTACTCAACCACGGTCATAATAAAACCCGTAGAGAGATTCAGTGAGCATAAGCTCACTCACAAAAATTGAGGAAAGGAGACAGAGCAGAAGAACAAAGAAGAAGAGGCGGAAGCACGGTCAACTTCCGACCAGAAAAGACAGTAGCATCAGTGCTACAAGGGGGACAGAAGAGGCGGAAGAAGTGGTTTTTCCCTGACCACAGGGTGTTGGAGCAACTCTCACACCCAGAGGGAAGAGGAAAACCAAAAGAGACTCAGAGAACTGAAAAAAAAAAGAAAAATTGTTTTTATCTTTGTGTTTTTGCATGTCTTGTTGCAATTTGTGCGTTTCTCCACAGGTGTTTTTGGGTAGCAGGAGGTTTATTATTGTCAGTTGTTATTGTTACAGGTATCTTATGGTATTTTTGCGACCTTCCATTCTAAACATGTCCAGCTGATCCATCTAAAAAGACCACAAAAAAACGCGCTATTACAGCAGCATCCAATGACTGGTGCTTAAAACAATATGGCGGAGTGGAATTAAATTACACTCTGGGACGACAACTACCTTTCCGGTCGACCTATGTGATATTATAAAGTGCGGTAGTAAAAATAATTATGGACAGTGGAGCAGATAATTTTAAACAAGATGAGTTGGCAGACACCCCTTCTGCATTTCACTTCAGATTTTCCTGTACACAATTAAATAACAAAACACACATTAGAAACTAACACATCGGTGGATGCGCTTAGGAGAAAATTTTCAGATTAAAAGCAATGAGGACTGCTATTATTAAACCCCTAGGATGTTAATTGTTTTAAGCCAGAGCTGTTATTAGTGAGCGATAAGAGGGTCAAACGCATTCGGACAAGAGGTTCTGGTCTGAACACAAAGATGGTAGAAGCTCGCTAATGTGAGGGTTTTTTTTTTTACTTTTCTAACAAAGTTTTCCTTTAAATCATCTAATACATATATAGATATGTTTTGGGGTTCATTGACCCCACAAGGGGTTTGAACAAGATTCAAATAGGCACCTTTAAGATACAATTAGCTTTGCAACATACATGCGTGAGAAGAAATAGGGGACACCGCTAAAAGAAATTCATTTTGCACCAAAATGTAAATTTACGTGATGAAAGCATAGAGCAGTTTAAGAAATTACTTAAATGGCTACATCTGGATTCTACTATTATTGTGGTGACCATAGGCAGTAATAAAAGCATTAGAAGGATTGCGCACGCTCTCAGAAACCATGCACGAGCACTCCGGAGTCTCTAACCCGTTCGAGGAGTGGATGACTGGTGAGTTTAGCAAGTGAAAAAGTCTGATCATCTCCTTTTATCTCTCTTGCAGTATTTGTAGCAATATTGATTACATGTGGTTGTCGTTGCATTTCATGCATTTGCTCATTGACAGTCCGCCTCATATCCTCCACCATTGAGGAACGGGACCCCAGAGTTATGATGCCTTTGTTAGTTGCAGCACCTGAGGAGGAGAACGAGGACACTGGGTTTGAGCTGATGCATGTATAAGGTTTAACCTGAAGTATTACTGTTGTTTGGGAATGTATGTGTTTTTTCTTTTACTACTTATTGTCGTTACAATACAATCAAGTATTTATCATAGGTGTCATGACGAACCAGTAAATTTAGGGTTTTCTACTGCAATAGTTTATGGGTGAACTCTTAAAAGAGTTCAAAGGGGGGAATTGTGGAATGTATTAACTTTGATTCATTTTTTAGTACACATTTCTGAAGGTATTACATGCTTTTAATGTGCAATATATTTGCTTTGAGGCCTGAAGAATCCATGTTGCTTGAAGTCCAGTGCGAAATTTCCACAGTAATGTCTTGTAGTGCCGTGTCACCTTAAAAATGGGTTGAACAGCTCTCTGTAAAATGATTCAAAATTATAGGATTGTGTCTTAAAACCTAAACTAGACTGGTACTTCTCCACAACGTTCTCTCTGAGCTGTCTTCAGTGTTTCCTGATCTTCATGTGGCTGTTTGATCACTAATGTCCTCGAACAAACCTCTGGGGCCTTCAGAGATCCAATTAGGCGACATCTGAAGGCTCGTGGCTGCCGCGGATTAAAGTTCTAACTTGAAAAATTCTAAAACGTTTCCGAACGGTATGGCCCCATATATGGAAGGAACTGTAGCTATAAAATGTTAATATAAAGTGCTTTATTTTTGTTATTTTCAGACAGAGTGCAGAAAACCTGGCTGATCTATCCAAGCACTGCTTCACTCACATCCTGAATGCAGCTCAGAGTAGGAGAGGAGGGCAGCCAGACATATATGAGGGAATGAACATCACCTACATGGGCATAGAGGCACATGATTCCTGCAGCTATGACATGAGCATCCATTTTCAGGCTGCAGCAGATTTTATCCACAGAGGCCTGAGCAGAGGAGGTAAGATTGCCAGGGAGTTAAAAAATAAATAATTTCTGTGGAATATATTAACTTTGATTTTTTAGTACACATTTATGAAGGTATAACATGCTTTTAATGTGCAATATATTTGCTTTGAGGCCTGTCTGTTTATTAGAAGAATAGAATGTGAATAGATTAAGGTTAAATGAGCTGTGTACGAGCAAAAGTATCAGGAGAGAGTTTCAAGGCCAGTCCTAGGCAGTGGGAAAGAACAGAAACTCCGGTTCACATGCAGCTGGAGGAAACAACGAAAAGATAGTTATTAGGGAGGAAGATAGCAATAAGATGTGTGCTCCATTCATTGTGTGACCTTGTATAATCTATGTTCTAACTTTAATAAAAACTAGCCTGAGCTGGAAGTTAGTCAGAGTTGCTGCCCGGAGGGGCTGAAAGGTGCATCTCTCCCTTTGCAAAGGTGAAACTGAATTATGCGTCCATGGCTGAGTTTTTGATTTAAGTCCTGCACACGAATTAACGAACTCGGGGAAGCAAAGACGGCTTCAACATTTCCTAACCATTGCAGTCAGTTTCAGACGAATGGACTGAATCTCACATTCCTCTTTGCTTTTCAGGCAAAGTTCTGGTGCATTGTCATGTGGGAGTCAGCCGCTCTGCCGCCCTGGTGCTGGCCTACCTGATGCTGAAGCACAAGCTCACCCTGGTGGAGGCTATTTGTGCTGTGAAGGACAATCGAGGCGTGATCCCAAATCGAGGTTTCGTCCGACAGCTCATCAAACTGGATAAGCAGCTCTTTGGAAAACACGACTAAACCAAGAGAAACCATGATGTCAGGAACATTACAGTCCAGTCATCTCAAATCAGTTTATTTCTTGTTTTTGACTTAATGTTTTTGACTTTCAATATTGTTTTTATTGTTCGTAAATTGACACCTTTGTATTTTATTTACCTATGTATATTCTGAGGTACAAGCTTTGAAAACTTAGAAACCCATTGTGATTACTTATGGAGGCTTTTTAAGTTCTGTAACAACCCACGTCTGTAACATAAAGGACAAGCTGTCAATATTTCATGAGAAGTGACGTGTGTTTGTTGGTTGATCCAATCTGTCGATGTTCTCCAAAAGAAAAACAAAACTGTATTTAGAATTTGGAAAAAATGTAAAATAGTAAATGCTGATATCCATCCATTTTCTATACCCGCATATCCCTGCAGTGTCACGGTGGGCTGGTGGCTATCTTCAGCGGCCATTGGGCGAGAGGCAGGGTCCACCCCGCGCAGGTCGCCACTTCATCACAGAGGAAATGCCAATATATTATTTTCAGTTTTATAGGCAATGTCTTGCACTACAAGAGCATATAAACACCTAATTTATAAACAATATTTTTACAGATTTGTTTGGATATAAAAAAGTGAACCGGGGAATCTGAGAGCAAATGTAGCATTTAGGTTTTCTCCAGAACTCTGAGGCGAATCGCTGACAATGTGCACGGGCAGCAATGAAACATAAAACACTACAGATACCCTTGTGCTTGTATAAATGTATGCCTGATTTACTTTCCTAATAGGGAGGAGTCTTTCAAACAAAGGGAACCAGTTTGTGCTTAGACTTTAATAGTACACGCTTAAATTTTGAGTTTGACACTGGCCATACTATTGATTTTTTTCCGAGTAAAAAACACAGTTTTCGATTTTTCCACTGAAAGTTTGAATCCCCATTTATATGACCAATCTTCTATCTTATTAGTAGCTTTTTCTAATTTCTTCACAATATAATCAGTATTTCGACCTCTCACCCAAATTGCCCCATCGTCTGCAAAAAGAGAACACCCAAACCCATTTTCTATATCTTTTAACACATCATTAATCATTATAGAAAAAAGTAACGGACTAATTATGCTTCCTTGAGGTGTTCCATTTTCAATAAAATATTTTGAAGAATAACTCCTTCCTATTCTAACCTGTATTTTCCTTTCACTTAAAAAATCTTTTAACCACCTATATACTCTACCTTTAATATCCATCTTCACTAGTTTGATCATCAATCCTTTCCTCCACATCATATCGTACACTTTCTCAATATCAAAGAACACAGCCACTACACTTTCTTTATTTATTTGTGCTTTTCTAATTTCATGTTCTAAGCACAAAGATGGATCCATGGTATTCCTTCCTTTTCTGAAACCACTTTGCCATCTAGATATATATTGATTCCTTTCCAAATAATATACCAGCCTGTCATTGATCATTTTCTCCATTATTTTACAAATGTTTGAAGTTAAAGCTATAGGTCTATAATTTCCTGGGTTTGCGCTATCTTTTCCTGGTTTACGTATTGGTATGATCACAGCTTCTTTCCAAACCTTTGGCAGCTTTCCCTCCTCCCAAACTCTATTATATAATTCTAACAAAATCTCCTTTGATGGTTCACTAAGTTGACTTATCATAACATAACATATTTGGTCTTTCCCTGGCGCTGCCCTCTTTGCTTTCCTTAACGCATGATTTAGTTCTGCTTTTGTAAATGGTACATTGATTAATTTATTGTTTTCACCATCTTGACTTAATATCTCTACATTTTCTGCTATTGTCTCCTCTCTTCTTCTTCTCCCTTCTTCACTTAAATTTTCTGATCCATGTACTTTAACAAAAGTCTGAGCTAACATTTCTGCTTTCTCATCATCCTTCTTTGCTGTAATTCCATTACCTATTAAAACTGGATAACCAAACTCTTTTTTCATCCCATTCATTCTTTTAACCATTCCCCATATTTTATCTATTTTAGTTTCTCTTCCTACTGAATTACAAAACTTTCTCCAATACTGTATATCTTCTTTGCATTTTTAATTGTTTTTCTCACCATTGCCTGCTGCCTTTTATATTCAATAAGATTTTGTATATTATGAGTTCTTTTTAATACTTTAAATGCTTTATTTCGAGATTTAATCACATTTCCACATGCTTCTGTCCACCATGGTACAATTTTCTTTTTACGTTCCCTCCTTTCTTATTAATTGACTGTTTAGCAGCTTCTAAGATGGCTTCACACACAGATTGATTCAGCCCCTCTATATCTTGATAAATATTAATTGTCTTTAAATGTCTTTCAGTAATCATTCTAAATTTTTCCCAATCAGCAGTACTAAAGTTCCATCTATCTACCCTCATGCTTTCACTCTCTTCCATATTTAATCCTACTTCTATCAATATAACATAATGATCACTTCCTATTGTTTCATTTTCAACTTTCCATGTACATATACCAGCTATTGTTTCTGATACTAAAGTTAGATCAATAGCTGACTCCCTTCCATTCCTAATATTTATTCGTGTACCATTTCCATCATTTAAACATATTAGATTATTTATATCAATAATTTCTTCAATTACCTCTCCATTATTGTCATTTTGACTTCCTCATAAAGTGCTATGTGCATTAAAATCTCCACAACATATAATCTTCCCCTTTAAATTGTCTGTTAACTCCCTTAATAACTCTAAAGATAACCTTTTACATGGATTATAAAAATTAATTATCGTCACAGCCTCAATTTCACTCGAAACTTCAATTATTATCATTTCCCAAAGTTCTCCTATTTTCAATACTCTGTATGACATTTCTTGTTTGATAAATATAACACATCCACCTCCTAAACCATCCTCTCTATCCCTGCGTACACTCTTATATCCACTAATAACAAAATCTAACATCAATTTCAGCCAAGATTCTTGAACACATATAATTTCTGGTTTATTTTTTAGATTGTTGATATAGCCTTTAAACTCCTGCCCATTCTGTATTAAACTTCTAGCATTCCATTGCAGAATAATCATACAGCTCTTCCTTCACCACTTCCTGGCTTCCCATCTGTCTCTAATTGTTTTTTTCACCTGTTCCCATGATAGTTCCCTCATATCCAAGAATTTTTCAGCCCCTTTTATTATTATTTTAATTTTTTCCGTTTTATGTTTGACTTGGTCTATACAGTTAATCACATAGGCTATAAAGAGAATAAGTTTTTCAATGTGGGACACTTAAGTTGCATGAATGCAGTTCACACAGAGATCACGTACAAGTCGCATATATTTGGAAGTGTGAACGGACACGCAAAAAAATCCGATTTCACAAAAAAATCGGAATTTAGCATCAAGGCCTGCAGTGTGAACGTAGCCTTAGATAGAAACGCTGCTGTGGTTTAAACTTCCTGAGTTATAATACAATAGCAAAAGTTCCAAAGACAAGCAGTGTTGAAAATATTTATAAAATGAAATCATATGAAAAATTCAAGATTTCATTGGTAGGCTTTCAAACTTGGCTGAATCTGGAGAGATTATCCTGAACATTTTGGCAGTCTGTGCATAAGTGTTTTTGTTAGTTTCAGCAAATTTAATAAGTTATAGTCTTATTGCATCCATGGGATTTTCTTAAACTACTCCACTCCTTTGTGCTCAGTCTCTTATAGTGCATTTATGTTCCCACTTATGGGCATTTGTAACCTTGAAGTCTTAGTTTTGATCTGGGCAAATGTGTCAATTCTTAACTAATTTGAATTGCAATAAAACATTGTTTGGGGTTCAACATGAAAAAGGTTGAGGGGTAAAAAGTCTTGGAAGGCAATGAAAAAGTAATGATAGGACACTGATGATAATCATACGGAACAGGTGAGGAAATGCGGAAACTAATAGAATAAGTTTACTCAGACTCCCCCTGTAGTAACATAACTGTGAGTAAAAAAAAGGCCCCAGCAATAAGGTGGAGACATTAAATATTTTACAGGTGATAAAGGCCAGTAAATAATTTATTGTCTGATACATTTTAATAGACTTGGCGAATGGCAAATGGTGAAGTAATTTTTTTTCTCAACCCAAGCTGACTAAAATCACACTTTTGAACCTTTTGAAACGTAACCAGGAGAATTCTGGGAACGACAGCTCTTTGTTCAGTCAGAATAAATCTTTCTCCAAACAACAGGGACAGCTATTAGTGAAACTATGAATGTTTTTTATTGATGGCTCTTCAAGGCTCTTAAAATCAATACCAAAGTGAACAGGCACCCAATATAAATCTGCTAAAACTGGGATGATGATGTCATGCCTTCTGGTACCTGCTAAAAGATGTGAAGCATTAGTTCTGCACTGACTGCCGGTGAAAATTTCCCAACCCTAATTAAAAGGAGTTGCAATTGTCTAATTGCTCGAATGGCCCTCAGCGGCTGGGTTAAGCAGGAGGCTTGAGGCAGAGACAAGGTACAGACCAACCAGGAGTTTGTTCACCATCATTTAACAGGTACACAAACAGGAAAAAAAGGTTTCAGCAGCAACTCCCAAGGATCTTTTTCTTTTTCTTCTTGATTATTATTGGCGGTTGACAAGAAACGTTAAGGTGAGCATTACCGCCACCAACTGGTATGGAGTGTGGACCGCATGACAAACCCCAAGGATCTTCACTGGCAGCCTTTTGTGATCTACCACACCCCCCGGGTTGAAAGATCTGCATTGAAACGGGCAAAACAAAGAACATATGTGAGCTAACAAACATCTACACACCGACTAAACATCCAATACTTTATTTAACAAATATTATCTGACACTTAGAAATATCTAAAAACACATTTCAATTCACAATTTAAATCCATATTATTAAACCTTAAAGTGCACTGTTTAAGTTCCCCCTCCTCAATCAATAAGTGGACCCTTCCAGAAACTTTAAAAAGGTGCTCAGTCCCCCAGGGAATCATTTTAGGACAACTTGACATCATTGTCTTCATCTGTCCCAGTTTGGAAGCCTTTTCACTGACTGCTGGAGAGGAGGTGGCTGACCAACAAAAGAGTGAGAAGAATATATTGAATTTTAAAGGCAGTTTCATTTTTGGTATATTGTAGATTATGAAAGAGATGGCTAGTAGTGACAACTGGGTTTTGGAGGATGAAGATATGGATGTAGTGAGAAATTAAAATAAGAAATTAATGTTGGAAGATTTCAAAGTCAATCTTAAATTTAATGAGTAGCCAGAAATGGTTGGAATACGTCCTATTATAGTTTATCAACTGGATTAAAAGTGCTTGGAGATGTAGCATTAGCCAAAGTTTACTGATAGAAGTTTGCTTATATGTAAAAAAAAAAGCCATATGAAAGATACTTTAAAGCTACAAGTGGTGTGTGTGAAATAATTGCTAGAAAAGAAGATTGTTGGAGAAAAATGAGGAGCAAGAGGAGTGATTTTAGGCATTCCTGTGGGGGAAAGTGTTGAAGAGTTTTAGAAAGTAATAAGAGAAGTCGCTGGCATTACACAACTACAGGCTTTCAGGAATATAGAAAAAGTGGGTAGCGCATCTTTTTTTTTTTTTAAAAAGATTAAATACTCCCTGTTAGAGTTGCCTTTCAGATGCTACAAGTGCCCAAGATATGGCCACACAAGGGCAAACCAAAGGTGTGGTAGATATGGAAGTGAACATCTTTATGGTTAATGTAGAAGTAATCCTGTAAAATGTTGTAACTGTGGAGGAAGTCACTCTGCAAAAAATGTATTTAGACTTGTATAACAAGGGAGGCTATAAGAGAGGAAAATTGCCATAACAAATAGAAGGAAGAAATTATTGTTCAAATTTGTAAACCAGGAACTGATCGTAATTTAGCAGGAAATCATAGGTCAATGGCTCTCACATTTTCTTTTGGTAAAATGATGGGAGGGGACCTATAATTGACTGACTAGTATATTTATTGGAGTTTAAGGAGAAATTTAAATGTTATCAGTTTGGATTTAAAAGTACTTTAGACCCAGCTATGTTTAGAACATTAAATTGGATTAGCTCAATTTTAATAGCTTTTTTTTCTCTACATCTACAATATTTCAAGTATAGCAGTTCCAATTTTATATAGGCCACACACGACTGATTTAAATGTGAAAAGGAAGAACTGAAAAATGTGTCCCCTTTAAGAAGTGTAAAATTATGAGAATTTCTTTTCAAGAAATCTTAATTTATCTTATTTAACTGGAAATAGTTAAACAAAAAAATTAAGCAATTGAGCAATAAAACTGTTTTTTTATGTTTAACCAGTCCAAACACTATTTTAAAAAATGTTTGAGTTTTTAGCTTTTCCGTTATATAGTGCGTGAAATTTTGTCACGTCTGACGCATAAAGAAATGAATCACTTTAATTAAGATGGCTATCTATATGGAAAACTGATGTATTTTTATGGAGCAAACAAAGACTTGTATATTAATCTAGAACCTGTAGAAGCAAATTAGTAGGTTTTGAGATTTCACCAGGTCTATGTGCAACAACACGTATTGTGTAAGCAAAACAAACAGCACTTTTGACCCTTTGTTTCAGTTCACGATGCATGCACCCCTGGCTCTCTGGATCTTATCAGCAGTGGTCTGTGTAGGAAGAAGCAATCATCACATAGGGCATGGCGAGGAGGCCCAAGGCCCCGCTGGAGATGGCAGTGACAACAAAATGTCGCTGGTGACCTCGGCAAACAAAGAGTTTGCATTCCGTCTGTACATGAAGTTGGCGGCTCATGCATCCTCCCAGGGCAAAAACATCTTCTTCTCTCCGTTTAGCGTCTCCGCAGCCTTGGCTGCTCTGATGGTGGGGGCCCAGGGGGAGACTCGCCAGCAGCTTTTCACTGGTCTGGGCTTCAGCAGCTCCCAGCTGGCTCAGACAGATGTAGACCAGGCCTTTCGTACACTCCTTGCAAACAAAGCGTCTCATGAGACCCTCAGCCGAGGCACTGCCGTGTTCGTAGACAACCGCTTCAAGGCAAACCCTGAGTTCCTGGATGTCCTGAAGCAGTCCTATTCTGCCGAGGGCTTCAATGTTGACTTTACCAAAACCACAAAGAGCGCCGATACCATCAATCGGTATGTATCGGGTAAGACTAACGGGAAGATAGACAAGCTGGTAGAAAGCCTGGATCCAAGCACAGTCATGTATCTCCTCAGCTACATCTACTTCAAAGGTAAATGGTCTCATGCTATGAGATCTCTCTCTTCTCTTTCATTGTGAAGTCATTTTTTTTTTAGGTGACATGATTGTCTTCACTCGAACAGGTAAATGGGAAACTCCGTTTGATCCTCGGTACACCTTTGAGGACAGGTTCAGAGTGGACAAAAGCAATGAGGTTCAAAGTCATACATCCAAACAGGCGGAGCAAATATGAGACATCTTGTATTTATTTTCCAACCAAGTAACTATCCATCTTTCATTCTCCAGGTTAAAGTCCAGATGATGACAATGGAAAATGATGTTAAAACGTATAATGACCAGGCCATCGGCACAACAGTCCTCCACCTGCCTTTCAGCACCACATACTCCATGCTGCTGCTCTTACCTGACAACATGATAATGCTGGAGCGCAATATTTCCCCCGCACATGTTACTAAATGGTTGAAGGGGATGGAGTCAGAGTAAAGAAATTCTACATGAAGTACCAATTAATCCCCCAAGTCATGATTGATCAGTGCTTAAAATTGTTTTATTTCTTATTTTTAGGAGGTACAATATCTTTGTTCCCAAGTTTTCCATCAAGACCTCCTACAAGCTGAATGATGTGCTGACTGGAATGGGAATGGCAGACATGTTTGGGGGTCGTGCAAATCTGAGAGGCATTGCAGACGGCCAGAAACTGGTTGTCTCTGAGGTAAAAAGGCAGCAAATAAGGGGGAGAAAAAGGTCTTTGCTCATGTTCTGTTGACATATTTGACCTGCTCTGCTTTGATTGTGTTTTAAAGGTGGTGCACCAAGCCACACTGGATGTCGATGAGGCCGGAGCCACAGCTGCAGCAGGCACTGGTATCAGCATAATGCGAGGTCTCTCAATGCTACCTATCCCAGAGTTGAGGTTCAACCGTCCTTTCATGGTGATCATCACTGAGCGAATTCCAGAAAACATTCTCTTCATTGGCAAGATTGTCAACCCAAACCTCTGAGGGAAGAGATACCATCTGTTAGTACAGACTAATACAAAGAAAATACTTTGTGGTGTATTGTTCTCATTGCATACACAGATGTGGCGCATTAATATTTGTATTTGCTGCTCCTGAATAAAATGTCCTAAAATAAATGCAACACAAAGCCAAACTGTCTGCATGACATCTGATTCAATTAAACATTTGATAAATAGTGATCACTGGGAAATTTACAACAAAAATACTCAACAGTGTACGTTTACCTGGACTTGCAAGGCAAACCCTTTTTCAGGCAAAAGTTTATTTAGCAATCGTTTTAGTGTAGTTTATGTAAAAGGACTGGCTTTTTGGTCCAGTTCCCTTTTCCCTTGCTTTCTGTTGAAGACTCCCTGCCTTAGCTCTCCTAAGTCTCTAAAAGGTGTCATTACTTCATCTTTTTCTCTTGCAGTAAATTGCTTTGAGCACTGCATGAACAAGCCTCTTTTTCCCAAAGTCTATGAAAACCTGTTTTAGATCAAGTGAGTGTGAAACAAACTGCTTATAAATAAATTTTAAAAAGGAAATGAGTAACATAAGAGTTGTCGATCTGCCCTTACCAACGGATACCAGAGAACTACAACTCTGCTATGTGAGTTTCCAATGACACCAGGCCATGAAGGTGTGCCTCAGATGGTCTACATACCAGGCAGTATCTCTGTATTTCATGCTTAATTTATGGTGCATTTGAAAATGCATGCATCATTTGCAAAAGTATACATTCTTTGCATGGACATGTTATAAATATATATACACAAATGCTGCAAAAAGTAAAAACATTTGGTTCACTCATTTCAGAAAGTGAAAGTTGTCTGTTAAAAAGATTGATTAGGGTGAAATATCGTAAGCCTTTATGTGAGTGGTCTCAAACTGAAATCCTTGAGGGCCGGTGTCCTGCAACCATTAGATGTGTCCTTTACCCTACACACCTGAATCAAATGGCTAAACTACCTCACTAGCATGCAACTATTGAGCTGATGTTGGAATCAGGTGTGTTGAAGCAGAGATGTATCCAAAGGTTGCAGGACACAAGACCTCCTGGACTGGAGTTTGAGACCATTGCTCTAAATCAGGGGTCAGCCCCCAAGAACCACGCGTGGCGCCGTCAGGCCTGTTTAGAAAAATGGCATCACCCACCAGTGAGCTGCATCTAAAATAGTATTTTATTCTATTTAACTTTTTAATCATACTTGCATTTATATAGATTTAAAAATGACATGGAAAATGTTAATTTTTACACAACGTTAAGGTGAGCTCTGACTCTTCCAGTTCAAAGGTCAGTACAGGTAGCCCTTCGTATGACACAGTACCAATGAAGTAGCTCTCAGTTTCGAAACTGTTTGTGACCCCTGATCTAAATGGTCTCCCAGTCTGGGTCAGTATGCTAAACATTCAATGGGGAGACTGCTGATTAGACGGGTGACCACCTGTCCACAAAAGGTCATTGATAAAGAAGATGATTGTTCAGAGTGCTGTATCCAAGCATATTCATAGAAAGTTGAGTGGAAGGAAAGAGTGCACCAGCAACAGGGATAACCACTACCTTAACAGTATTGTCAAGCACAATCCATTTAAGAGATTTGGGGAGCTTCACAAGTAGTGGATCGAGTCTGGTGTGAGTGCAAGAAGAGTCACTACGTACAGACAAGATTCTCAGCTGGGCTTAGGACAAAAAGAACTGGATTCAGTGGTTCAAAGTCCTCTTTTAACATGAAAGTAGTCTCCATTTCAGTTGGAAATTAAGTCCCAGAGCCAAGGGGCAAGAGCGGAAAGGCACAGAATCCATGTTGCTTGAAGTCCAGTGCGATATTTCCACAGTAATGTCTTGTAGTGCCGTGTCACCTTAAAAATGGGTTGAACAGCTCTCTGTAAAATGATTCAAAATTATAGGATTGTGTCTTAAAACCTAAACTAGACTGGTACTTCTCCACAGCGTTCTCCCTGAGCTGTCTTCAGTGTTTCCTGATCTTCATGAGGCTGTTTGATCACTAATGTTCTTGAACAAACCTCTGAGGCCTTCAGAGATCAAATTACGCTGCTTTCTAATTAGGCGACGTCTGAAGGCTCGTGGCTGCCGCGGATTAAAGTTGTAACGTGAAAAATTCTAAAACGTTTCCGAACGGTATGGCCCCATATATGGAAGGAACTGTAGCTATAAAATGTTAATATAAAGTGCTTTATTTTTGTTATTTTCAGACAGAGTGCAGAAAACCTGGCTAATCTATCCAAGCACTGCTTCACTCACATCCTGAATGCAGCTCAGAGTAGGAGAGGAGGGCAGCCAGACATATATGAGGGAATGAACATCGCCTACATGGGCATAGAGGCACATGATTCCTGCAGCTATGACATGAGCATCCATTTTCAGGCTGCAGCAGATTTTATCCACAGAGGCCTGAGCAGAGGAGGTAAGATTGCCAGGGAGTTAAAAAATAAATAATTTTTGTGGAATATATTAACTTTGATTCATTTTTTAGTACACATTTATGAAGGTATAACATGCTTTTAATGTGCAATATATTTGCTTTGAGGCCTGTCTGTTTATTAGAAGAATAGAATGTGAATAGATTAAGGTTAAATGAGCTGTGTACGAGCAAAAGTATCAGGAGAGAGTTTCAAGGCCAGTCCTAGGCAGTGGGAAAGAACAGAAACTCCGGTTCACATGCAGCTGGAGGAAACAACGAAAAGATAGTTATTAGGGAGGAAGATAGCAATAAGATGTGTGCTCCATTCATTGTGTGACCTTGTATAATCTATGTTCTAACTTTAATAAAAACTAGCCTGAGCTGGGAGTTAGTCAGAGTTGCTGCCCGGAGGGGCTGAAAGGTGCATCTCTCCCTTTGCAAAGGTGAAACTGAATTATGCATCCATGGCTGAGTTTTTGATTTAAGTCCTGCACACGAATTAACGAACCCGGGGAAGCAAAGACGGCTTCAACAATTTGGGGGCTCGGTCCGGGATTCGGGGTGACAGGCAGAATTGGACTTCAGATTGGATTGAAAGGACGAGGGACACTGGCTGGCCACAACAAAACAAGGTAGGCAGAACCTGAATCTGCATTTTCGGCTTAGAAAAATAGTCTAAATTAAGTGTCCCAAGTCTCAGTAGAACTAAATCTGCTAAATTAATGCTTTGGAGTGCCTTGGAGCAGTACTGAAAAAGTGTGGTTCAGAAATGTATTGAGAATTTTGAAAAAAAGAGAGAAAAGAGAACGAGACCAGGCAAAAATAGTTCTGACATAAAATAACAGAAATAGAGGAAGACCTGTGAGTTCAGAAATCTAAAGGTGTTTCTCGAGCATGGCGGCTCACTGTGGTTCTCGACGGGGAACTGCATTTTTGCTGGGTTTGAGTCCCGAGAAGTTGAGAAATCTCGAATTCTACATAAAAGGTTGAGCGAGATCAGGCAATACACATTGAATGGATGCGGAGATAACAGAATGACTCTGTGAAGCTCCGATTACAGACGTAATAAAGTTCTAATATAACATAACAGAACTAAGAACAGAGTAAAATATAAGTTGTGCGGATAACACAACAAGAAAAAGTCCAATGAGCTTTAAATTTTTTTTTTTTAAGAAACCGTGACCTGATGTAGAAACAGGGAGACCGGTTAATGAGCCGTGAGCTGAACACACACACACCCAGCGAGAATCGGACAGGGAATAAAGATAAAGATAAAATGAATGAGCTGTGAAGCTGAACACACAATCAGCTCTTACAGACTAATTTATTAGGAAACAGTGTGAATGGTGTGAGCGTGACTGGGGAAGACGCCGAGCGCGAGCGATTCCCATGGCGGCGGGGTTTGCATGAGCCATAATATTAAACAGCAGGACCCACTCTGATAAAATTAAACATTTAGCTACATGGGTAAAATAATACAATTCAGGTTTAAGAGGTGACTTAACAAACAGAACACAGCTAAAATTCCAGGAAGCTATCATTAATAAATCGGGAAATCTAAAGGGGAAATACAGAGCAACACTCTGGGAGTTGTTTAGAACAAGGAGGTTTTGTATATAAAAAAAGAGAGAGACGTCTCGCAGAACGCTACGCGCAAGCTGTCTGTCTGTCTTGTACAACATATTGTGTCTGTGGAAATTAGATCATTTTGTTTGAGTGAGTGGGGGATAGACTGCTTGGATCCGCGGAGATTGATGTCTGTGCGCAAATGGGTTTTTGTGTGTAAGTCTGTGTGTAGATTTGTGCGTATGACTGAAGCGTAAGAGATTTACGGTGCATTTGATCATGATATTAGTGAAAATAAATAGAATTGTGCAGCATTGATATCAATGGGATGACAGATCAATGTATTTGTGGCTTTTTTTTTTTGCCGCAGCAAAGCGTTCTGAGTGCAACCAGCAGTTAGTCGATGCAGTTGCATTGAAAAGAAAAAAAACGGAACTATAGAAGCGCATCGTTTCGCGGGGGAAACATTTTAGTAACGGACCGGATAAATTATTCTCTCGGCTAGTGGGGGAAAATGACAAAAAAAAAAAAACGTGAAATGTAATGAGATAAAAGATGACAGGCGAGTGGCGAGATGTTGAACCTTGTTTCTGCGGAGGCGCGGCGTCGGACAGCCGGTAAATTAAGCGGTTACGGCGGTGCGGGGCAATTTTGCCAGCTAAACCTCCCCGAGGAGTGACAGAGGCGCGTTGACCAATAAGCATAATATTTCGGCAAAATATATTTCGGCAATCTAAACTTTTCAAACATGATCTGTGAAAAATACTGTTAAAAGGAAAGACACGTGTGTGTGTTTTGTTCGTCTAATTGTCTTGTTGTATGTGTTATTGGTGTGAAAACTCTGTTCGTCTTTGGAAAATAATCCAGATTAAAATCCTAGAAAACCACGGTTTCAAAAAGTGTTTATTTGCGCTGAATGTCTGCAGCATTCAAAACAAATGCACTTTGGAGACTTCCATTAAACAGAAAGGGTTTAACTAATGGGTTGTAAGAAAAAAAAAAGACTTAAGAATTAATAATATAAAAGTTCGTACAGCCCAAATTCAATTTAAACACGTAGATAGTAACATGACTTAAATAAATATATCTCAGGCTTGTTACAAATGATTGAAACTGGGGATAAAGGTTTTTGTTTTTGTGTTATTTGGGTGCCTAATTATGGAGTACAGTTAACCAGAGCCGTGGGGAAAGTATTCAGTTACACTATTAATGCACAAAGCTTGTATTTGACAATGGATTCATGACAGCTGTAAAAATAATAGAGTAGGGTCTTTTTATATTGTGATGTTATAACTTTATTAACTTGGCAAACAGCATATGGGGAGATTATATGGGAGAAGTGGAGCTGGATGGAATATGTGTAGGGGAGACATTTTGCACTGAGCTGAGGCGAACCTCGGGGGGACAGTTTGACCTAAAGCAGGACAATAGATATGATAAACAAAACTGACCATGATGTAAACATCTGAATGTGTTGGGTGGAGAATTAACGGTTCCTGGTGACACCCCCAAGAACAACACATTAGAGACACCCACCAGCCATGCGCGTCGTCTGTTGCTACACCAACAGCCCCAACATGGCTAAAAACAGCCAAGGATTGGTCACATAGTTGATATGTCCCGCCTGCTGCTCAGGGCGCAGCCCTCCCCTCTAGGGACAGACTTGCTGTTTCTGCATTTGACAAACTTTGACTAAGGGACCGCTCAGGAATATGTGTTTGAGAAAGAAAGTAAATAATAAATGAACAATAAAACTTATATCTGTGTTTAGGAGTTGAAAACAAAAAAAGAAATATTTCAGCGTGAAATATTTATTTATTCACACATTTGTTTATACATTGTGTAAACATCAGGGCGTAATAATTTGTGATTTAGCTCATTATTGGCTATAGTTTATCATTTTATGGCACCAGAATGTTGTCATTGCAATTCTGAAAAGTGCCTAAAAGAAAAATATTTTTTGTATAAGCATAATTTTAACTCGTGTGGTTTATTGCAAAAGTGCATATTAAAATTCCCAAATGAGCTTTTATACTTTCAGAAATAAAAAGATAGAATACGAGATTAATTGAAATTAAAATTTTAATAGTTTGAAAGCCCTAGTTTGAATATAATACACTGGACTTAAATCTGGTTGATCTAAGGAAAGCAGGAATTAGCTCACTAACAACTTCTGCTAATTGTAGGTCTAGGAATCACCAGTTACCAGAACTAAAAGTTAAAAGTTAAAATGGAACTTAAAGATGTTTGGTAAAAGTACAACCCGGGTGAATTAGATAGATTTTATCAGTCCTAGGTCTAATCATGCATCAGTTTTACAGTTATCCTCAGATGGAGTTGCTGATGTTTAAGAATTTATGAAGAATGTTACTGGTTTAAATTGTTTTACTACAGAAGTTAAACTTTGCAGAGCGACAGAAATGAACAGGAACAAAAAAAGGATTTGGAAAAATTAAAGGGCAGATCCCAAAGGATTTCTTTAATGTAAACACGTTCTCTAAATTAGATAATTTGACTAAAGGCACACATGATTGTGTGCCCTCTTCTGCTGCAAACTATATTGAAAATGATGCTCGAATGTTCCACATGCCAGATGTAACTTTGTTTTTCTTTACTAATTTCTTACTTGGAAGATGGAGTTATAAGACATTCTCCCTTAACACCCCAGCAGTGGTTGTTAATTTGACTGGGACCCACAACAGCGATGAATTATTCAGAGAAATGATCTTAAAAGGTGTGTCCTCTTCAGTATTACGTTATAGATCTGATTGTGATTATGCTCGCTGGGACAGAACATTTGGTACATCATTTTCCAATGTGGCTCAGGATGGGGAGAGGAAGAGTAAATAATAAAAAAAAAGTATTACAAGGTCTATTATTTAAATTGCAATTACAGGGAACAAAACAGAAAGTGAGTAAAATAAAAGTGAACATGTGATGTTTCAGCAGTTGGATCTTCAACCCTCAAGGTGTCACCTCAGTTTAATTAACTCCAAGGAGGAGGCTTGCCTATTGCCTCCTTTTCTCTATTCTTTATTTATTTACAGGTCTGTTGGTTGCTGAACGTGGAAGCAGATGGCTTGGTGGTCAGTGTGGCGTCGAGTATTGAACCCAGGGCGTGATGGATGAGTGTTTGGAGCTGATATGGTGGACATGTTAAAGCACCCATCGACATACAATCATGCTGGACCAGCAGGTCAGCCTGGTATGAAGCAACCAAGTCCTGACATGACCTCACCTCCACAAGGTCAGTACCCCTGCAAGGGGATAACTCGTCTGATGACACACCCCTAAAGATGTCGAGCTGCATGAGCACTGCAGACTCCGAGCTGTCAGCGGAAAAGACTGCATGAACTTTTGGTGGACACTGGAGCCACGTATGGGCCTCTGAGTTGTGGACTAAGACTGTCACTGAATATGATACTGAGAGAAGAAACAGTGTCTGCCGTTGTTATCTGAGGGGGAGAAAGCATTGCTAGCATCTATGGAGGACTGAGAACAGGGCCTGCTACAACTGGTGTTCTCTCCAACTATGGAAGATGCAACGTCTGGGTTCCTGCTCTTCTTCCCACCTGACCCGCCACACGTCACTCTGTTCTACGACAGCAACCGCACAGACTGGCATCAGGATTCTTTAAGGTAAAACACAGACAGTCATTTCTAGGAATATGTATGTGGCACCTGAGCGTTTGGCAGCTGCTACTGCTGAACAATTTATAATGATATATGATGTCGGATGAAACGATTTCACACATTTCTCTTTCTCTCCATGTTGAGCACCAGAAAGAAGTAGGGGCGTGGTTAAACATTCCCTTCAGGCAACTGATTGGGCTCCTACCAGCGTGCAGGTTTGTTGTTTTAAAATATACTCATACCTTTTAAATTGTCTGTGATGTAACTGATAAGTTTATTTCAAACGTGAGTTTGAAGTGTTACCATGGCCGGGAACGTACTGATCATCATTAATCAGCAGAAGGTCCACAGAGGTGGGAATACTTTCATGTGTTCCACTTACATTTAAGGTTAGTAAAGATAAAATTGCAATTTGCCAGGGAACGTGTCTTTCCTGGGCTGTGTTATTTTCCGCAGGAACAACCAATGTGTCCTCAATAACAAGCAAAGCGTTCAAACAAACCCAAACTACAGCGCGTGGAAGACACATTATAGTTTTGGGACTAAATGGCTGCTGTCACAACTACATGGTGGGTACGTTGATCTCACGCAACCTTTGAGGGACCTCGGGAAAATATCAGGTATGATAAAGTTGAATAAGATTTGGATTTGGATTCAGGATTCGAGGAAATTTTTTATTTTTTTTCTTCCTACTTCACCAAAGATTACCCTATGCAATTGAATTGACTATTATTGACGGCTTCTTATGTAATGATGGGTGTGGAGCAGAACCCGATATTCTGCAGAACACAGTTATTCCTTTAAACCGGATTTAATGGAAGACAGGTGAACATAAACAGGATTCAAATAGAGGTAAGGCAGACATCCAAATAAAAGTAAATAAAAGTAAATAGAAACAGGTAATCCAAAACAGAATCAAGGTGTCGGGGCTCTTGCCAAAACAGAGAGAGTAAACGAGGAGGAACAGGAGCACGAGCATGTGAGTGTGACGGACCAACAAATAACTGAGGAGCAAGTGAGGCTTAAATAAACAGGCGAACAGATGAGCAGAGGGAACTAATTAACCATAGGACGGTGGAAGCAATAACGATGCTGACAGAAGAATAAACCTAAGACTGAGGTTAACACAAAGCACAGAACACAGATAAGGACTAATACAAAGACCGGAAAACTTAAAACCATACACTGACTAAACAGGAACCTAAAACAAGATAGAACCTACAAAAGAAATAAAACCAGAGGCAGGAGAGAACTAACTTCACCAAACAATAAACCTAGACCAAAACAGAACGTTACATTTTACTGCTGTTTCTGGAATAAAACTAGTTTGATTCCAAAAGGGGGATGTACATATCAGTAAATGTTAGATAAAATAGAAAAACATAAAATAGAAAAACAGGGTGCAGGATTTTTGACATGAGAATGGCATCTATTGAAGAGGAACTGAGAGAGGAACTAGAAAACAGCGAGTGAGAATGCTAATCTGCAGAATGATTGAGCAGAAGATGCAGAAAACATTGAAATCAGATTTTAAAAAAAATTAAAAAAAATAAGAATTTGAAGCAATTTGAGGCAATTTGCATTGATTTCAATGGGAACAGCCAAAAGAAAAAAAAAGAAAAAGATCGCACAAAAAGTGAAATATTTTAAAAAGTGTAAAAGTTAGCATAACCATGAGATATAGCAGGCATGCCGGGAACGAGCCGAGAACAGAGAAACTATGATAAAATGTCTCATTAACTATTACATTTCTAAAAGTAGGTTTCCTGACAGGATGAAGATGGAACAATAAAAGGTGGTAAGGATTAATTAGTATCTGAAAAAATAATTGGCTGAAATCTGTGCACAGACTAAATTGACATGGGGTAAAGTTTTGATGTTTGTTTCTTGTTGGAGTGTTCAGTTAATTTCATTACAGGATGCATTCTCTAACTTGGAAGGAGTTTTTCGGGGGTGCGACGTCAACCTCCCAGGATTCACAGGTAGCACACGAAATTTGACATCTAAAGATTATTGTGTAGTTTCACATTATATTGGAGATTCCTAAGGAATGTGAAGGAGGGTCCACAAACCCCCAGACCTCGGCTGAGTGCGCGCTAAGGCCAACGAAGAACAGAGGTGGGGGTTGTGATTTAGGGTGCTCTGACCAGAGTGCGGAGCCATGAGGTCCCACCACAGGGTGCCAAAGGAAACACCGAGACCAGCGCAGAACCAGAGTGGGAAAGTCATCAAAAGAAAGTGGTCAGAACCAAGGTGGACCAGCCCGTACCAGATGGTGGAACGCACTTCGCACGCAGTCAGGCTCAAAGGAAAAGGCGACACGTGGTATCATTGGAGTCAGTGTGCATCCACTGAGGAACCTCAGCGCTCTCAAACATCAGGTGCGCCAAGATTTACAGGATAACACCACAACGCAGTGAAAAGGAGCCTACCGGTGAATCCTCTACTCAACCACGGTCATAATAAAACCCGTAGAGAGATTCAGTGAGCATAAGCTCACTCACAAAAATTGAGGAAAGGAGACAGAGCAGAAGAACAAAGAAGAAGAGGCGGAAGCACGGTCAACTTCCGACCAGAAAAGACAGTAGCATCAGTGCTACAAGGGGGACAGAAGAGGCGGAAGAAGTGGTTTTTCCCTGACCACAGGGTGTTGGAGCAACTCTCACACCCAGAGGGAAGAGGAAAACCAAAAGAGACTCAGAGAACTGAAAAAAAAAAAAAAAATTGTTTTTACCTTTGTGTTTTTGCATGTCTTGTTGCAATTTGTGCGTTTCTCCACAGGTGTTTTTCCACAGGGGCACTAAAATAGCATAAAGCAGGTGGGCAGGAAGAATTGTGACCAAACCCCCTAAGGGTTGGGTAGCAGGAGGTTTATTATTGTCAGTTGTTATTGTTACAGGTATCTTATGGTATTTTTGCGACCTTCCATTCTAAACATGTCCAGCTGATCCATCTAAAAAGACCACAAAAAAACCCGCTATTACAGCAGCATCCAATGACTGGTGCTTAAAACAATATGGCGGAGTGGAATTAAATTACACTCTGGGACGACAACTACCTTTCCGGTCGACCTATGTGATATTATAAAGTGCGGTAGTAAAAATAATTATGGACAGTGGAGCAGATAATTTTAAACAAGATGAGTTGGCAGACACCCCTTCTGCATTTCACTTCAGATTTTCCTGTACACAATTAAATAACAAAACACACATTAGAAACTAACACATCGGTGGATGCGCTTAGGAGAAAATTTTCAGATTAAAAGCAATGAGGACTGCTATTATTAAACCCCTAGGATGTTAATTGTTTTAAGCCAGAGCTGTTATTAGTGAGCGATAAGAGGGTCAAACGCATTCGGACAAGAGGTTCTGGTCTGAACACAAAGATGGTAGAAGCTCGCTAATGTGAGTTTTTTTTTTTACTTTTCTAACAAAGTTTTCCTTTAAATCATCTAATACATATATAGATATGTTTTGGGGTTTATTGACCCCACAGGGGGTTTGAATAAGATTCAAATAGGCACCTTTAAGATACAATTAGCTTTGCAACATACATGCGTGAGAAGAAATAGGGGACACCGCTAAAAGAAATTCATTTTGCACCAAAATGTAAATTTACGTGATGAAAGCATAGAGCAGTTTAAGAAATTACTTAAATGGCTGCATCTGGATTCTACTATTATTGTGGTGACCATAGGCAGTAATAAAAGCATTAGAAGGATTGCGCACGCTCTCAGAAACCATGCACGAGCACTTCGGAGTCTCTAACCCGTTCGAGGAGTGGATGACTGGTGAGTTTGGCAAGTGAAAAAGTCTGATCATCTCCTTTTATCTCTCTTGCAGTATTTGTAGCAATATTGATTACATGTGGTTGTCATTGCATTTCATGCATTTGCTCATTGACAGTCCGCCTCATATCCTCCACCATTGAGGAACGGGACCCCAGAGTTATGATGCCTTTGTTAGTTGCAGCACTTGAGGAGGAGAACGAGGACACTGGGTTTGAGCTGATGAATGTATAAGGTTTAACCTGAAGTATTACTGTTGTTTGGGAATGTATGTGTTTTTTCTTTTACTACTTATTGTCGTTACAATACAATCAAGTATTTATCATAGGTGTCATGACGAACCAGTAAATTTAGGGTTTTCTACTGCAATAGTTTATGGGTGAACTCTTAAAAGAGTTCAAAAGGGGGAATTGTGGAATGTATTAACTTTGATTCATTTTTTAGTACACATTTCTGAAGGTATTACATGCTTTTAATGTGCAATATATTTGCTTTGAGGCCTGTCTGTTTATTAGAAGAATAGAATGTGAATAGATTAAGGTTAAACGAGCTGTGTACGAGCAAAAGTATCAGGAGAGAGTTTCAAGGCCAGTCCTAGGCAGTGGGAAAGAACAGAAACTCCGGTTCACATGCAGCTGGAGGAAACAACGAAAAGATAGTTATTAGGGAGGAAGATAGCAATAAGATGTGTGCTCCATTCATTGTGTGACCTTGTATAATCTATGTTCTAACTTTAATAAAAACTAGCCTGAGCAGGGAGTTAGTCAGAGTTGCTGCCCGGAGGGGCTGAAAGGTGCATCTCTCCCTTTGCAAAGGTGAAACTGAATTATGCGTCCATGGCTGAGTTTTTGATTTAAGTCCTGCACACGAATTAACGAACCCGGGGAAGCAAAGACGGCTTCAACATTTCCTAACCATTGCAGTCAGTTTCAGACGAATGGACTGAATCTCACATTCCTCTTTGCTTTTCAGGCAAAGTTCTGGTGCATTGTCATGTGGGAGTCAGCCGCTCTGCCGCCCTGGTGCTGGCCTACCTGATGCTGAAGCACAAGCTCACCCTGGTGGAGGCTATTTGTGCTGTGAAGAACAATCGGGGCGTGTTCCCAAATCGAGGTTTCCTCCGACAGCTCATCAAACTGGATAAGCAGCTCTTTGGAAAACACGACTAAACCAAGAGAAACCATGATGTCAGGAGCATTACAGTCCAGTCATCTCAAATCAGTTTATTTCTTGTTTTTGACTTAATGTTTTTGACTTTCAATATTGTTTTTATTGTTCGTAAATTGACACCTTTGTATTTTATTTACCTATGTATATTCTGAGGTACAAGCTTTGAAAACTTAGAAACCCATTGTGATTACTTATGGAGGCTTTTTAAGTTCTGTAACAACCCACGTCTGTAACATAAAGGACAAGCTGTCAATATTTCATGAGAAGTGACGTGTGTTTGTTGGTTTATCCAATCTGTCGATGTTCTCCAAAAGAAAAACAAAACTGTATTTAGAATTTGGAAAAAATGTAAAATAGTAAATGCTGATATCCATCCATTTTCTATACCCGCATATCCCTGCAGTGTCACGGTGGGCTGGTGGCTATCTTCAGCGGCCATTGGGCGAGAGGCAGGGTCCACCCCGCGCAGGTCGCCACTTCATCACAGAGGAAATGCCAATATATTATTTTCAGTTTTATAGGCAATGTCTTGCACTACAAGAGCATATAAACACCTAATTTATAAACAATATTTTTACAGATTTGTTTGGATATAAAAAAGTGAACCGGGGAATCTGAGAGCAAATGTAGCATTTAGGTTTTCTCCAGAACTCTGAGGCGAATCGCTGACAATGTGCACGGGTAGCAATGAAACATAAAACACTACAGATCCCCTTGTGCTTGTATAAATGTATGCCTGATTTACTTTCCTAATAGGGAGGAGTCTTTCAAACAAAGAGAACCAGTTTGTGTTTAGACTTTAATAGTACACGCTTAAATTTTGAGTTTGACACTGGCCATACTATTGATTTTTTTCCGAGTAAAAAACACAGTTTTCGATTTTTCCACTGAAAGTTTGAATCCCCATTTATATGACCAATCTTCTATCTTATTAATAGCTTTTTGTAATTTCTTCACAATATAATCAGTATTTCGACCTCTCACCCAAATTGCCCCATCGTCTGCAAAAAGGGAACACCCAAACCCATTTTCTATATCTTTAAACACATCATTAATCATTATAGAAAAAAGTAACGGACTAATTATGCTTCCTTGAGGTGTTCCATTTTCAATAAAATATTTTGAAGAATAACTCCTTCCTATTCTAACCTGTATTTTCCTTTCACTTAAAAAATCTTTTAACCACATATATACTCTACCTTTAATATCCATCTTCACTAGTTTGATCATCAATCCTTTCCTCCACATCATATCGTACGCTTTCTCAATATCAAAGAACACAGCCACTACACTTTCTTTATTTATTTGTGCTTTTCTAATTTCATGTTCTAAGCACAAAGATGGATCCATGGTATTCCTTCCTTTTCTGAAACCACTTTGCCATCTAGATATATATTGATTCCTTTCCAAATAATATACCAGCCTGTCATTGATCATTTTCTCCATTATTTTACAAATGTTTGAAGTTAAAGCTATAGGTCTATAATTTCCTGGGTTTGCGCTATCTTTTCCTGGTTTACGTATTGGTATGATCACAGCTTCTGTCCAAACCTTTGGCAGCTTTCCCTCCTCCCAAACTCTATTATATAATTCTAACAAAATCTCCTTTGATGGTTCACTAAGTTGACTTATCATAACATAACATATTTGGTCTTTCCCTGGCGCTGTCCTCTTTGCTTTCCTTAATCCACAATTTAGTTCTGCTTTTGTAAATGGTACATTGATTAATTTATTGTTTTCACCATCTTGACTTAATATCTCTACATTTTCTGCTATTGTCTCCTCTCTTCTTCTTCTCCCTTCTTCACTTAAATTTTCTGATCCATGTACTTTAACAAAAGTCTGAGCTAACATTTCTGCTTTCTCATCATCCTTCTTTGCTGTAATTCCATTACCTATTAAAACTGGATAACCAAACTCTTTTTTCATCCCATTCATTCTTTTAACCATTCCCCATATTTTATCTATTTTAGTTTCTCTTCCTACTGAATTACAAAACTTTCTCCAATACTGTATATCTTCTTTGCATTTTTAATTGTTTTTTTCACCATTGCCTGCTGCCTTTTATATTCAATAAGATTTTGTATATTATGAGGTCTTTTTAATACTTTAAATGCTTTATTTCGAGATTTAATCACATTTCCACATGCTTCTGTCCACCATGGTACAATTTTCTTTTTACGTTTCCCTCCTTTCTTATTAATTGACTGTTTAGCAGCTTCTAAGATGGCTTCACACACAGATTGATTCAGCCCCTCTATATCTTGATAAATATTAATTGTCTTTAAATGTCTTTCAGTAATCATTCTAAATTTTTACCAATCAGCAGTACTAAAGTTCCATCTATCTACCCTCATGCTTTCACTCTCTTCCATATTTAATCCTACTTCTATCAATATAACATAATGATCACTTCCTATTGTTTCATTTTCAACTTTCCATGTACATATACCAGCTATTGTTTCTGATACTAAAGTTAGATCAATAGCTGACTCCCTTCCATTCCTAATATTTATTCGTGTACCATTTCCATCATTTAAACATATTAGATTATTTATATCAATAATTTCTTCAATTACCTCTCCATTATTGTCATTTTGACTTCCCCATAAAGTGCTATTTGCATTAAAATCTCCACAACATATAATCTTCCCCTTTAAATTGTCTGTTAACTCCCTTAATAACTCTAAAGATAACCTTTTACATGGATTATAAAAATTAATTATCGTCACAGCCTCAATTTCACTCCAAACTTCAATTATTATCATTTCCCAAAGTTCTCCTATTTTCAATACTCTGTATGACATTTCTTGTTTGATAAATATAACACATCCACCTCCTAAACCATCCTCTCTATCCCTGCGTACACTCTTATATCCACTAATAACTAAATCTAACGTTAATTTCAGCCAAGATTCTTGAACACATATAATTTCTGGTTTATTTTTTAGATTGTTGATATAGCCTTTAAACTCCTGCCCATTCTGTATTAAACTTCTAGCATTCCATTGCAGAATAATCATACAGCTCTTCCTTCACCACTTCCTGGCTTCCCATCTGTCTCTAATTGTTTTTTTCACCTGTTCCCATGATAGTTCCCTCATATCCAAGAATTTTTCAGCTCCTTTTATTATTATTTAAATTTTTTCCGTTTTATGTTTGACTTGGTCTGTACAGTTAATCACATAGGCCATAAAGAGAATAAGTTTTTCAATGCGGGACACTTAAGTTGCATGAATGCAGTTCACACAGAGATCACATACAAGTCACATATATTTGGAAGTGTGAACGGACACGCAAAAAATCCGATTTCACAAAAAAATCGGAATTGAGCAACGCTGCTGTGGTTTAAACTTCCTGAGTTATAATACAATAGGAAGTGAGCCACAATAGTCAGTTAGCTTTTGTTTTTGCTGACAAAGATATAGAGCAAAAATACTGATTAAAAAGATTACTCCAACAACATTGTGAAATACAAGTTTTTGAAGTGAAATTATTGCTGTTGCTATTAAGCTTCTTTAAGGTAAAAAAATTTGAAGCATGTGTTTAAACTGTACTTATTTTCCTTTTCTTTCCATAGGGCATTATATATCTTTTATATTCTTAAATATATTTCTTATATTCTAGCATATATTTGCTGTCACACACAACAAGAATCACACAAAATATAAAACCTAGCACCAAAATTCAAAAAATTATGTACATCATGATGAAACATTTAAGTACATGGTAGTCAGTGAAAACAGAGGTCTGTTTTTTTTTCCTCCATCTGTATTTCTTTGACTGCTTTTCCTTTATTGGTTGTGGGGTCTGCAGCTGCCTGTTTCTGACTGTGTGGGAAAGTGACAGGTTCATTCTGGACAGGCTCACAAGGTCATTTGCTCCACAAACTCTTTTTAACAAGAAAATGTCACACGTGTCACAGGTTTGTGCGTATATAAGCTCTTAAAAATAAACATAACTCAATTGTTTCATCATGTGTGGACGGTGCATGAAGAAAGTTTTCCGTCATCAGAAGGTATGATAGTTAGAACTGTCTCATCACATGTGAACGGTCCTCTGAAGACGTTGGACTGTGCAAGTTTCTGCCGCTTGCTTAGAAACCTGTTTGAGATGATCTTGTTCACCAAAATGCCGTGGAAGGGTTCACAGGTGTCAAAGTCCAGTCCTCAAGGGCCGGTGTCCTGCAACTTTTAGATATGTCCCTGGTCCGACACGCCTGAGTCAAATAATCAGGTAATTACCAGGACTCTGAAGAACCTGACTGCAAACTGAGGAGCTAATTGTGCCATTTGATTCAGGTGTGTGGGACCAAGGAAACCTCTAAAAGTTTCAGGACACCGGCCCTCGAGGACTGGAGCTTGATACCCCAGGTATACATAATGTAGGGCCGGCCACTTGGAGCCATTGCATCTCTAATCTTACAAATGATGTTCCATAAGTGAACCACTTTTTAGAGTTGTTCCTGAAAGACAAGAAAATAAACAAGTTCTTAAAGTACATACTCCATATTTAAAAGCATGTATCATATAGTATTTATCTTTTACATTCAAACATACCTCAGTGATATTTAAACAGGTGAGCAGAATTGGCTGCTTATCCAAGAAGTCACCAGTAAAATAATCTGTATTCTTCAGTTTTTGAAAAAGGTGCATCCAGTACTGTGCACGACGTTTCCTTAAGAAATCCCACCAGCTGTTGATGAGCTGGCTGTGGGTGCTGGATCCCACAATGAAGTAGTTTTCAGGATAGCTGTCATCAAGACGCAAAAATCTTTGAATGTCATTCATTGTACCATTCTCTGTCTCCATGTCAATATGAATTCTGGCTGTGGTACCCCCTCTGTTACTGCTGGAAGAAAATATCCAGCAGTAACTTTTGGACAGCACCATCCATGTATTCAGCTTTAGAGATGCCAACCTGTAAACACAGCAGACAATTTGTTATCGTTTTTTATTTATTTTCAACAAAAGGTAAAAATAACAATGAATTTATTCTTTCTAAAAATTGAGCACGTAACTTATGCTAAATGTGAGAAGCTAAATATTACAAATTCAAAGTGTTTAAGTATTTAAATTTTGAGTGTCAGATCAAATGCACAGGCATTCTAAGATGTAAAAGAGAACATTCATGATTTTCTGGCTGTATTTTTAATGTAGCTATCTTAAACCTGGTCCTCCTACCTTAATGTTTTTGTTTATGGGAATTTTAAAAAGTACTTTTTACAGAATTCCCATCAGAAGGAGAATAGTTGCTGTTTAAAATTGTGATTTAAGGTTAGACTGGATCAATGTTAAAATTGCTTAAACCTAGACTGCAATGGAACAATGTTGTTGATTAAGATTTGTTTTCTTTTCTGAGTAAGTTTAAAGACATCATAAAAAACAAATGGAACAACAAATAAACTGAGAACAATGGTGCTTTGCTGCCAGGTGCTTTTATTGATAAATTCTGATATTAACTTTTGTATTTGCAGCCATGATAATCGATTATCAGTTTTTGCTTTTCTCCTTATTAAAGCATAAAACAGTAGTTGACTGGGTGTATTAATGGATCTGATATAAATAGCTGTCCTTCATTGGCTTGTGAATTGTCACATTAGAAAGCTCTGTATTCATCACTTTGTTTTGACACAATAAAATATGGATAAATGTAGCTTTATCTAGTCTCACTTTCATTGTGTAGAATACACATACTTTTAATTAGCCTTACGAGTGTCGAATTAAAATTTATTTTAATTCTATTTATTTCAAATACATAAAGGCATAGGTACATTTGCAGTCACAGGCCCTGTTTACAGAGTACTTAAACGGTGTAATTCCCATGCCGCACCACTAGTAGCACTGTGATTTTTGAAGCTCCGCGTCAATTTGCCCAGAAGAAGAAAACAGCGGAGTACTGTTTTCGGCTGCAAACTGTTGTAAATAAACCCACAGCTATAGACCAGTTCATTGTTATTGTTTTGATTCGGGTTTTTCGCGCATGCGCGCCGGACTGGTTGGCAAAAGACGAACACAATGGCGGACGCAAACAGAGAAACTGACGAGTTCTCCACGTATTTTTCTTCTTTAGATAACGTATCACAAGATCGTTTTAAGACTAAGTTGATGGTTGATGGTATCAGATTGCCAGATCCACACAGCAAAAGCCTGAAGGGACGGAGCGAGTCTGTGAAATGCTGCCAAGCGTTCAGTACCGCGACATATACAGCTACCTTATAAACACGCAGGCCAGTACACACGAGAGAGCATGGAAGCATGAAACCACTGGACGGCTACAATTATATTATATCTGGACATAGGCTCCAGCAACGCCCGCGACGCCATGAGGGATTAAGCGGGTCAGAACATGGATGGATGGATGGATGTTCAGACATGTGTAACATACGAACGCGGAGTCGGACAGGAAGACCCGCCCGGTAGGTTAAAAAAAAACATAGTTCACTACGGATTATTTTGGTGTTTTTGTCTTGTTAAAATGGGTGGGGGTGTCGGCGACATTGCAGCGTAAACACAGAAGTAGCGCCCGTGAACGGGCAGAGGGGAGGTGGCGATCGCTACACGGGCCGGAATAGTCAGCGGCTGCTGCTACCGCTTCTCCGGCCCGTGTAGCGATCACCATCTCCCCTCCGCCGCTATTTAAGTACAACAATGACTAGAGCAGAATTAAGTTGTATTTACCGGAGATGAAGTGTAGACTGCATATTCTGTCGCAGTATGATGGATCCCCCAGTCCATTGTGAGTGTCTGCCTGCGCTCTTTTCATTGAAAATATCCATTTCTTTATTCGTGTTTCCTCCTTCGGTAAACGACAGAAACGTACATCCGACGATTTGGAATGCCTCTGTGTGCAACCGGGAGCACAACAAGTGGTAGACATTGTTTAGGTTCCAAAAATAAACTAACTAATAAACTAAACTAAAATACGCTCTAAATCACCCGTTTTGTCACAGTAGTGGACGAGAACAGCGCTGTTTTTGCCAACCACCGAGATCCGGATGTAGCGCTGACGTCACGCGTGAACTGGTCTATAGCTGAAAGTCCCCCTAAGCAACAGTTAAACCTTGTAGTGTGTAAATGGAGAGTACAAAGGCAACGCAAACCTGTTTTCACCGTGTAAACAGAGCCAGAGACTGTTCTACAGTGCTACAAGTGTTTCCAAAGCATAGTTGTTAAATATAAATAACTGCCGAATTGATCAAATTTCAAGTAGAGGACTTGCTGTATATGCACGACTTACCTTGTCACTCCTCCGTGCAGAAATACATTCCTCCGACAAATGACGACTTTTTAAAAAGAAATAAAAGGCGCCCCTCCGTCTCTCCTCTTCTCCGTGACACTCAAATATCCCGCGAGCTGATGCCGGGTTATGTTGCGTTGTTATGAGGAGACAATTATGTCGTTTTAGCAAGATAAGTCTCTCATTAAAACAAGAAACTTTTGCCGTTAAAGGGAGAAAGTTATATAGTTATAACAAGTTGCCTTGTCAGCCGTCTGGTAGCAAAACGCTTTGGTTCAATCCTTGAAAGTCACGTGACCTCCCACAGCCGGAAGAGGCAGCCTGTGTGCCTGTGAGCCTGCGCTCAGGGCAAAATGCGAGCCTGCGAGTCTGCGCAAGGAACACAAATCGAAAAAATACACATACAAATCCTTCTACGCATTTGTGCATCTCACGCGGCAGAAGGGTAGCAAAAATCACGTGTGTAAAGAGAGCCAACCGAAAAACCGCTTGACTTGTAACCAATGATTTGTCTGTATTTCTGGGTCTTGAAGCGAAAATACTTCAGACACAAGTGTTTCTGTGTGTGCTTACAGATTGATCTACACATTTGCAGATCTGAATACAGATTTGTGGATTTTTTACACATTTGCAAAACGGATTACACACAAGTAGTTTTACACATTTGCAGATTGTTGTACAGACACACAAATCTCCTCACACATTTACAGATTTATTTACACATTTTCAAATCCCACTGCACACACACAAATCGAGATACAGACACACAACTCTCCACACACATTTGCAAATGTTAAAGCTACTATTTTAGCCCCTTAGAGTTGGGGTACAATAATAACACCTCATCCATGCTAAGGCACTACCGTGCCTTGCATGAGAATAGGGAGGAAACTGGAGCTTCACCCAGCCAAGGTATTTCATTACTACATTACAGACACACTATCACATTTTGTGCATGCTGATGTTTGCTTGTTGTGCAAATAAAGACAGGTAACAGACAGTGTATTTATTCCCTTTTAACCAGCCACCAGAAAACAAGAGCTGGATGAAGCTCTAGTCTCCATGATAGTGAAGGATACCCAGCCTTTCACTATTGTGGATGACGTTGGATTCAGGACATTTGTGTCTAAGCTGGATCCCAGTTATGTTCTCCCTACAAGGCAGGTATGTGTGGGTCCATACATGAAACGAATGACTACATTATTGTATGTGTCACAATTCAGCAATATATATATATATTTATATATTTGTTTGTATATTAGGCTCTGAAGGCCATGGTGGAGGCCAAGTATGAGTCTGCTAAGGAGCACGCTAAGGCTAAAGTAGAGAAGGTGGCTGCTGTTAGCCTTACATCAGATATGTGGACATCCATCAACATGGATGCCTACCTGGCAGTGACATGCCACTTTGTGGAGGAGAATGAAAAGCTGAGCTCGGTGTTGTTGGGAGTGCAGGCATTCCCCCAGTCTCACACTGCTGAAAATATTGCTTGTGTGAAAGCCTCCCTGATGGAGGAATGGGGAATCTCAGGCAAGGTGACATGCATGGTCACCGATGGTGCTCCTAATATGGTGGCTGAAGCTTCGCCACCACATTTGTGTTGCTCACACCCTTAATCTTGTTGTGAAGAGGGCGCTTGACCAGCACCCTGTGCTCTCTGGCCTCCGGGCCAAAGCAAGGAAGCTGGTTGGCTACATTAGAAGCAGCACCACTGCTAAGGTATGTTATTTTCTTTTATTCCAATATATAATGTTAATAGTTTGTCTGTACTTCTACTGCAGTGACTTAATGGCCTACTCTTCTGTATCTTTAAAGGAGAAGCTTACACAAGTGCAGCTTCAGCTGGGCAAGCAAGCAAGCAATCTGATGCAGAAGGTGGAAACAAGATGGAACAGCACCTACTTGATGCTGCACCGTCTGGTGGAGTTGAGGGAGCCAGTAGGAGCGGCATTGGCTGGATTACACACTGACATTCCCTTTTTCACTGCCAGTGAGTTTGACATTGTTGTAGCGTGCCTTTTGTTACTCTCTCCTTTCTATGATGCCACCACGGAGCTCTCTGCAGAAGAACACGTGTCGGCATCAAAAGTTATCCCCCTGCTGAAGATGATAGAGAATGCCCTTCAGGAGGAAGACACTAAGTCGGCACCTGCAGTAGCAGTGGAAATAAGAGAGCAGCTCATCAGACAGCTCAGGGAGAAGCTGCACCTGCTCCAGTCAATGAGCATCTTGTCGCTGGCTACACTCCTGGACCCACGATTTAAAGTTATAGCATTTTTCAGCAACACAAAAGCTGCTGAAGCAGTGAAGCGCTTGACTTCAGAGTGTACCACCGTCATCCAACGAAACCTAGAAGAGAACATTCACGAGATTCCCCAGGCTTCCACCTCTCAAGAATTCACTGGAGGTAATCTTTTATATTACATTTTGAGATTACTTATTCAGATTACTTATTCCTATTACAACACTTACTAACATGACCTGTGGTTTCCATTTAGGTAGCAGGCTTTGGCAAAGATTGGACACTAGTGTCATGGAGGCAAAGAGGAGTCAAAATGTGTCAGCAGATGCCACCGTAGAGGTCCAGCGCTACCTGTCAGAGGCAAACATAAGCAGGCTGGAGAACCCCCTGGAGTACTGGGCTAATCATCGGTCACTGTACCCCAATCTGTACAAACTTGCACTTATTTATTTATGCACCCCGGCATCATCTGTGCCATGTGAGCGTGTCTTTTCAAAGGCTGGAGAAGTAGTGTAAAAAAAGAGAAATCGTTTGAAACCAAAAACTGTGGAGAAATTGTTGTTTCTTAATAAAAATGCATGAAATCATCCAAGTTACACAAGCATTAGCGTATTCATTACCCCCTCCCTAGTTCCATAAGCACTTTCACTGTCCTCTGCCTGATTAAGTCCATTCCATATTTTTAGAGTCACAGAAAAACATTATTCCACAACATGCCACATCACATGACACTACTATTTAGGGAATAATTACACACAGAATACATTCAAACAATATTTTATTATACACGTGTATACAAAATGTATGTAGACAAATGATTTCATCCTACACCTTTTGTGAAGTCATTCCCAAGAGCCATAATAGAAAAAAAATCAATGCATCACACATGTTAAGATCCAGCTGGCTGTGATTATACACCTCGCCAGTAGGTGGTGTCGTGTGCACATGAAGCATCAAGAAATGAACCCTTTCTCGAACCAGTTGGCTCAAGTGGTTCAATGCCTCATGAGGCTTCATCTCACCATCACTATTGTTCACCATCATTTAACAGGTACACAAACAGGAAAAAAAAGGTTTCAGCAGCAACTCCCAAGGATCTTCTTCTTCTTCTTCTTCTTCTTGATTTTTATTGGCGGTTGACAAGAAACGTTTAGGTGAGCATTACCGCCAACAACTGGTATGGAGTGTGGACCGCATGACAAACCCCAAGGATCTTCACTGGCAGCCTTTTGTGATCTACCACACCCCCCGGGTTAAAAGATCTGCATTGAAACAGGGAAAACAAAGAACATATGTGAGCTAACAAACATCTACACACCGACTAAACATCCAATACTTTATTTAACAAATATTATCTGACACTTAGAAATATCTAAAAACACATTTCAATTCACAATTTAAATCCATATTATTAAACCTTATAGTGCACTGTTTAAGTTCCCCCTCCTCAATCAATAAGTGGACCCTTCCAGAAACTTTAAAAAGGTGCTCAGTCCCCCAGGGAATCATTTTAGGACAACTTGACATCATCGTCTTCATCTGTCCCAGTTTGGAAGCCTTTTCACTGACTGCTGGAGAGGAGGTGGCTGACCAACAAAAGAGTGAGAAGAATATATTGAATTTTAAAGGCAGTTTCATTTTTGGTATATTGTAGATTGGGAAAGAGATGGCTAGTAGTGACAACTGGGTTTTGGAGGATGAAGATATGGATGTAGTGAGAAATTAAAATAAGAAATTAATGTTGGAAGATTTCAAAGTCAATCTTAAATTTAATGAGTAGCCAGAAATGGTTGGAATACGTCCTATTATAGTTTATCAACTGGATTAAAAGTGCTTGGAGATGTAGCATTAGCCAAAGTTTACTGATAGAAGTTTGCTTATATGTAAAAAAAAAAGCCATATGAAAGATACTTTAAAGCTACAAGTGGTGTGTGTGAAATAATTGCTAGAAAAGAAGATTGTTGGAGAAAAATGAGGAGCAAGAGGAGTGATTTTAGGCATTCCTGTGGGGGAAAGTGTTGAAGAGTTTTAGAAAGTAATAAAAAGAGAAGTTGCTGGCATTAAACAACTACAGGCTTTCAGGAATATAGAAAAAATGGGTAGCGCATCTTTTTTTTTTTTTAAAAAAGATTAAATACTCCCTGATAAAGTTAGAGTTGCCTTTCAGATGCTACAAGTGCCCAAGATATGGCCACACAAGGGCAAACCAAAGGTGTGGTAGATATGGAAGTGAACATCTTTATGGTTAATGTAGAAGTAATCCTGTAAAATGTTGTAACTGTGGAGGAAGTCACTCTGCAGAAAATGTATTTAGACTTGTATAACAAGGGAGGCTATAAGAGAGGAAAATTGCCATAACAAATTGAAGGAAGAAATTATTGTTCAAATTTGTAAACCAGGAACTGATCGTAATTTAGCAGGAAATCATAGGTCAATGGCTCTCACATTTTCTTTTGGTAAAATGATGGGAGGGGAACTATAATTGACAGACTAGTATATTTATTGGAGTTTAAGGAGACATTTAAATGTTATCAGTTTGGATTTAAAAGTACTTTAGACCCAGCTATGTTTAGAACATTAAATTGGATTAGCTCAATTTTAATAGCTTTTTTTTCTCTACATCTACAATATTTCAAGTATAGCAGTTCCAATTTTATATAGGCCACACATGACTGATTTCAATGTGAAAAGGAAGAACTGAAAAATGTATGTCCCCTTTAAGAAGTGTAAAATTATGAAAATTTCTTTTCAAGAAATCTTAATTTATCTTAACTGGAAATAGTTAAACAAAAAAATTAAGCAATTGAGCAATAAAACTTTTTTGTTTAACCAGTCCAAACACTATTTTAAAAAATGTTTGAGTTTTTAGCTTTTCCGTTTATTATTGTGTGAAATTTTGTCACATCTGACACATGAAGAAAAGAAATGAAACACTTTAATTAAGATGGCTATCTATATGGAAAACTGATGTATTTTTATGGAGCAAACAAAGACTTGTATATTAATCTAGAAGCTGTAGAAGCAAATTAGTAAATTTTGAGATTTCACCAGGTCTATGTGCAACAACACATATTGTGTAAGCAAAACAAACAGCACTTTTGACCCTTTGTTTCAGTTCACGATGCATGCACCCCTGGCTCTCTGGATCTTATCAGCAGTGGTCTGTGTAGGAAGAAGCCATCATCACATAGGGCATGGCGAGGAGGCCCAAGGCCCCGCTGGAGATGGCAGTGACAACAAAATGTCGCTGGTGACCTCGGCAAACCAAGAGTTTGCATTCCGTCTGTACATGAAGTTGGCGGATCATGCATCCTCCCAGGGCAAAAACATCTTCTCTCCGGTTAGCGTCTCCGCTGCCTTGGCTGCTCTGATGGTGGGGGCCCGGGGGGAGACTCGCCAGCAGCTTTTCACTGGTCTGGGCTTCAGCAGCTCCCAGCTGGCTCAGACAGATGTAGACCAGGCCTTTCGTACACTCCTTGCAAAAAAAGCGTCTCATGAGACCCTCAGCCGAGGCACTGCTGTGTTTGTAGACAACCGCTTCAAGGCAAACCCTGAGTTCCTGGATATCCTGAAGCAGTCCTATTCTGCTGAGGGCTTCAATGTTGACTTTACCAAAACCACAAAGAGCGCCGATACCATCAATCAGTATGTATCGGGTAAGACTAACGGGAAGATAGACAAGCTGGTAAAACGCCTGGCTCCAAGCACAGTCATGTATCTCCTCAGCTACATCTACTTCAAAGGTAAATGGTCTCATGCTATGAGATCTCTCTCCTCTTTCATTGTGAAGTCATTTGTTTTAGGTGACATGATTGTCTTCACTCGAACAGGTAAATGGGAAACTCCGTTTGATCCTCGGTACACCTTTGAGGACAGGTTCAGAGTGGACAAAAGCAATGAGGTTCAAAGTCATACATCCAAACAGGCGGAGCAAATATGAGACATCTTGTATTTATTTTCCAACCAAGTAACTATCCATCTTTCATTCTCCAGGTTAAAGTCCAGATGATGACAATGGAAAAAGATGTTAAAACGTATAATGACCAGGCCATCGGCACAACAGTCCTCCACCTGCCTTTCAGCACCACATACTCCATGCTGCTGCTCTTACCTGACAACATGATAATGCTGGAGCGCAATATTTCCCCCGCACATGTTACTAAATAGTTGAAGGGGATGAAGTCAGAGTAAAGAAATTCTACATTAAGTACCAATTAATCCCCCCCAAGTCATGATTGATCAGTGCTTCAAATAGTTTTATTTTTTATTTTTAGGAGGTACAAGATCTTTGTTCCCAAGTTTTCCATCAAGACCTCCTACAAGCTGAATGATGTGCTGACTGGAATGGGAATGGCAGACATGTTTGGGGATCGTGCAAATCTGAGAGGCATTGCAGACGGCCAAAAACTGGTTGTCTCTGAGGTAAAAAGGCAGCAAATAAGGGGCAGAAAAAGGTCTTTGCTCATGTTCTGTTGACATATTTGACCTGCTCTTCTTTGATTGTGTTGTAAAGGTGGTGCACCAAGCCACACTGGATGTCGATGAGGCCGGAGCCACAGCTGCAGCAGCCACCGGTATCGGCATAACGCTATTTTCCCTCCGCCAAGTCCCAGAGTTGAGGTTCAACCGTCCTTTCATGGTGATCATCACTGAGCGAATTCCAGAAAACATTCTCTTCATTGGCAAGATTGTCAACCCAAACCTCTGAGGGAAGAGATCCCATCTGTTAGTACAGACTAATACAAAGAAAATACTTTGTGGTGTATTGTTCTCACTGCATACACAGATGTGGCGCATTAATATTTGTATTTGCTGCTCCTGAATAAAATGTCCTAAAATAAATGCAACACAAAGCCAAACTGTCTGCATGACATCTGATTCAATTAAACATTTGATAAATGGTGATCACTGGGAAATTTACAACAAAAATACTCAACAGTGTACATTTACCTGGACTTGCAAGGCAAACCCTTTTTCGGGCAAAAGTTTATTTAGCAATCGTTTTAGTGTAGTTTATGTAAAAGGACTGGCTTTTTGGTCCAGTTCCCTTTTCCCTTGCTTTCTGTTGAAGACTCCCTGCCTTAGCTCTCCAAAGTCTCTAAAAGGTGTCATTATTTCATCTTTTTCTCTTGAGGTAAATTGCTTTGAGCATTGCATGAACAAGCCTCTTTTTTTCCCCAAAGTCTATGAAAACATGTTTTAGATCAAGTGAGTGTGAAACAAACGGCTCATAAATTTTAAAAAGGAAATAAGTAACATAAGAGTTGTCGATCTGCCCTTACCAACGGATACCAGAGAACTACAACTCTGCTATGTGAGTTTCCAATGACACCAGGCCATGAAGGCGTGCCTCAGATGGTCTACATACCAGGCAGTCACTCTGTATTTCATGCTTAATTTATGGTGCATTTGAAAATGCGTACATCATTTGCAAAAGTATACATGCTTTGAATGGTCACGTTATAAATGTATACACAAATGCTGCAAAAAGTAAAAACATTTGGTTCACTCATTTCAGAAAGTGAAATTTGTCTGTTACAAAGATTGATTAGAGTGAAATATTGTAAGCCTTTGTGTGAGTGGTCTCAAACTGAAATCCTTGAGGGCCGGTGTCCTGCAACCATTAGATGTGTCCTTTACCCTACACACCTGAATCAAATGGCTAAACTACCTCACTAGCATGCAACTATTGAGCTGATGTTGGAATCAGGTGTGTCGAAGCAGAGATGTATCCAAAGGTTGCAGGACACAAGACCTCCTGGGCTGGAGTTTGAGACCATTGCTCTAAATCAGGGGTCAGCCCCCAAGAGCCACGCGTGGCGCCGTCAGGCCTGTTTAGAAAAATGGCATCACCCACCAGTGAGCTGCATCTAAAATAGTATTTAATTCTATTTCACTTTTTAATCATACTTGCATTTACATAGATTTAAAACTGACATGGAAAATGTTAATTTTTACACAACGTTAAGGTGAGCTCTGACTCTTCCAGTTCAAAGGTCAGTACAGGTAGCCCTTCGTATGACACAGTACCAATGAAGTAGCTCTCAGTTTAAAAACTGTTGGTGACCCCTGATCTAAATGGTCTCCCAGTCTGGGTCAGTATGCTAAACATTCAATGGGGAGACTGCTGATTAGACGGGTGACCACCTGTCCACAAAAGATCATTGATAAAGAAGATGGTTGTTCAGAGTGCTGTATCCAAGCATATTCATAGAAAGTTGAGTGGAAGGAAAGAGTGCACCAGCAACAGGGATAACCACTACCTTAACAGTATTGTCAAGCACAATCCATTTAAGAGATTTGGGGAGCTTCACAAGTAGTGGACCGAGTCTGGTGTGAGTGCAAGAAGAGTCACTACGTACAGACAAGATTCTCAGCTGGGCTTAGGACAAAAAGAACTGGACTCAGTGGTTCAAAGTCCTCTTTTAACATGAAAGTAGTCTCCATTTCAGTTGGAAATTAAGTCCCAGAGCCAAGGGGCAAGAGCTGAGAGGCACAGAATCCATGTTGCTTGAAGTCCAGTGCGAAATTTCCACAGTAATGTCTTGTAGTGCCGTGTCACCTTAAAAATGTAAAATGATTCAAAATTATAGGATTGTGTCTTAAAACCTAAACTAGACTGGTACTTCTCCACAGCGTTCTCTCTGAGCTGTCTTCAGTGTTTCCTGATCTTCATGAGGCTGTTTGATCACTAATGTCCTCGAACAAACCTCTGAGGCCTTCAGAGATCAAATTAGGCTGCTTTCTAATTAGGCGACGTCTGAAGGCTCGTGGCTGCCGCGGATTAAAGTTGTAACATGAAAAATTCTAAAACGTTTCCGAACTGTATGGCCCCATATATGGAAGGAACTGTAGCTATAAAATGTTAAATTAAAGTGCTTTATTTTTGTTATTTTCAGACAGAGTGCAGAAAACCTGGCTGATCTATCCAAGCACTGCTTCACTCACATCCTGAATGCAGCTCAGAGCAGGAGAGGAGGGCAGCCAGACATATATGAGGGAATGAACATCACCTACATCGGCATAGAGGCACATGATTCCTGCAGCTATGACATGAGCATCCATTTTCAGGCTGCAGCAGATTTTATCCACAGAGGCCTGAGCAGAGGAGGTAAGATTGCCAGGGAGTTAAAAAAGAAATAATTTCCTAACCATTGCAGTCAGTTTCAGACGAATGGACTGAATCTCACATTCCTCTTTGCTTTTCAGGCAAAGTTCTGGTGCATTGTCATGTGGGAGTCAGCCGCTCTGCTGGCCTACCTGATGCTGAAGCACAAGCTCACCCTGGTGGAGGCTATTTGTGCTGTGAAGGACAATCGAGGCGTGATCCCAAATCGAGGTTTCCTCCGACAGCTCATCAAACTGGATAAGCAGCTCTTTGGAAAACACGACTAAACCAAGAGAAACCATGATCTCAGGAGCATTACAGTCCAGTCATCTCAAATCGGTTTATTTCTTGTTTTTGACTTTCAATATTGTTTTTATTGTTCGTAAATTGACACCTTTGTATTTTATTTGCATATGTATATTCTGAGGTACAAGCTTTGAAAACTTAGAAACCCATTGTGATTACTTATGGAGGCTTTTTAAGTTCTGTAACAACCCACGTCTGTAACATAAAGACAAGCTGTCAATATTTCATGAGAAGTGACGTGTGTTTGTTGGTTGATCCAATCTGTCAAAGTTCTCCAAAAGAAAAACAAAACTGTATTCAGAATTTGGAAAAACTGTAAAATAGTAAATGCTGATATCCATCCATTTTTTATACCCGCATATCCCTGCAGTGTCACGGTGGGCTGGTGGCTATCTTCAGCGGCCATTGGGCGAGAGGCAGGGTCCACCCCGCGCAGGTCGCCACTTCATCACAGAGGAAATGCCAATATATTATTTTCAGTTTTATAGGCAATGTCTTGCACTACGAGAGCATATAAACACCTAATTTATAAACAATATTTTTACAGATTTGTTTGGATATAAAAAAGTGAACCGGGGAATCTGAGAGCAAATTTAGGTTTTCTCCAGAACTCTGAGGCGAATCGCTGACAATGTGCACGGGCAGCAATGAAACATAAAACACTACAGATCCCCTTGTGCTTGTATAAATGTATGCCTGATTGATAGAATTATTTTTACTATTATTTACTAAGTTCATTGCATTTATTACGTATATACTCTTTACTACTAAGAAGTTTTAAGGTTTTATTAAAGTGTATTTTATATGCCCGATCTCTCATTACTTTAGTTTATTGTTCATTAGTTTATTGTGTTAATCATATATATTTGCTAGAATATATAGACCAGTGGTTACTATTTTATTTTACTATGTATGTGTATTGATTTACTATCTCTCTCTTATCGTTGCAGAAAGCCTGCAGAAAGCAGAGAAATATGTTGTGACGATAATAAGTGTTTTTCTAAATATGTTTGAAACTGTTATGAACTGTATTCAGCCATCTGGAGTGCTTACGTATAAATGTACTGTGTGAACTGCTTAGTAGTGTCTCTGTGTTCCTAAGGTCACAGAGTGTTTTGCTTATCCCTACCCTTTAGCTTGACAAATGTAACCAGGGTTTCCCTAAAAAAAGCAAGGAGGGGACAGAGTGGCTTCAGAGTGAGTTTGGAGATCTGTATTAAGCATCTCAGCTCCTCTCCTTGCAAGATTTATGAAAACTAACTTCATTGTTGTCTCTCCTTCTTGTGTTGTTAATGAATGTTTTAGGTGTTTGAACCTGACACTAATTTACTTTTCTAATAGGGAGGAGTCTTTCAAACAAAGAGAACCAGTTTGTGCTTAGACTTTAATAGTACACGCTTAAATTCTGAGTTTGACATCGGCTTTTTCAAGCCTATTCTGATAGATTTGTTTTGAGACATAAACCAAAAAGTTTGAAAGGATAGACCTTCTTTTTTGACCTTTAGTATGATAATCTTCCCCATATGTGTACCAAATTATACACCGGATGACAATACAACAGGGTGATGTCTGCGCGCTCAGTGCTTGGGCAGGAAGAGAGGCAGACAGAGAAGATGATGAACGGGCTAAGAGACATGAGCCGGCACCAAGCAGGAGTCCAATCAGTTTCATCAATGTTTTAGTCACAGTAAGTTCTCACTATCTGTTAACCATCTAATCTTTAAATTCCAGCCAGCTTTGTTTTCTAGAGAGAAAACCCATCCTACCGAGTAAGATTTGTCATTTGCCCACCTACTGATCTGGTTCTGAATACCGATGAGAGATACCGTACCAATGCGACGCCTGTGTCAGATGATGCGTCGGTGCCTCCCTGGAGTGAAACTCTGAGGCTGGATCAACAATGACTGCAACAAAACACCGGGCCTTTGAGAGACAGTGAGGACGCGGGTCCTTAATAAACGAGTGGCACTCTGAACAGTCCTTCTCATTTCCCATTGGAATACCTCTAAGTAGTTAGAGTATATTTATGTATGATTTGATAGGTTTATGCCTTATGTCTTCATTGGATTATTCACAAAAGTCTGATGGCTAATGAGATAATTATTGTGGTTCAAGAATCTAGTCTAATTGTTTAATTTTTGATTAAAGTGGTAGCACTGATTCTGACAATTATTATATTTTTATGATATGTTATATGATATATACCTTTCGTTCATTTATATTAAGGATGGATTTAATTCTCCATGGCAAAGTGAATTTGCTCCATAGGATAATTTGTTTGCAGATGAGTGATACTTTTTTTTATGAGACATCGTTTTATTATATAATACAATTGAGCAGCTAATTAGTTCATACTAGGTGGTAATCTAGTGTTTTCGAGGCCTTAACCCTCCTCTACACACATGTTCTAAAGATAGTGAGCAAGAAATTGCAGCTGCAGCCTTGATTAACCCACCTTAGTCAGGTTTTCCTCTGTTTCTAACACATAAGCACTTGTAAAACATTCTCTGTTGCTGCACATCGCGCTTGGGAACTCCTCGTGTTTCACACGGTTTGTTTTGTGGCGTGGTAAAAGGGCGCTAGCCTAACTTTAGCCTAGCCTAGCTTTAGCTCCGCAATGGCTTCTCCCCTTACTCTCTCCTCCGCTTCTCCGACTCTGCCTAAGTCTCCCCCTATCTCCTGCTCTCTGTGTCAGATGTTTAGTTATTCCTCTGCCTTCTTTGGTGATAATGGTACTTGTAATAAATGTAGTATTTTTGTAGCTTTGGAGGCGAGGGTGTCAGAATTGGAGACCCGGCTCTGTGCTATGGAAAAACCAGCTGATAGCCGCCCCTTTGCTAGCACGGAGCCACATAGACCTAGCGTTACTTCACTTAGTGGTCTTCCAGAAGCAACATCCGTGCAGCCGGGTAACCAGGCCGGCTGGGTGACGGTTCGCAAGAAGCATAGCTCTAGATTCCAGCCCCCAGGTCACCACCAACCCGTCTGCGTTTCTAATAAATTTTTCCCACTCAGCGACACACCCGCTGAGAAGCCGACCCTGGTGATTGGGAGCTCTATAGTCAGAAACGTGGCACTAGAGACACCAGGGACTATATTTAAATGCCTGCCAGGGGCCAGAACGGGCGACATACAATCTTACCTGAAACTGCTGGCTAAGGATAAGCGTAAATACAGTAAAATTGCTATTCACGCTGGCGGTAATGACACCCGGTCACGTCGATCGGAGGTCACTAAAGTTGGTGTTGCTTCGGTGTGTGAGTTTGCTAAAACGATGTCGGACTCCGTAATTTTCTCTGGTCCCCTGCCTGATCTGACCAGTGATGACATGTTTAGCCGCATGTCATCATTCAACCGCTGGTTGTCTAGGTGGTGTCTTGAAAACGACGTGGGCTACATTGATAACTGGCGAACTTTCTGGGGAAAACCTGGTCTTATCCGGAGAGACGGCATCCATCCCACTTTGGATGGTGCAGCTCTTCTTTCTAGGAATCTGGCCGGATTTATTAGTTCTCCTAAATGCTGACAACCCAGGGTCCAGACCAGGAAGCAGAGCCGTAGTTTAACACACCTCTCTGCAGCTTCTGTACTGTTACCCACCCATTATCCTATTGAGACGGTGTCTTTCCCAGGGCCAAAACTTAACAGATCAAAAACTGATCTAAAGGTAACAAATCATAAAAATCTAATAAACATCCATACGGATCGCTTTGAACCAAAAAATAAAAGAATTAAATGTGGTCTATTAAATATAAGGTCTCTCCCTCCAAAGACTTTGTTAGTTAATGAATTGATTTCTGATAATCAGATTGATTTGTTTTGTCTCACAGAAACCTGGCTACAAGAGGACTACGTTAGTATAAATGAGTCAACTCCCTCCAATTATTCAAATTTCCACATTCCTAGATCTGTGGGAAGAGGAGGAGGAGTGGCAACCATCTTTCAGTCTGATTTATTAATTAGCCCCAGGCCAATTAATAATTACAGTTCTTTTGAACATTTAAACCTCAGTTTCCCTCATCCAAACTGCAAAGCAATAAAACCTCTTCTGTTTATTGTTTTGTATCGTCCACCAGGCCCTTACACTCAGTTTTTGGATCAACTGTCAGACTTCTTATCTGATTTGGTGTTAAATACTGACAAGGTTATTATAGTGGGTGATTTTAACATCCATGTTGACACTGAATGTGATAACCTTAGTGTAGCCTTTAAAACTATCCTAGATTCAATTGGTTTTGCTCAAAATGTGCATAAGCCAACGCACTCTCGGCTCCATACTTTGGACCTTGTGCTGACATATGGCATTGATTGTGAAGAATTAACAGTATTCTCTCACAACCCTGTCCTATCTGATCATTTTTTAATAACATTTGAGTTTAATCTAACCGATTTCTCCACCCCCAAAAGAGGGTTCCATTATAGTAGATCTTTATCGGATAATGCTGTATCAAAACTTAAAGAGTCTGTTGCCCTTCTTAATATCCTCAGTATTGCAGAAATGCCCTGTAGATGGCAGCAATGCTGTTTCTTCCCATTCACAAATAGATACATTTGCTAACAGTGTGACTTCCTCATTGCGTTCTGCATTAGATAATGTAGCTCCCTTGAAAAAGAAGGTGATAATTCACAGGAAGCTGGCTCCCTGGTTTAATTCAGAGCTGCGTTCCTTGAAGCACGATGTTAGGAAATTGGAGAGAAAATGGCGCTCTACACACCAAGAGGAATCCTACTTAATCTGGAGGGACAGTCTATTGTTGTATAGCAAGACCCTTCGCAGAGTTAGAGCAGCATATTTTTCATCATTAATTGAAGAGAATAAAAATAATCCTAGATTTCTCTTTAGTACAGTTGCCAAACTTACACAGAGTCATAGCTCCGTTGATCCATCCATTCCCTTAGCAGTAATGATTTTATGGGATTCTTCATAAATAAAATTGATTCCTGTCATGGTTTTCAGATGACGAGCCCACATGCAGATACGATCGGGAAGCAAAGGACATTTTTAAGATGTTTATTTAGGAAACAGGCCGATATAACGGACGGGACTACAGGCAACTTGGCAGGGTCAGAACGTCACGGCTGGAGAGACTGCAAAGAGAAGAAGAGTAAGTGACTCTGAAAGGTGAACCAGGAGAACTACTAGAAGCTGCGCTGCTTACCATAAAGCTGGGCGGACCTAACCGGGGAGAAGTAGCGCCGAGGGAACTCTGTGATCCTACTCTGTTGGTGTTAGGCGGCTAGTGGCTGAGGGCGGCAGATGTTACTGGTGAGGGATCCAGAGCGAGCCTCCTCGGCAGTGGGTGACAGATGGATTGACCAGAGTGAGGGAAGAACCAGCAGAATCCGGGAGGGGGAATCTCAGGCCCCGCTGGGTGACATCCAGGGAGTATGAGGGGGGAGCCAGAGCAAAATCTGAGCAGGAGGATTCTGTAGGTCTGTTTCTTCGGACAAGACGTCAAGACAGGTGAGTGCATCCAAGCACCAAAAACTGTGACAAAAACAGGGAGATCCAAAATTAGTCAAAGTTCAAAGACGAAAAAAACTCACAAGCAGGTTTTCAGGAGTTGGGTCAGAGGCCACGTCGTACCACGACTGGTTAAGGCTCTGGCGTCTTCCATCTGCTTAAGAAGCCAGAGGAAGCCGCCTGCAACGAGCTGCAGGTGTGGGCCACGCCCCCTCAGCCAACTAGGCACACCTGAGGAGTAGAGTTAGAGCAGAACAACACAGAGAACCCTGACAATTCCATTAAAAATAAAATAATTGGCATCCTCCCAAACATGATTACCTCGTCCTCAGTAAGTGAGGCAGCGTTGGAGGAATCTTTAGAAACTGCGCTGTGTCTGAACTGTCTAGAAGCAGTAGAGCTTTCTGAGCTATCTAAAATATTAGCTTCATCTAAACCTTCTACCTGTATGTTAGACCCAATCCCAACCAAATTGTTTAAGGAGGTATTCCCTTTGATCAGTGGTCCTATTTTAGACATGATTAATCTATCCTTAGTAAATGGATATGTACCACAGGCTTTTAAAGTAGCAGGTATTAAACCTTTACTTAAGAAACCATCTCTTGATCAAGATGAGTTAGTAAATTACAGACCTATATCTAATCTTCTTTTCTTATCTAAAATTCTCGAGAAAGTAGTTGCTAATCAACTTTGTGAACATTTACAAAGTAATGACCTACTTGAGGAGTTTCAGTCAGGCTTCAGAGCTCATCATAGCACTGAAACGGCTCTGGTGAAGGTCACTAATGATATTCTCATGGCCTCAGATAATGGACTTGTGTCTGTACTTGTCCTGTTAGATCTCAGTGCTGCATTTGATACAGTTGATCACAATATTCTCCTACAAAGACTTGAGCATACTGTAGGGATTAAGGGGAAAGCATTAGGCTGGTTTAAGTCTTATCTGTCGGACAGATTCCAGTTTGTTCATGTTAATAATAAATCTTCTTCAAGCTCTAGGGTCACTTGTGGAGTACCACAGGGTTCAGTCCTTGGACCAATTCTCTTTACTATATATATGCTTCCGATCGGCAAAATTATCAGACAGCATGGGATTAATTTCCACTGTTATGCTGATGACACTCAGCTATATTTATCCATAAATCCTGATGAATCCAATCAATTACTTCGACTGCAGTCATGTCTTGATGACATCAAAAGCTGGATGACTTTAAATTTCCTGCACTTAAATTCTGACAAGACAGAAGTTATAATCTTTGGACCAGAGTCCTCAAAAAATAAACTTCTTAATCAATCACTGAATATGGATGCTGCGACAGACTGGCGACCTGTCCAGGGTGTACCCCGCCTCTCGCCCGGTGAACGCTGGAGATAGGCACCAGCACCCCCCGCGACCCCATGAGGGATTAAGCGGTTTGGAAAATGGATGGATGGATGGATAGATGAATATGGATGGCATTAACTTGGCCTCTGGTAGTAAAGTAAAAAAAATCTTGGTGTTATTTTAGACCAAGACATGTCATTTAAATCCCATATTAAACAGGTTTCCAGAGTTTCCTTTTTTCACCTCAGGAATATCGCCAAAATTAGAAACATTCTGTCCAGGGGTGATGCTGAAAAACTAGTCCATGCATTTGTTACTTCAAGGCTGGACTATTGTAATTCTTTACTATCAGGAAGTCCACAAAATGCAGTTCAAAGTCTTCAGCTGATCCAAAATGCTGCAGCGAGAGTTCTGATGAAAATCAACAAGAGGGATCATATTTCTCCAATTTTAGCTTCCCTTCACTGGCTTCCTGTTAAATCAAGAATAGACTTTAAAATTCTTCTTCTAACGTATAAAGCCCTTAATAATCAAGCTCCATCATATATCAGAGCTCTGATTACCCCGTATGTTCCTAACAGAGCACTTCGCTCTCAGACTGCAGGTCTGCTGGTGGTTCCTAGAGTCTCTAAAAGTAGAATGGGAGGCAGATCCTTTAGCTATCAGGCTCCTCTCCTGTGGAACCAACTCCCAGTTTTGGTCTGTGAGGCAGACACCCTGTCTACTTTTAAGACTAATCTTAAAACTTTCCTTTTTGACAAAGCTTATAGTTAGAGTGGCTCATGTTACCCTGAGCTACCTCTATAGTTATGCTGCTATAGGCTTAGGCTACTGGAGGCATCAGGGTCTATTTTTCTCACTCTACTGAGTTCTACTGTTCTCCAGTCTACTGTTCTCCAGATTTGCATTGCATTACATTGAAATGACTGTTGTCATTTCAGCTTATAACTTTTTGTTCTCTCTCTTTTTTCTTCATAGTAGGTACACCTGGTCTGACGTTCTGTTGACTGTGAAATCATCCAGGGAGAACAGATCACTGACTATTACCATCTAATGTAGAACAGATTACTAGATCAATGTGTGCTTCTGTGCTTGTTGTCTGTCTTGTTGTGTCTCTGCTCTGTCTTCTGTAACCCCCAGTCGGTCGAGGCAGATGACCGTTCATACTGAGCCAGGTTCTGCTAGAGGTTTTTCCTTCCCGCTAACGGGTGTTTTTTCTTTCCACTGTCGCTTCATGCTTGCTCAGTATGAGGGATTGCAGCAAAGCCATGTACAATGCAGACGACGCTCCCTGTGGCTCGACGCTTCTCCAGGAGTGAATGCTGCTTGTCGGGACTTTGATGCAATCAACTGGTTTCCTTATATAGGAACATTTTTGACCAATCTGTATAATCTGACCCAAAAATTTTTTTAAACCTGAATGTAAGGAAATGTTACAGTTCACCTCAAGTGAAAATAGACACTTGTAACCCCTTTTCTTAGCTCACCATGTTTGCCCCACCTGTGGTTCTTTTGATATTCTCAACAGTGATCTGTGCAGAGCGAAGCCAACAACAGCTGGATCATGCTGAGGAAGACCAAGATGCCCTCGCATATGGCGGCGGCGACGACAGAATCTCCCTGGTGATCTGGGAGAACAAAGAGTTTGCCTTCCGCCTGTACAGGAAGTTGGCAGGTCATGCTGCCTCTAAAGGGGAGAACATCATCTTCTCTCCAGTTAGTGTCTCTGCTGCCTTGGCTGCTCTCTCTGTGGGGGCGCGGGGGGAGACCCACCAGCAGCTTTTCACTGGTCTGGGTTTCAACAGCTCCCAGCTGGCTCAGACGGATGTAGACCAGGCCTTTTGCACGTTCATTGGAAATATGGCGTCTCATGAGGACATCAGCCAAGGCACCGCTGTATTTGTGGACAACCTTTTTCAGCCAAAAGCTGAGTTTATGCATGTCCTGAAGCAGTTCTATTATGCCGACAGCTTCAATGTTGACTTCACCAAACCTACAGAGAGCGCCGATACCATCAACGGGTATGTGTCGGGTAAAACCAACGGAAAGATAAACAAACTGGTTGAAAGCCTGGATTCAAGCACGGTCATGTATCTCCTCAGCTACATCTACTTCAAAGGTAGGTCTTCTTGCAAATGGTTGCTTTATTTTGGCTTTAATATATGAACTATGTATGGAAATATGTCTGTTTTCAAACAGGAAACTGGGAAACCCAATTTGACCCAAAGCAGACCAAGCCAGACGTGTTCAGAATGGATGAAATCAATGAGGTTCAAATCCTCCTTCCCTGCAGGGCAGCTCAAAGATGCATCATTTCTGTTTAGTGTCCAGTTAACCAATTGAAGCTCTCCTTCATCAGGTTCCAGTCCAGATGATGAGAATGGAAGAAGTTGTGGACACTTATTACGACCAGGCCATTGCCACATCTGTCCTCCACCTTCCCTTCAACAACTCTTACTCCATGCTGCTGTTGTTGGCTGATCACATGGACACACTGGAGAACGACATCAGTCCTGCTCATGTCACTAAATGCCTGGAATGTATGGAGGTAAGGTTAGGGGAATCTACACTTGTCTGTTCTTTTTCAGATCAGTGCTTAAAATAACATTTTTATTTCCTATTTTCCAAAAAAAATTGTTTTATTTTTTATTTTTAGGAGGTACAAGATCTTTGTTCCCAAGTTTTCCATCAAGACCTCCTACAAGCTGAATAATGTGCTGACTGAAATGGGAATGGCAGACATGTTTGGGGATTGCGCTGATCTCAGTGGCATTGCAGACGGACAGAAACTGCTTGTGTCTGAGGTACAGAGTGGAAGCTTAAGAGAACATTTTCCTTTTTATTGGGATGAACAGTTTTTCACTCTCTGCTTTCATTGTGCTGTAAAGGTTGTACACCAAGCCACCCTGGACGTTGACGAGGCCGGAGCCACTGCTGCAGCTGCTACTGGTGTCGGTATCATGGACTACTCCCTCTCCCAAACACCAGAGCTGAAGTTCAACCGTCCTTTCATGGTGATGATCATCAAGGGCCAGACAAACATTTTCTTCATGGGCAAGATCGTCAACCCGAACCTCTGAGGGAGGAATCGCAGCTTCGTCATTGCACATTTAATAAAAACTGAATTTGGGACATCTTGCTATAATCATTGTTTATTGGAATCACATTTTATCTTATCATCTTTAGAGAATTACAGAACTGAAGGCAAGTTTTAAAGTTAACTGGTTGTCACTTAGGAGTTCTGAAAATGTTAAGCCTTACTTAAAAACTCGAACAAGTGATGGCATCATGCAAAGTGAACTAAAGATTTTTAACAGACTATTCAATGCTGCATGGTATTAATGGACACCGAATGATGTGTATTGGAAATATTTCTTGTTAAAAAAAATAAAAAATTAGAATGCCTTTTCTTCAATAGAAAATCATGGAAACTGGGGCAGCATGATGTTGGGGAAACGTGCAATAATAGTTTGATAACAATAGGACTTGTGCAGAATAATTTTTAAACTGGAAATGTTCTCAATTTGTGTCATAGCAAACCGACCCAAGACAATGAGTACTTTATCCCCCAGTCAGCCATGGGGGTCTAAATGCCATTCAATATTTCCATCACTTCTGGCCTGTATGTGTGTGTGTGTGTTGTAAAAGGCATTAACAACTTGTTTCCTGATGTATTGATCACATTACCACTTCTTAACTGTCTCAAAGTTTTTATTTTGGCCTGAAACATTTTTAGATGTAGACTTAGGCTTAAAATGCATATTTAAATACTTCTTAATACTGATGTCAATCCAAGCTGTTGTGGGATATGGATGCTGCTTAGTGTGATATAGAGAGAACACTGCAATGTATTGTGCAGACCTAGCTATAAAACGCCAGCCAAGCTGCCAAAATGTTCTGTTGTATTTGCAACTTAGGCTACGTTCACACTGCAGCCTGAAGTGACCCAATTCCGATTTTTTTGCCCATATGCGACCTGTATCTGATCTTTTTATGACAGTCTGAACGACACAGATCGGATTTTTTCAAATGCGACCCAGGCCACTTGGATATGTGGTCCTGAATCCGATACGTATCTGATCTTTTCAAATGCGACCTGTGTCTGTACGGCCAGGTCGCATTCATCCGACCTACACGTCATTGATACATATTATTAATACGGTAACAAGCACCTGTTGCAAGTCAATACAGCCCCACGGCAACGCGTTTACTCGCTGCTATAGCCCGCCGAAGATGTGTGTTTTTACGTGAGAGCGCTAAAGAGATCTGTTCAGACGCACATAAAGGTTGCCTTTGTCATTCGAAAATTGTGAATGAACTCCGTATCAGTAAAGCCGCGCACCTCGCTATCCCACCATTCCTGGCTTCGACTTCGCACCCACACGTTTCTCTGTACGGACGTTACAGCCGCACAAAACGCCATTGCCAAAACTTTTGGCTCTTTCGTTTCGATCTTCTTAAAAAGCTTGCGGCGGTAATGTGCTGGCTCTGGCTGGAGAAGAACTTAAAGAACGTAAGATACGCTGCAGCATTACGAACCATTGCTGTGTCTCAATTCGGCGGCTGCGTCCTTCGAAGGACGCATTTTAAGGCCGGTGACGTCACAACGATGCGCGGAGGCTGTCCCATTTGGCAAAAATTCTGAGGATCCTTAAAATGCAGCCTTCGAATGCATCCTCCTTTTCCCCGAATTCTGAGGATGCACCGCTACCATCCTTAGTGGCCTCGCCTGGCACAAGATTTCCCGAGGTGCTTTGCTCGCTTTTTTTTAGTAGTTGAAGAAGAAGAAAGAAGGCGGATTTTGTAATGGAAAGCAGCAGCGCTGGCAGTAGTGCTGAGTACAGCTTTAAATGTAAGTAGTTTGTTTTTATTTTTTTAACTGAACATCTATTAAAATACGTGACGGTAACGGAGCCACCGGAATTTGTAGGACCAGCTAAAGCTAAAGCTTAGAGCTAATCTGTTGATACGAGACGTTCAGCAACATTAAAAGCCTTCATAAAAATGTCACAATTTTTGATTTTAACCTACATCTTATTGTAACTGTGCTGATAGCCGTGTCCCTCACAAATCCGATCAATCTATTCTCATACAGTTTATTACAAATGATTAGAACTGTCAAAGCTTAATGCAGCTGAAGAAATAACATCAGTCCAGCTTTACTGGGCTGTCAATACTGCAAACGTTTTGTTTGAATACTCAATAACATATAGTTAATTTACAGTACAGTATAATAAGGTTTAAAGTATAATTCACTTGAAGAACAATACCGGCGTAATTATACAGAAAAGTCATTTTGCCTGTTGACATAACAGAAATATGCTTTACATGTCATTTTGTTCTAGGGAGCAGGGAGCATACAGAGGAGTTGATAAAACTCCGAGGAGCATAAAACTCCGTGGGCAAAATGACCACCTCTTTACCGGGGCCAAAAACACTGCCACAGTCGGATGGAGGTAAGAGTTGAGACATAATTCCATATACATGTTGCATTTGTATGTAAAATTCACACAAGTTCAAAGAAGTCCTGTTCAAACACCAACGTACAAATATAATCTTTTGATCACATCAAATGATGCCCAGATGTCACTTTTTTTTAATCTTATAGTTGTGATAGTAGTGATCCTTGTGTGTTTATCTCTTCTCGTTTCTCTTGTTTAGAACAATCCTGCAAAAAACGGGCCTGGAGGGTGAAGTTGAGCCACAACAGGCCAAAAAAGAGTGGGACAACTTGAAAAAAAAGATCCAGGGACAGGGCAGGGGGTCAGTGGAAAGCCTGCTGCTGCCACCTGGCCATGGTTTGTCCTCAGGTTCTGTGTTGCTGTCATTGTTAAATTAAATTATTAAATTGTCTATAAAAGTTATTGTTGTCTGTGTGTTCTTAAAGTCTTTTAACCTTTTACATTATCTGGTTCATCACTTCTTTACAATTTAAGTAAACTTAGAACAACTTCTCAGTGACAACATCAATTTATTTTTAGAGAAACAAGTATTTACAATAAACTATCAAAAACATTTTAACTATTTACATTAGATTTTAAAATTAACTACAACAACTATTTACAGAAGATATAAAATAAATATTACTAAAGAACATATATATATATATATATATACAATTTTGACTGAGCAGGAGTCCCTGGTGGTGCTGCTGGACTGGATGGGATGCCACACAGATGACCTTGGAGTCCTCTCACTGCGAGTGGGACATCATCTGGGGGGTGGGGGATGCCTCTCTCCACTGTTCACCACATCGTCCATCAGGGTTTGCAGGGCTGACCCAATCGACGGCTGCCATGTTCCTAAAAATGTTTAAGAAGACGCAGAAAATGACTTTACTACAACTGTTTTCATAACCCTTACATGAGAAAAGCTAAAAAGTGATTATACTTGCCATCTAAATGTAATCGTGGTCGGGTAGAACCTCCTCCAGGGCAGACACCTCGGCAGACAGCTGGTCCCGCCAGGGAGCACCACTGACTGCCTCCAACACGTTCTCCCCCTCCTCATCCTCTGGCATGTCGTCCTGCACTTCATCCTCTGGGGCCATGATGTCACCGGCTCCCAGGCAGATGTTGTGCATTTAAGTTGATGCAGCAGTACATCGGCCTTGTCTGGATAGAGACATGAAGATTAAGAACAACAGGATTAGATGATAGCAATTTCATTTTAGCTGAAATAAATTTCTAATGAATGTCAACCCCTTAACGCCTGGTGTTGCTAATTTGTGACCAAACAATTCTGGCCTTTACTTATTTTACTTCATCTAGAGCCACTATTTAACTTTTTTTTTTTACGTTTTTATATTTAGATTTATTTTTCCTGTATTATGTTTTCGTTATATTACAAATAAAATCAAGCAGTAAGGGGATAACAATTTAGACAAATAATGATTTATTTCTCAATATTAGTTTGGCTTCTCAACACAACATTAGTGATAGTGAAAGTAGTGACTTAAGTCAGTTATTTACAGGGTTTGTAGACATTTTACTATTCAATTCAAATTACTAAAGTTACAAACATAAGCCTATATCAAGTCTTACAAATAAATATAACATTTTATATTTAAACATATTCGTCAATCTGCTGACAAGCGTTTGTTTGATAACTGGTATATTATGATCATTAGCAGGCCCCTGTGGGTGAAAATAATAGCAGGTAAATGTTACCTCTCCACTGCGCTCCTCCAGCCTGAGAAATATTCGTCGCCGGTTTTACTGCCGCCGAAGCCGTCTAAACCGACTGTCCTCCTCCAATAACAAGTAAATAAAAAATAAATAAATTCAATATCCATTTTTTTGCGTCGTTTATTGGCGCTGGTGCTGTTTTTCGCCGGGCTTGGGGTAGACGTGATGACGTCGTGTCGCAACCAGGAAGTGCTCCAAAGGCTAGACCGTCCCATTTACCAACGGTTGAGGATCCTCCGGAGCATCCTCCGATGGCTGGGTCCTCCTAAGGCTGTGTAGGCTGGGTCCTTCGAAGGACGCAGCCGCCGAATTGAGACACAGCACATGTTTACTTCCGCAAACACTGAGCACGCTTGCTATGTGTGACGTCATCGCGTCCTCTACAGCGCATGCGGGACACTTCTTCTTCTTCTTCTTCTTCTTGAGTTTATTGGCGGTTGGCAAACAACTTTCCGGTGTGCATTACCGCCACCAACTGGTGAGGAGTGTGGGTCAAAATGGCCATACTCCCAAAGATACTTATATTTATGTATCTATATCTATAATATTAAATTTACAAATACTAAATCCTCCTAATTATTCCTGTTATTACTAAATATTTAAATAAATATTGATAACATTTATTTTTTGACTTTTTCTGCAGAATATCTATTATATCAAATTTAATTTTCTCCTTATTAAGATCTCTAACCAAAATCCTTCTTTCCTCTTCATATTTCTTACAATACCTCACTACATGTTCTACTGTTTCTTCTTGTCCACAATTTTCACATTTGCCAGATATATGTTTGCCTATTTTGAATAGTGTTTTATTTAATCCTGTGTGTCCAAATCTAAGTCTTGAAATAACTGTTTCCTCTCTTCTGTTTCCTTCTGCTATCCTCGTTTCTCCGACTTTCCGTTGAATCCTACACAGCCATCTTCCTCTCATTTCTTCTTCCCATTGTTTTTGCCATCTTTCCTTCATTCTTTGTTTAATGATACTTTTAATTTCTGCCTTACTTAAATTAATCATCATATCAATAGTTCTATTTTCTGATGCTTCCTTAGCAATATTATCTGCAATTTCATTTCCATTAATCCCTATATGTGCTGGTACCCAAATAAATATAACACTAATACCCATCATTTGAATTTGATATAGAATTTGCTGTATTTCAATTAATATATCTAATCTACTATCTGAAAAATGATTTTGTATACTAAGTAAAGCTGAACTCGAATCTGAACATATAATTGATCTTAGTGGTCTTACTTCCTCTATCCATTGTAATGCTAATAATATTGCTAATAATTCTCCTGTATATACTGATAATTCATTATTTATTCTCCTATTTACTTTGATATTGAAATCTGGAACATAAAACGCAATACCTAACCTATCAGTCACATTTTTAGATGCATCTGTATATATTTGAATATAACCATAATAACTATTAACATATTCTTGCATCAGTTTATGATTAATATTGCCTTCTTTTTTCTTTTCTAACCATTTCAAATCTACTGTTGTTTCAGGTATGATCCAGGGAGGGATTACTGGTAAGGGTACAGTTGGACTACATTTAATTTGATCTAACTCAAGTTCTTTTAGTTTTTCTCCCACTATCCATCCAAAACTTCCTGTTTGTCTCCTCTCCGTTTCCCAACACGGCTGCAATATTTCTTTTGTAGGATGATTTTGACCATGTCCCTGTAAACTAATCCAGTAATTTAGCAACAGTTGTGTTCTCCTGATTTCCAGTGGCATTTCTCCAGTTTCAACCTGTCACGCTACAATAGATGTTGTTCTAAATGCTCCTGTAATTAACCTTAACGCTTGTGTTTGTATACCCTCTAACTTTTTAAGTGATGTACTTGCTGCTGATCCATAAACCACACTGCCATAGTCTATTGCTGATCTTATTAACCCTGTATATATAGCCTTTAAAGCAGTTCTGTCTGCTCCCCACTCATGACCAACTAAACATCTCATAACATTCAAAACTTTTTTGCACTTATCAATAATTTTCTGAATATGAAATGTTCATGTAATTCTATCATCAAACCATAAACCAAGAAATTTAAAATTTTTAACCCTATCTCTTGATTATATAATTTAACCTTCACCATACTATTGATTTTTCTCCGAGTAAAAAACACAGTTTTCGATTTTTCCACTGAAAGTTTGAATCCCCATTTATATGACCAATCTTCTATCTTATTAATAGCTTTTTGTAATTTCTTCACAATATAATCAGTATTTCGACCTCTCACCCAAATTGCCTCATCGTCTGCAAAAAGAGAACACCCAAACCCATTTTCTATATCTTTAAACACATCATTAATCATTATAGAAAAAAGTAACGGACTAATTATGCTTCCTTGAGGTGTTCCATTTTCAATGAAATATTTTGAAGAATAACTCCTTCCTATTCTAACCTGTATTTTCCTTTCACTTAAAAAATCTTTTAACCTATATACTCTACCTTTAATATCCATCTTCACTAGTTTGATCATCAATCCTTTCCTCCACATCATATCGTACGCTTTCTCAATATCAAAGAACACAGCCACTACACTTTGTGCTTTTCTAATTTCATGTTGTAAGCACAAAGATGGATCCATGGTATTCCTTCCTTTTCTGAAACCACTTTGCCATCTAGATATATATTGATTCCTTTCCAAATAATATACCAGCCTGTCATTGATAATTTTCTCCATTATTTTACAAATGTTTGAAGTTAAAGCTATAGGTCTATAATTTCCTGGGTTTGCGCTCTCTTTTCCTGGTTTACGTATTGGTATGATCACAGCTTCTGTCCAAACCTTTGGCAGCTTTCCCTCCTCCCAAACTCTATTATATAATTCTAACAAAATCTCCTTTGATGGTTCACTAAGTTGACTTATCAAAACATAACATATTTGGTCTTTCCCTGGCGCTGTCCTCTTTGCTTTCCTTAATGCACGATTTAGTTCTGCTTTTGTAAATGGTACATTGATTAATTTATTGTTTTCACCATCTTGACTTAATATCTCTACATTTTCTGCTATTGTCTCCTCTCTTCTTCTCCCTTCTTCACTTAAATTTTCTGATCCATGTACTTGTAATGAATTGAGGAGATGAACCCGGTATTCAGCCAGACACAAAAAAATAATACTTGATGGGATTTATTAAGGAGATGATGGGTCAAGAAGGCAGACAAAAACAATCCAAAAAGGTGCACAGAGCAAACATCCAGGTGACAACAAAAACTGGGACAGACTCAAAAAACAGAGAAACTGGTCAGGTACTCAGAATAAATACAAAAGCTGAAGGGCTCTTACCAAAGATGTGTGTGAGAAGTTCCAGCAACAAACAGAAAACTGAGGAGGGTTTAAATAGACAGATGGACAGGTGAAACCAAGTGACTTCTAATTAACTTGGAACAGGTGAGAGTGATCAAGGAAGGGGGAAGTGTCAGAGAGGCTGATGGGACAGAAACTAAGATGACCAACTACAGAGTAAAAATAGCCATAATGAGAAAACCCAAAATAGAAAACAAGGCTAAGACTTGAACAGAAACAAGCTTTAATCAAATCTAATAAAGACCAAATAACTAACAGTAAAGGCTAAACCTGAATCCAATACTAGAAACAGAAATAAACCCTAAGGTAGGAAAGTAACTTAACCAAAACAACATCATGAACCAGAACATTACAGAGCCCCTCCCTCAAGGACGGATTCCAGACGTCCTTAAAAAGAAAAAACAGACTAGACCGGGTGGGTGGAGGGGGTTCTAGGATGGAGGGTAAGAATCAACACGGATGTTCAAACCAGGAACAAAAAACAACCCCAACAGGGCGAAAAACACAAATACAAAGCCAGTAACAGGTCCCAGCTAGTTCAAAAGTCTGGTGGGCGTCCTGGAGGACGGCCTCCACGTATCAGGCTCTCCGGAGGACGGCCCCGGCGTGTCCGGAAGTCAGGCGGACGGCCCCGGCGTGTCTGGAAGTCAGGCGGACGTCTCGGACGACGGCCCCGGCGTGTCCGGAAGTCAGGCGGACGGCCCCGGCGTGTCCGGAAGTCAGGCGGACGGCCCCGGCGTGTCTGGAAGTCAGGCGGACGTCTCGGACGACGGCCCCGGCGTGTCCGGAAGTCAGGCGGACGGCCCCGGCGTGTCCGGAAGTCAGGCGGACGGCCCCGGCGTGTCTGGAAGTCAGGCGGACGTCTCGGACGACGGCCCCGGCGTGTCCGGAAGTCAGGCGGACGGCCCCGGCGTGTCCGGAAGTCAGGCGGACGGCCCCGGCGTGTCTGGAAGTCAGGCGGACGTCTCGGACGACGGCCCCGGCGTGTCCGGAAGTCAGGCGGACGGCCCCGGCGTGTCCGGAAGTCAGGCGGACGGCCCCGGCGTGTCTGGAAGTCAGGCGGACGGCCCCGGCGTGTCTGGAAGTCAGGCGGACGTCTCGGACGACGGCCCCGGCGTGTCCGGAAGTCAGGCGGACGGCCCCGGCGTGTCTGGAAGTCAGGCGGACGGCCCCGGCGTGTCTGGAAGTCAGGCGGACGTCTCGGACGACGGCCCCGGCGTGTCTGGAAGTCAGGCGGACGTCTCGGACGACGGCCCCGGCGTGTCTGGAAGTCAGGCGGACGGCCCCGGCGTGTCTGGAAGTCAGGCGGACGTCTCGGACGACGGCCCCGGCGTGTCCGGAAGTCAGGCGGACGGCCCCGGCGTGTCCGGAAGTCAGGCGGACGGCCCCGGCGTGTCCGGAAGTCAGGCGGACGGCCCCGGCGTGTCTGGAAGTCAGGCGGACGTCTCGGACGACGGCCCCGGCGTGTCCGGAAGTCAGGCGGACGGCCCCGGCGTGTCCGGAAGTCAGGCGGACGGCCCCGGCGTGTCTGGAAGTCAGGCGGACGTCTCGGACGACGGCCCCGGCGTGTCTGGAAGTCAGGCGGACGTCTCGGACGACGGCCCCGGCGTGTCTGGAAGTCAGGCGGACGTCTCGGACGACGGCCCCGGCGTGTCCGGAAGTCAGGCGGACGGCCCCGGCGTGTCCGGAAGTCAGGCGGACGGCCCCGGCGTGTCTGGTTCTCCGGCGGGCGTCCCGGACGACGGCCCCGGCGTGTCTGGTTCTCCGGCGGGCGTCCCGGACGACGGCCCCGGCGTGTCTGGTTCTCCGGCGGGCGTCCCGGACGACGGCCCCGGCGTGTCTGGTTCTCCGGCGGGCGTCCCGGACGACGGCCCCGGCGTGTCTGGTTCTCCGGCGGGCGTCCCGGACGACGGCCCCGGCGTGTCTGGTTCTCCGGCGGGCGTCCCGGACGACGGCCCCGGCGTGTCTGGTTCTCCGGCGGGCGTCCCGGACGACGGCCCCGGCGTGTCTGGTTCTCCGGCGGGCGTCCCGGACGACGGCCCCGGCGTGTCTGGTTCTCCGGCGGGCGTCCCGGACGACGGCCCCGGCGTGTCTGGTTCTCCGGCGGGCGTCCCGGACGACGGCCCCGGCGTGTCTGGTTCTCCGGCGGGCGTCCCGGACGACGGCCCCGGCGTGTCTGGTTCTCCGGCGGGCGTCCCGGACGACGGCCCCGGCGTGTCTGGTTCTCCGGCGGGCGTCCCGGACGACGGCCCCGGCGTGTCTGGTTCTCCGGCGGGCGTCCCGGACGACGGCCCCGGCGTGTCTGGTTCTCCGGCGGGCGTCCCGGACGACGGCCCCGGCGTGTCTGGTTCTCCGGCGGGCGTCCCGGACGACGGCCCCGGCGTGTCTGGTTCTCCGGCGGGCGTCCCGGACGACGGCCCCGGCGTGTCTGGTTCTCCGGCGGGCGTCCCGGACGACGGCCCCGGCGTGTCTGGTTCTCCGGCGGGCGTCCCGGACGACGGCCCCGGCGTGTCTGGTTCTCCGGCGGGCGTCCCGGACGACGGCCCCGGCGTGTCTGGTTCTCCGGCGGGCGTCCCGGACGACGGCCCCGGCGTGTCTGGTTCTCCGGCGGGCGTCCCGGACGACGGCCCCGGCGTGTCTGGTTCTCCGGCGGGCGTCCCGGACGACGGCCCCGGCGTGTCTGGTTCTCCGGCGGGCGTCCCGGACGACGGCCCCGGCGTGTCTGGTTCTCCGGCGGGCGTCCCGGACGACGGCCCCGGCGTGTCTGGTTCTCCGGCGGGCGTCCCGGACGACGGCCCCGGCGTGTCTGGTTCTCCGGCGGGCGTCCCGGACGACGGCCCCGGCGTGTCTGGTTCTCCGGCGGGCGTCCCGGACGACGGCCCCGGCGTGTCTGGTTCTCCGGCGGGCGTCCCGGACGACGGCCCCGGCGTGTCTGGTTCTCCGGCGGGCGTCCCGGACGCTGGAACGAGACCCTCAGAGGCCAACGCCTGGAGAGAGAGAAAACAAAAACTGGCGCCGGACTAAAGGCTACCGGAGGTGCCGAACTACAGGCTGATGGGGGAGCCTGGCTACAGGCTGCTACACACAGAGCCTGGCTACAGACGACTAAAGGGGGAGCCTGGCTACAGACGACTAAAGGGGGAGCCTGACTACAGGCGAGTGGAAAGGGAGCCTGGCTAATAGCTACGGGTGGCGGCGCCTGGCTAATAGCTACGGGTGGCGGCGCCTGGCTACAGGCTTCGGGCAGGGCCTGGCTACAGGCTTCGGGCTGCAGTGCTTTGAAGCTACGGGGAGCTGGCACTGGAGACAGTGCGCTAAAGCTACGGGGAGCCGGCACTGGAGACAGTGCGCTAAAGCTGCGGGCAGCCGGCACTGGAGACAGTGCGCTAAAGCTGCGGGCAGCCGGCACTGGAGGCTGGGCTTTAAAGCTGCGGGCAGCCGGCACTGGAGGCTGGGCTTTAAAGCTGCGGGCAGCCGGCACTGGAGGCTGGGCTTTAAAGCTGCGGGCAGCCGGCACTGGAGGCTGGGCTTTAAAGCTGCGGGCAGCCGGCACTGGAGGCTGGGCTTTAAAGCTGCGGGCAGCCGGCACTGGAGGCTGGGCTTTAAAGCTGCGGGCAGCCGGCACTGGAGGCTGGGCTTTAAAGCTGCGGGCAGCCGGCACTGGAGGCTGGGCTTTAAAGCTGCGGGCAGCCGGCACTGGAGGCTGGGCTTTAAAGCTGCGGGCAGCCGGCACTGGAGGCTGGGCTTTAAAGCTGCGGGCAGCCGGCACTGGAGGCTGGGCTTTAAAGCTGCGGGCAGCCGGCACTGGAGGCTGGGCTTTAAAGCTGCGGGCAGCCGGCACTGGAGGCTGGGCTTTAAAGCTGCGGGCAGCCGGCACTGGAGGCTGAGTCTTTAAACTGAGGGGAGCAGGCACTGGAGGCTCTGCTTTGGAGCTGTGGGGAGCCGACACTGGAGTTGAGATTGAGGCCGGGTCCTCCCGGACCCCCTCTCGGGGCTTGAGCGGAGACGGGTCCTCCCGGACCCCCTCTCGGGGCTTGAGCGGAGACGGGTCCTCCCGGACCCCCTCTCGGGGCTTGAGCGGAGACGGGTCCTCCCGGACCCCCTCTCGGGGCTTGAGCGGAGACGGGTCCTCCCGGACCCCCTCTCGGGGCTTGAGCGGAGGCGGTTCCTCATGGACCCCCTCGTCGCCCGCTGGCGGCGGACCCTCCTGGGTCTCCTCGTCGCCCGCTGGCGGCGGACCCTCCTGGGGTTTGAGCAGAGGCGGACCCTCGGGAACGGGTGCCCGTGGTGGGCTATAGAAAGCCTGGAGGGCCGACCTGTAGTGCCCCTCCACCTCCTTTAATTTTGCCTCCAACTCAGCTGAATAATGACTGAAAAGAGTCTCTCTGAGGTGTTTAATTAAAGGAGCAAAAGTTCTTAGTTTCTGCTCCAGGGACTGATGGTCGGCATCTAGAGAGCCACAGGGAGGAGCTATGGGTGAGCTGGTTTGAGATAGTGGCAAGCTCCGGTCCGCTGGGCAGGAAGGAGCAGCAGGAACGGAGGGGACATCAGACCAAGACGGAAGCTCACCAGCTGATGACCCTAGGGTTGGCTCGGCCGATGGCCGACCAGAAGAGGTAGAACCCACATCCATGGAGACAGCAGTAGGAACAGAGGTGACAACCGAACCAGTAGCTCGCCCACGCTTGCAATGGCGGGGCTGCTGCTGAGAAGTGCTGCTGCCACAGAGGTGGCGTCTGGGACCGAAGCCGGGGGGACAGATCGCCAATCTGGATCCCTCAAAAGAGGCTCCCTGCATCATTTCCTCATCCAAACCTTGTGCTGAACCGGTGGGCTTGACGAGGGCAACTCTGCGTCGACGCCTCTGGCGCCGGGCCGGCGTGCCTTGTGTGGAAGCTGGATCCACATGACGGGGCGGGCCCGCAAGAGCACATGGCGACTTCCACACCTCTACGTCAGTTGAGAGGGACTGCGACGGCTCAAAAAATAAATCCGGACGGAGCTCCCGGATCACGTCCTCATCTACCCCCAAGAACAGCTCCGGTGAGTAACTGAAAAAAACTGTCCAATTTAGGGTCTGCAAGAATTAATCTCCCCGAACGAAAAATTTGTGCTGGCGACAGGTTCATGTTTGTGGCTGGAACTTACTGTAATGAATTGAGAGGAGATGAACCCGGTATTCAGCCAGACACAAAAAAATAATACTTGATGGGATTTATTAAGGAGATGATGGGTCAAGAAGGCAGACAAAAACAATCCAAAAAGGTGCACAGAGCAAACATCCAGGTGACAACAAAAACTGGGACAGACTCAAAAAACAGAGAAACTGGTCAGGTACTCAGAATAAATACAAAAGCTGAAGGGCTCTTACCAAAGATGTGTGTGAGAAGTTCCAGCAACAAACAGAAAACTGAGGAGGGTTTAAATAGACAGATGGACAGGTGAAACCAAGTGACTTCTAATTAACTTGGAACAGGTGAGAGTGATCAAGGAAGGGGAAGTGTCAGAGAGGCTGATGGGACAGAAACTAAGATGACCAACTACAGAGTAAAAATAGCCATAATGAGAAAACCCAAAATAGAAAACAAGGCTAAGACTTGAACAGAAACAAGCTTTAATCAAATCTAATAAAGAAGACCAAATAACTAACAGTAAAGGCTAAACCTGAATCCAATACAATACTAGAAACAGAAATAAACCCTAAGGTAGGAAAGTAACTTAACCAAAACAACAACAACATCATGAACCAGAACAGAACATTACAGTACTTTAACAAAAGTCTGAGCTAACATTTCTGCTTTCTCATCATCCTTCTTTGCTGTAATTCCATTACCTATTAAAACTGGATAACCAAACTCTTTTTTCATCCCATTCATTCTTTTAACCATTCCCCATATTTTATCTATTTTAGTTTCTCTTCCTACTGAATTACAAAACTTTCTCCAATACTGTATATCTTCTTTGCATTTTTAATTGTTTTTCTCACCATTGCCTGCTGCCTTTTATATTCAATAAGATTTTGTATATTATGAGGTCTTTTTAATACTTTAAATGCTTTATTTCGAGATTTAATCACATTTCCACATGCTTCTGTCCACCATGGTACAATTTCCTTTTTACGTTTCCCTCCTTTCTTATTAATTGACTGTTTAGCAGCTTCTAAGATGGCTTCACACACAGATTGATTCAGCCCCTCTATATCTTGATAAATATTAATTGTCTTTAAATGTCTTTCAGTAATCATTCTAAATTTTTCCCAATCAGCAGTACTAAAGTTCCATCTATCTACCCTCATGCTTTCACTCTCTTCCATATTTAATCCTACTTCTATCAATATAACATAATGATCACTTCCTATTGTTTCATTTTCAACTTTCCATGTACATATACCAGCTATTGTTTCTGATACTAAAGTTAGATCAATAGCTGACTCCCTTCCATTCCTAATATTTATTCATGTACCATTTCCATCATTTAAACATATTAAATTATTTATATCAATAATTTCTTCAATTACCTCTCCATTATTGTCATTTTGACTTCCCCATAAAGTGCTATGTGCATTAAAATCTCCACAACATATAATCTTTCCCTTTAAATTGTCTGTTAACTCCCTTAATAACTCTAAAGATAACCTTTTACATGGATTATAAAAATTAATTATCGTCACAGCCCCAATTTCACTCCAAACTTCAATTATTATCATTTCCCAAAGTTCTCCTATTTTCAATACTCTGTATGACATTTCTTGTTTGATAAATATAACACATCCACCTCCTAAACCATCCTCTCTATCCCTGCGTACACTCTTATATCCACTAATAACAAAATCTAACATCAATTTCAGCCAAGATTCTTGAACACATATAATTTCTGGTTTATTTTTTAGATTGTTGATATAGCCTTTAAACTCCTGCCCATTCTGTATTAAACTTCTAGCATTCCATTGCAGAATAATCATACAGCTCTTCCTTCACCACTTCCTGGCTTCCCATCTGTCTCTAATTGTTTTTTTCACCTGTTCCCATGATAGTTCCCTCATATCCAAGAATTTTTCAGCTCCTTTTATTATTATTTTAATTTTTTCCATTTTATGTTTGACTTGGTCTGTACAGTTAATCACATAGGCTATATAATCATAGGCTCCCTGATGGAGGAATGGGGAATCTCAGGCAAGGTGACATGCATGGTCACCGATGGTGCTCCTCATATGGTGGTATGCGTGAAAGAACTGAAGCTTTGCCACCACATTTGTGTTGCTCACACCCTTAATCTTGTTGTGAAGAGGGCACTTGACCAGCACCCTGTGCTCTCTGGCCTCCGGGCCAAAGCAAGGAAGCTGGTTGGCTACTTTAGAAGCAGCACCACTGCTAAGATATGCTCTTTTCTTTTATTCCAATATATAATGTTAATAGTTTGTCTGTACTTCTACTGCAGTGACTTAATGGCCTACTCTTCTGTATCTTTAAAGGAGAAGCTTACACAAGTGCAGCTTCAGCTGGGCAAGCAAGCTGATGCAGAAGGTGGAAACAAGATGGAACAGCACCTACTTGATGCTGCAACGTCTGGTGGAGTTGAGGGAGCCAGTAGGAGCGGCATTGGCTGGATTACACATTGACATTCCCTTTTTCACTGCCAGTGAGTTTGACATTGTTGTAGCGTGCCTTTTGTTACTCTCTCCTTTCTATGACGCCACCACGGAGCTCTCTGCAGAAGAACACGTGTCGGCATCAAAAGTTATCCCCCTGCTGAAGATGATAGAGAATGCCCTTCAGGAGGAAGACACTAAGTCAGCACCTGCAGTAGCAGTGGAAATAAGAGAGCAGCTCATCAGACAGCTCAGGGAGAAGCTGCACCTGCTCCAGTCAATGAGCATCTTGTCGCTGGCTACACTCCTGGAACCACGATTTAAATGTATAGCATTTTTCAGCAACACAAAAGCTGCTGAAGCAGTGAAGCGCTTGACTTCAGAGTGTACCACCGTCATCCAACGAAACCTAGAAGAGAACACTCACGAGATTCCCCAGGCTTCCACCTCTCAAGAATTCACTGGAGGTAATCTTTTATATTACATTTTGAGATTACTTATTCAGATTACCTATTCCTATTACAACACTTACTAACATGACCTGTGGTTTCCATTTAGGTAGCAGACTTTGGCAAAGATTGGACACTAGTGTCATGGAGGCAAAGAGGAGTCAAAATGTGTCAGCAGATGCCACCGTAGAGGTCCAGCGCTACCTGTCAGAGGCAAACATAAGCAGGCTGGAGAACCCCCTGGAGTACTGGGCTAATCATCGGTCACTGTACCCCAATCTGTACAAACTTGCACTTATTTATTTATGCACCCCGGCATCATCTGTGCCATGTGAGCGTGTCTTTTCAAAGGCTGGAGAAGTAGTGTAAAAAAAGAGAAATCGTTTGAAACCAAAAACTGTGGAGAAATTGTTTTTTCTTAATAAAAATGCATGAAATCATCCAAGTTACACAAGCATTAGCGTATTCATTACCCCCTCCCTAGTTCCATAAGCACTTTCACTGTCCTCTGCCTGATTAAGTCCATTCCATATTTTTAGAGTCACAGAAAAACATTATTCCACAACATGCCACATCACAACACTACTATTTAGGGAATAATTACACACAGAATACATTCAAACAATATTTTATTATACACGTGTATACAAAATGTATGTAGACAAATGATTTCATCCTACACCTTTTGTGAAGTCATTCCCAAGAGCCATAATAGAAAAAAAATCAATGCATCACACATGTTAAGATACAGCTGGCTGTGATTATACACCTCGCCAGTAGGTGGTGTCGTGTGCACATGAAGCATCAAGAAATGAACCCTTTCTCGAACCAGTTGGCTCAAGTGGTTCAATGCCTCATGAGGCTTCATCTCACCATCACTATTGTTCACCATCATTTAACAGGTACACAAACAGGAAAAAAAAGGTTTCAGCAGCAACTCCCAAGGATCTTCTTCTTCTTCTTCTTCTTCTTGTGGAGTTTTATGGCGGTTGACAACAAACTTTAAGTAGCATTACCGCCACTTACTGGTATGGAGTGTGGACCGCATGACAAACCCCAAGGATCTTCACTGGCAGCCTTTTGTGATCTACCACACCCCCCGGGTTAAAAGATCTGCATTGAAACAGGGAAAACAAAGAACATATGTGAGCTAACAAACATCTACACACCGACTAAACATCCAATACTTTATTTAACAAATATTATCTGACACTTAGAAATATCTAAAAACACATTTCAATTCACAATTTAAATCCATATTATTAAACCTTAACGTGCACTGTTTAAGTTCCCCCTCCTCAATCAATAAGTGGACCCTTCCAGAAACTTTAAAAAGGTGCTCAGTCCCCCAGGGAATCATTTTAGGACAACTTGACATCATCGTCTTCATCTGTCCCAGTTTGGAAGCCTTTTCACTGACTGCTGGAGAGGAGGTGGCTGACCAACAAAAGAGTGAGAAGAATATATTGAATTTTAAAGGCAGTTTCATTTTTGGTATATTGTAGATTGTGAAAGAGATGGCTAGTAGTGACAACTGGGTTTTGGAGGATGAAGATATGGATGTAGTGATGGTGGAGAATAAAAGAGGAGGAGGAGGAGGAGGAGGAGGAGGAGGAAAGTAAAAGTTTAATGATGGAACAGCGTGTAGGAGACGGGCTTTTGACGATGAGGAAAAAAGAACTGAAATAAGAAATTAATGTTGGAAGATTTCAAAGTGAATTTTAGAGGAGTGATTTTAGGCATTCCTGTGGGGGAAAGTGTTGAAGAGTTTTAGAAAGTAATAAAGAGAAGTTGCTGGCATTAAACAACAACAGGCTTTCAGGAATATAGAAAAAATGGGTAGCGCATATTTTTTTTTTTTTTTAAAGATTAAATACTCCCTGATAAAGTTAGAGTTGCCTTTCAGATGCTACAAGTGCCCAAGATATGGCCACACAAGGGCAAACCAAAGGTGTGGTAGATATGGAAGTGAACATCTTTATGGTTAATGTAGAAGTAATCCTGTAAAATGTTGTAACTGTGGAGGAAGTCACTCTGCAGAAAATATATTTAGACTTGTATAACAAGGGAGGCTATAAGAGAGGAAAATTGCCATAACAAATTGAAGGAAGAAATTATTGTTCAAATTTGTAAACCAGGAACTGATCGTAATTTAGCAGGAAATCATAGGTCAATGGCTCTCACATTTTCTTTTGGTAAAATGATGGGAGGGGAACTATAATTGACAGACTAGTATATTTATTGGAGTTTAAGGAGACATTTAAATGTTATCAGTTTGGATTTAAAAGTACTTTAGACCCAGCTATGTTTAGAACATTAAATTGGATTAGCTCAATTTTAATAGCTTTTTTTTCTCTACATCTACAATATTTCAAGTATAGCAGTTCCAATTTTATATAGGCCACACATGACTGATTTCAATGTGAAAAGGAAGAACTGAAAAATGTATGTCCCCTTTAAGAAGTGTAAAATTATGAGAATTTCTTTTCAAGAAATCTTAATTTATCTTATTTAACTGGAAATAGTTAAACAAAAAAATTTAGCAATTGAGCAATAAAAGTGTTTTTTGTTTAACCACAGTCCAAACACTATTTTAAAAAATGTTTGAGTTTTTAGCTTTTCCGTTTATTATATATTGTGTGAAATTTTGTCAGTTCTGACGCATGAAGAAAATAAATGAATCACTTTAATTAAGATGGCTATCTATATAGAAAACTGATGTATTTTTATGGAGCAAACAAAGACTTGTATATTAATCTAGAACCTGTAGAAGCAAATTAGTAGGTTTTGAGATTTCACCAGGTCTATGTGCAACAACACATTGTGTAAGCAAAACAAACAGCACTTTTGACCCTTTGTTTCAGTTCACGATGCATGCACCCCTGGCTCTCTGGATCTTATCAGCAGTGGTCTGTGTAGGAAGAAGCCATCATCACATAGGGCATGGCGAGGAGGCCCAAGGCCCCGCTGGAGATGGCAGTGACAACAAAATGTCGCTGGTGACCTCGGCAAACCAAGAGTTTGCATTCCGTCTGTACATGAAGTTGGCGGATCATGCATCCTCCCAGGGCAAAAACATCTTCTTCTCTCCGGTTAGCGTCTCCGCTGCCTTGGCTGCTCTGATGGTGGGGGCCCGGGGGGAGACTCGCCAGCAGCTTTTCACTGGTCTGGGCTTCAGCAGCTCCCAGCTGGCTCAGACAGATGTAGACCAGGCCTTTCGTACACTCCTTGCAAACAAAGCGTCTCATGAGACCCTCAGCCAAGGCACTGCCGTGTTCGTAGACAACCGCTTCAAGGCAAACCCTGAGTTCCTGGATATCCTGAAGCAGTCCTATTCTGCCGAGGGCTTCAATGTTGACTTTACCAAAACCACAAAGAGCGCCGATACCATCAATCGGTATGTATCGGGTAAGACTAACGGGAAGATAGACAAGCTGGTAGAAAGCCTGGATCCAAGCACAGTCATGTATCTCCTCAGCTACATCTACTACAAAGGTAAATGGTCTCATGCTATGAGATCTCTCCTCTTTCATTGTGAAGTCATTTTTTTTTAGGTGACATGATTGTCTTCACTCGAACAGGTAAATGGGAAACTCCGTTTGATCCTCGGTACACCTTTGAGGACAGGTTCAGAGTGGACAAAAGCAATGAGGTTCAAAGTCATACATCCAAACAGGCGGAGCAAATATGAGACATCTTGTATTTATTTTCCAACCAAGTAACTGTCCATCTTTATTTCTCCAGGTTAAAGTCCAGATGATGACAATGGAAAAAGATGTTAAAACGTATAATGACCAGGCCATCGGCACAACAGTCCTCCACCTGCCTTTCAGCACCACATACTCCATGCTGCTGCTCTTACCTGACAACATGATAATGCTGGAGCGCAATATTTCCCCCGCACATGTTACTAAATGGTTGAAGTGGATGAAGTCAGAGTAAAGAAATTCTACATTAAGTACCAATTAATCCCCCCAAGTCATGATTGATCAGTGCTTCAAATAGTTTTATTTTTTATTTTTAGGAGGTACAAGATCTTTGTTCCCAAGTTTTCCATCAAGACCTCCTACAAGCTGAATGATGTGCTGACTGGAATGGGAATGGCAGACATGTTTGGGGGTCGTGCAAATCTGAGAGGCATTGCAGACGGCCAGAAACTGGCTGTCTCTGAGGTAAAAAGGCAGCAAATAAGGGGGAGAAAAAGGTCTTTGCTCATGTTCTGTTGACATATTTGACCTGCTCTTCTTTGATTGTGTTTTAAAGGTGGTGCACCAAGCCACGCTGGATGTCGATGAGGCCGGAGCCACAGCTGCAGCAGCCACCGGTATCGGCATAACGCTAACTTCCCTCCACCACGTCCCAGAGTTGAGGTTCAACCGTCCTTTCATGGTGATCATCACTGAGCGAATTCCAGAAAACATTCTCTTCATTGGCAAGATTGTCAACCCAAACCTCTGAGGGAAGAGATCCCATCTGTTAGTACAGACTAATACAAAGAAAATACTTTGTGGTGTATTGTTCTCACTGCATACAGATGTGGCGCATTAATATTTGTATTTGCTGCTCCTGAATAAAATGTCCTAAAATAAATGCAACACAAAGCCAAACTGTCTGCATGACATCTGATTCAATTAAACATTTGATAAATAGTGATCACTGGGAAATTTACAACAAATACTCAACAGTGTACGTTTACCTGGACTTGCAAGGCAAACTCTTTTTCAGGCAAGTTTATTTAGCAATCATTTTAGTGTAGTTTATGTAAAAGGACTTGCTTTTTGGTCCAGTTCCCTTTTCTGTTGGAGACTCCCTGCCTAAGCTCTCCTAAGTCTCTAAAAGGTGTCATTACTACTTTTTCTCTTGAAGTAAATTGCTTTGAGCACTGCATGAACAGACCTCTTTTTCCCAAAGTCTATGAAAACATGTTTTAGATCAAGTGAGTGTGAAACAAACGGCTCATAAATAAATTTTAAAAAGGAAATAAGTAACGTAAGAGTTGTCGATCTGCCCTTACCAACGGATACCAGAGAACTACAACTCTGCTATGTGAGTTTCCAATGACACCAGGCCTTGAAGGCGTGCCTCAGATGGTCTACATACCAGGCAGTCACTCTGTATTTCATGCTTAATTTATGGTGCATTTGAAAATGCGTACATCATTTACAAAAGTATACATGCTTTGCATGGACAGGTTCTAAAAATGTGTGTGTGTGTGTATATATACACAAATGCTGCAAAAAGTAAACATTTAGTTCACTCATTTCAGAAAGTGAAAGTTGTCTGTTACAAAGATTGATTAGAGTGAAATATAAGCCTTTATGAGTGGTCTCAAACTGAAATCCTTGAGGGCCGGTGTCCTGCAACCATTAGATGTGTCCTTTACCCTACACACCTGAATCAAATGGCTAAACTACCTCACTAGCATGCAACTATTGAGCTGATGTTGGAATCAGGTGTGTTGAAGCTGAGATGTATCCAAAGGTTGCAGGACACAAGACCTCCTGGACTGGAGTTTGAGACCATTGCTCTAAATCAGGGGTCAGCCCCCAAGAACCACGCGTGGCGCCGTCAGGCCTGTTTAGAAAAATGGCATCACCCACCAGTGAGCTGCATCTAAAACAGTATTTTATTCTATTTCACTTTTTAATCATACTTGCATTTATATAGATTTAAAAATGACATGGAAAATGTTAATTTTTACACAACGTTAAGGTGAGCTCTGACTCTTCCAGTTCAAAGGTCAGTATAGGTAGCCCTTCGTATGACACAGTACCAATGAAGTAGCTCTGTTTCAAAACTGTTGGTGACCCCTGATCTAAATGGTCTCCCAGTCTGGGTCAGTATGCTAAACATTCAATGGGGAGATTGCTGATTAGACGGGTGACCACCTGTCCACAAAAGGTCATTGATAAAGAAGATGGTTGTTCAGAGTGCTGTATCCAAGCATATTCATAGAAAGTTGAGTGGAAGGAAAGAGTGCACCAGCAACAGGGATAACCACTACCTTAACAGTATTGTCAAGCACAATCCATTTAAGAGATTTGGGGAGCTTCACAAGTAGTGGACCGAGTCTGGTGTGAGTGCAAGAAGAGTCACTACGTACAGACAAGATTCTCAGCTGGGCTTAGGACAAAAAGAACTGGACTCAGTGGTTCAAAGTCCTCTTTTAACATGAAAGTAGTCTCCATTTCAGTTGGAAATTAAGTCCCAGAGCCAAGGGGCAAGAGCGGAGAGGCACAGAATCCATGTTGCTTGAAGTCCAGTGCGAAATTTCCACAGTAATGTCTTGTAGTGCCGTGTCACCTTAAAAATGGGTTGAACAGCTCTCTGTAAAATGATTCAAAATTATAGGATTGTGTCTTAAAACCTAAACTAGACTGGTACTTCTCCACAGCGTTCTCTCTGAGCTGTCTTCAGTGTTTCCTGATCTTCATGAGGCTGTTTGATCACTAATGTCCTCGAACAAACCTCTGAGGCCTTCAGAGATCAAATTAGGCTGCTTTCTAATTAGGCGACGTCTGAAGGCTCGTGGCTGCCGCGGATTAAAGTTGTAACATAAAAAATTCTAAAACGTTTCCGAACGGTATGGCCCCATATATGGAAGGAACTGTAGCTATAAAATGTTAAATTAAAGTGCTTTATTTTTGTTATTTTCAGACAGAGTGCAGAAAACCTGGCTGATCTATCCAAGCACTGCTTCACTCACATCCTGAATGCAGCTCAGAGTAGGAGAGGAGGGCAGCCAGACATATATGAGGGAATGAACATCACCTACATGGGCATAGAGGCACATGATTCCTGCAGCTATGACATGAGCATCCATTTTCAGGCTGCAGCAGATTTTATCCACAGAGGCCTGAGCAGAGGAGATAAGATTGCCAGGGAGTTAAAAAAGAAATAATTTCCTAACCATTGCAGTCAGTTTCAGACGAATGGACTGAATCTCACATTCCTCTTTGCTTTTCAGGCAAAGTTCTGGTGCATTGTCATGTGGGAGTCAGCCGCTCTGCCGCCCTGGTGCTGGCCTACCTGATGCTGAAGCACAAGCTCACCCTGGTGGAGGCTATTTGTGCTGTGAAGGACAATCGAGGCGTGATCCCAAATCGAGGTTTCCTCCGACAGCTCATCAAACTGGATAAGCAGCTCTTTGGAAAACACGACTAAACCAAGAGAAACCATGATGTCAGGAGCATTACAGTCCAGTCATCTCAAATCAGTTTATTTCTTGTTTTTGACTTAATGTTTTTGACTTTCAATATTGTTTTTATTGTTCGTAAATTGACACCTTTGTATTTTATTTACATATGTATATTCTGAGGTACAAGCTTTGAAAACTTAGAAACCCATTGTGATTACTTATGGAGGCTTTTTAAGTTCTGTAACAACCCACGTCTGTAACATAAAGACAAGCTGTCAATATTTCATGAGAAGTGACGTGTGTTTGTTGGTTGATCCAATCTGTCGATGTTCTCCAAAAGAAAAACAAAACTGTATTCAGAATTTGGAAAAAATGTAAAATAGTAAATGCTGATATCCATCCATTTTCTATACCCGCATATCCCTGCAGTGTCACGGTGGGCTGGTGGCTATCTTCAGCGGCCATTGGGCGAGAGGCAGGGTCCACCCCGCGCAGGTCGCCACTTCATCACAGAGGAAATGCCAATATATTATTTTCAGTTTTATAGGCAATGTCTTGCACTACGAGAGCATATAAACACCTAATTTATAAACAATATTTTTACAGATTTGTTTGGATATAAAAAAGTGAATCGGGGAATCTGAGAGCAAATTTAGCATTTCGGTTTTCTCCAGAACTCTGAGGCAAATCGCTGACAATGTGCACGGGCAGCAATGAAACATAAAACACTACAGATACCCTTGTGCTTGTATAAATGTATGCCTGATTAACTTTCCTAATAGGGAGGAGTCTTTCAAACAAAGAGAACCATTTTGTGCTTAGACTTTAATCGTACACGCTTAAATTTTGAGTTTGACATCGGCTTTTTCAAGCCTATTCTGATAGATTTGTTTTGAGACATAAACCAAAAAGTTTGAAAGGATAGACCTTCTTTTTTGACCTTTAGTATGATAATCTTCCCCATATGTGTACCAAATTATACACCGGATGACAATACAACAGGGTGATGTCTGCGCGCTCAGTGCTTGGGCAGGAAGAGAGGCAGACAGAGAAGATGATGAACGGGCTAAGAGACATGAGCCGGCACCAAGCAGGAGTCCAATCAGTTTCATCAATGTTTTAGTCACAGTAAGTTCTTACTATCTGTTAACCATCTAATCTTTAAATTCCAGCCAGCTTTGTTTTCTAGAGAGAAAACCCATCCTACCGAGTAAGATTTGTCATTTGCCCACCTACTGATCTGGTTCTGAATACCGATGAAAGATACCGTACCAATGCGACGCCTGTGTCAGATGATGCGTCGGTGCCTCCCTGGAGTGAAACTCTGAGGCTGGATCAACAATGACTGCAACAAAACACCGGGCCTTTGAGAGACAGTGAGGACGCGGGTCCTTAATAAACGAGTGGCACTCTGAACAGTCCTTCTCATTTCCCATTGGAATACCTCTAAGTAGTTAGAGTGTATTTATGTGTGATTTGATAGGTTTATGCCTTATGTCTTCATTGGATTATTAACAAAAGTCTGATGGCTAATGAGATAATTATTGTGGTTCAAGAATCTAGTCTAATTGTTTAATTTTTGATTAAAGCGGTAGCACTGATTCTGACAATTATTATATTTTTATGATATGTTATATGATATATACCTTTCGTTCATTTATATTAAGGATGGATTTAATTCTCCATGGCAAAGTGAATTTGCTCCATAGGATAATTTGTTTGCAGATGAGTGATACTTTTTTTTTAATCAGACATCGTTTTATTATATAATACAATTGAGCAGCTAATTAGTTCCTACTAGGTGGTAATCTAGTGTTTTCGAGGCCTTAACCATCCTCTACACACATGTTCTAAAGATAGCGAGCAAGAAATTGCAGCTGCAGCCTTGATTAACACACCTGAGTCAGGTTTTCCTCTTTAAAGAGCAGATCTCTGCAGGGAAGTAGGTGAGCGAGAGTCCATGAGACAGATTGATACTGACTTTGTCTTCAAAGGCTTTAGTTGCTGTTAGTAAGTAGTGGTTTGGAGATTTGCATTGTGTGAAAAAAAAGAATGTATTTTATGTGTGAATGTGAGAAAACAGTTTCTATAGGGTTGAGACCCAGCACTGTGGAAAGTTAAATTACCGCTCATTTAGCTGCTATTGCACTATGCGCTGCAGTGCTATTGTTGGTCTATCCTTGAATATTTATATCGCACAGAAATCTCTCTTAAACCAAGCTTTTTCTTTTTGAGCCCCCCCCCACCCCAACTAGAACAGTCACTTTGTGTGTGTGTGTGTGTGTGTGTGTGTGTGTGTGTGTGTGTGTGTGTGTGTGTGTGTGTGTGTTTTCTTCTTTTTTTTTTTTTAAACCTGAATGTAAGGAAATGTTACAGTTCACCACAGTGAAAATACACACTTGTAACCCTTTTTCTTAGGTCACCATGTTGGCCCCACCTGTGGTTCTTTTGATATTCTCAACAGTGATCTGTGCAGAGCGAAGCCAACAACAGCTGGATCATGCTGAGGAAGACCAAGATGCCCTCGCAGATGGCGGTGGCGACGACAGAATCTCCCTGGTGATCTGGGCGAACAAAGAGTTTGCCTTCCGCCTGTACAGGAAGTTGGCAGGTCATGCTGCCTCTAAAGGGGAGAACATCATCTTCTCTCCAGTTAGTGTCTCTGCTGCCTTGGCTGCTCTCTCTGTGGGGGCGCGGGGGGAGACCCACCAGCAGCTTTTCACTGGTCTGGGTTTCAACAGCTCCCAGCTGGCTCAGACGGATGTAGACCAGGCCTTTTGCACGTTCATTGGGAATATGGCGTCTCATGAGGACATCAGCCAAGGCACCGCTGTATTTGTGGACAACCTTTTTCAGCCAAAAGCTGAGTTTATGCATGTCCTGAAGCAGTTCTATTATGCCGACAGCTTCAATGTTGACTTCACCAAACCTACAGAGAGCGCCGATACCATCAACTGGTATGTGTCGGGTAAAACCAACGGAAAGATAAACAAACTGGTTGAAAGCCTGGATTCAAGCATGGTCATGTATCTCCTCAGCTACATCTACTTCAAAGGTAGGTCTTCTTGCAAATGGTTGCTTTATTTTGGCTTTAATATATGAACTATATATGGAAATATGTCTGTTTTCAAACAGGAAACTGGGAAACCCAATTTAACCCAAAGCAGACCAAGCCAGACGTGTTCAGAATGGATGAAATCAATGAGGTTCAAATCCTCCTTCCCTGCAGGGCAGCTCAAAGATGCATCATTTCGGTTTAGTGTACAGTTAACCAATTAAAGCTCTCCTTCATCAGGTTCCAGTCCAGATGATGAGAATGGAAGAAGTTGTGGACACTTATTACGACCAGGCCATTGCCACATCTGTCCTCCACCTTCCCTTCAACAACTCTTACTCCATGCTGCTGTTGTTGCCTGATCACATGGACACACTGGAGAACGACATCAGTCCTGCTCATGTCACTAAATGGCTGGAATGTAGGGAGGCAAGGTTAGGGGAATCTACACTTGTCTGTTCTTTTCAGATCAGTGCTTAAAATAACATTTTTATTTCCTATTTTCCAAAAAAAAAAAGGAAGTACAGGATCTTTGTTCCCAAGTTTTCCATCAAGACCTCCTACAAGCTGAATGATGTGCTGACTGAAATGGGAATGGCAGACATGTTTGGGGATCGCACTGATCTCAGTGGCATTGCAGACGGACAGAAACTGCTTGTGTCTGAGGTACAGAGTGGGAGCTGAAGAGAACATTTTCCTTTTTATTGGGATGAACAGTTTTTCACTCTGCTTTCATTGTGCTGTAAAGGTTGTACACCAAGCCACCCTGGACGTTGACGAGGCCGGAGCCACTGCTGCAGCTGCTACTGGTGTCGGTATCATGGACTACTCCCTCTCCCAAACACCAGAGCTGAAGTTCAACCGTCCTTTCATGGTGATGATCATCAAGTGCCAGACAAACATTTTCTTCATGGGCAAGATCGTCAACCCGAACCTCTGAGGGAGGAATCGCAGCTTTGTCATTGCACATTTAATAAAAACTGAATTTGGGACATCTTGCTATAATCATTGTTTATTGGAATCACTTTTTATCTTATCATCTTTAGAGAATTACAGAACTGAAGGCAAGTTTTAAAGTTGACTCGTTGTCACTTAGGAGTTCTGAAAATGTTAAGCCTTACTTAAAAACTCGAACAAGTGATGGGAACATGCAAAGTGAACTTAAGATTTTTAACAGACTATTCAATGCTGCATGGTATTAATGGACACCTAATGATGTGTATTGGAAATATTTGCTTTTAAAAAAAAATAAAAAAATTGAATGCCTTTTCTTCAATAGAAAATCATGGAAACTGGGGCAGCATGATGTTGGGGAAACATGCAACACTAGAGAATAGTTTGATAACAATAGGACTTGTGCAGAATAATTTTTAAACTGGAAATGTTCTGAATTTGTGTCATAGCAAACCGACCCAAGACGATGAGTACTTTATCCCTCAGTCAGCCATGGGGGTCTAAATGCCATTCAATATTTCCATCACTTCTGGTCTGCGTGTGTGTGTTGTAAAAGGCATTAACAACTTGTTTCCTAATGTCTTGATCACATTACCACTTCTTCACTGTCTCAAAGTTTTTATTTTGGCCTGAAACATTTTAAGATCTAGACTTAGACCTACAATGCATATACAGGACTGTCTCAGAAAATTAGAATATTGTGATAAAGTTCTTTATTTTCTGTAATGCAATTAAAAAACATGAAATGTCATACATTCTGGATTCATTACAAATCAACTGAAATATCGCAAGCCTTTTATTGTTTTAATATCGCTGATTATAGCGTACAGCTGAAAACTCAAAAATCCTATCTCAAAATATTAGAATATTTCCTCAGACCAAGTAAAAAAAAAAATAACAGCAAAACAAAATCAAACATTTGAAAATGTCCATTAATGCACTCAGTACTTGGTTGGGAATCCTTTTGCACAGATTACTGCATCAATGCGGCGTGGCATGGAGGCAATCAGCCTGTGGCATTGCTGAGGTGTTATGGATGCCCAGGATGCTTCAATAGCGGCCTTTAGCTCATTTGCATTGTTGGGTCTGGTGTCTTTCAGCTTCTTCTTCACAATACCCCACAAATTCTCCATGGGGTTCAGGTCAGGGGAATTGGCAGGCCAATCAAGGACAGTAATGCCATGGTCAGTACACCAGTTACTGGTGGTTTTGGCACTGTGGGCAGGTGCCAGATCTTGGTTGTGCAGCGTTTCCTGCCACATTTCCCCCTTCCAACACCCTTTTTGTGAATGTGCTTTGAAACTGTACTCTGTGAACAGCCTGCTCTTTGAGAAATTTCTTTTTGTGTCTTACCCTCCTGATGGAGGGTGTCAATGATGGTCTTCTGGACAGCAGTCAGATCAGCAGTCTTCCCCATACTTGTGATTTAGTTTACTGAACCAAGCTGAATGTTTTTCAAGGCTCAGGAAACCCTTGCAGGTGTTTCAAGTTAATTAGACGATTCAAGTGATTAGTTGAATAGCCTAATAGTATACTTTTTCACGATATTCTAATTTTCTGAGACAGTCCTGTATAAATACTTCTTAATACTGATGTCAATCTAAGCTGTTGTGGGATATGGATGCTGCTTAGTGTGATATAGAGAGAACACTGCAATGTATTGTGCAGACCTTGCTATAAAACGCCAGCCAAGCTGCCAAAATGTTCTGTTGTATTCACAACTTAGATAGAAACGCTGCTGTGGTTTAAACTTCCTGAGTTATAATACAATAGCAAAAGTTCCAAAGGCAAACAGTGTTGAAAATATTGATAAAATGAAATCATATGAAAATTTCAAGATTTCATTGGTAGGCTTTCAAACTTGGCTGAATCTGGAGAGATTGTTATCCTGAACATTTTGGCAGTCTGTGCATAAGTATCTTTATTACTTTCAGCAAATTTAGTAAACTGTATTCTTATTGCATCCATGGGATTTTCTTAAACTACTCCACTCCTTTGTGCTCAGTCTCTTATAGTGCATTTATGTTCCCACTTATGGGCATTTGTAACCTTGAAGTCTTAGTTTGATCTGGGCAAATGTGTCAATTCTTAACTAATTTGAATTGCAATAAAACACATTGTTTGGGGTTCAACATGAAAAAGGTTGAGGGGTAAATAGTCTTGGAAGGCAATGCAAAAGTAATGATAGGACAGTGAGGATAATCATAAGGAACAGGTGAGGAAATGCGGAAACTAATAGAATAAGTTTACTCAGACTCCCCTGTAGTAACATAACTGTGAGTAAAAAAAAGGCCCCAGCAATAAGGTGGAGACATTAAATATTTTACAAGTGATAAAGAGAGCAGCAGATCAATAAACCCTTTAAAAGGCCAGTAAATAATTTATTAACTGATACATTTTAATAGACTTGGCGAATGGCAAATGGTGAAGTAATTTTTTTTCTCAACCCAAGTTGACTAAAATCACACTTTTGAACCTTTTGAAACCTAACCAGGGGAATTCTGGGAAAGACAGCTCTTTGTTCAGCCAGAATAAATCTTTCTCCAAACAACAGGGACAGCTATTAGTGAAACTATGAATGTTTTTTATTGATGGCTCTTCAAGGCTCTTAAAATCAATACCAAAGTGAACAGGCACCCAATATAAATCTGCTAAAACTGGGATGATGATGTCATGCCTTCTGGTACCTGCTAAAAGATGTGAAGCATTAGTTCTGCACTGACTGCCGGTGAAAATTTCCCAACCCTAATTAAAAGGAGTTGCAGTTGTCTAATTGCTCGAATGGCCCTCAGCGGCTGGATTAAGCAGGAGGCTTGAGGCAGAGACAAGGTACAGACCAACCAGGAGTTTATTCACCATCATTTAACAGGTACACAAACAGGAAAAAAAGGTTTCAGCAGCAACTCCCAAGGATCTTTTTCTTTTTCTTCTTGATTATTATTGGCGGTTGACAAGAAACGTTAAGGTGAGCATTACCGCCACCAACTGGTATGGAGTGTGGACCGCATGACAAACCCCAAGGATCTTCACTGGCAGCCTTTTGTGATCTACCACACCCCCCGGGTTAAAAGATCTGCATTGAAACGGGCAAAACAAAGAACATATGTGAACTAACAAACATCTACACACCGACTAAACATCCAATACTTTATTTAACAAATATTATCTAACACTTAGAAATATCTAAAAACACATTTCAATTCACAATTTAAATCCATATTATTAAACCTTAAAGTGCACTGTTTAAGTTCCCCCTCCTCAGTCAATAAGTGGACCCTTCCAGAAACTTTAAAAAGGTGCTCAGTCCCCCAGGGAATCATTTAAAAGGATATTTGAGAAAAGATGACAGCAAGGAAATCGGTAATCAGAATGTTAAGAGAAGTTTAGAGGAAGACAGCTCGGAAGAGGAAAATAGAACAGTGAGAAGGAAAATGGAAAAAGAGGAATTTAAAATATTATTGAAATTCAGGAAGGAGGATGAGGAGATGATTTTGAGTCCTGTTGCGGTTTCCAGGGAACTGAAGAAGAAGTTAGGTGAGTTGGAAGTAGTGAAAGTTCTGAGAGATGGAAATATGTTGATTCAGTGTAAAACTGAAGAACAGAAAAATAAAGCGATGCAAATTGATAATGTTTGTAAAAAAGTAGTTTGTGAAAGGAAAATTTTTGGGGAAAATAAGGTATGTCGTGGAGTTATCTATGGCATTCCGATTGAAGAGGATCTTGAAAAACTTCAAAAAAGTATCCAGGGAGGTAAAGTTAAAAGATTGAAAAGGCTGTTAAGATCAGTGGATGGTAAAAAGGTTCAAAGTTTGTCAGTATTATTGGAGTTTCACGGAGATGTTCTCCCAGATAAAATCAAAATAGGTTTCATGAGTTTTCCAGTTAGGCCGTATGTCCCTCCTCCATTGCGTTGTTTTAAGTGCCAGAGATATGGTCATATAGCATTGGTTTGTAAAGGGAAGGAAAGATGTGCTAAATGTGGAGGAGAACATAAATATGAGGAATGCAAAGGTGATCAGATAAAATGTTGTAACTGTGGTGGTCAGCATAATGTTGCATATGGAGGTTGTGAAGCTAGGAAAAGAGCAGCAGAAATACAACAACTTAAAACAGCTAAAAACATTAGCTATGCAGAAGCAGCCAAGAAGGTTCTGGAAGGAAAAAGAACAATTCAAGGAGGTTCACAGATTCAGCAGATTGCAAGATCAGAGCAAAACCAAAGAAATATGTCAGGATTGGATATTACAATGGATAAATTAATTTTATTCATGGCTTATGTTATTAATTGTACTGATCAAGTGAAACAAAAAACAGAAAAAATAAAAATTATAGTGAAAGGGGCAGAAAAATTCTTTTCTGCAAAAGATCTTTCTTGGGAGTTGATAAATAAAAAGCTTGAGAATGATGGTAAAACAGGGGGAGGGAGAATATGATTCTCCTTCAGTGGAATGCTAGGAGTTTAATAAGTAATGGTCAAGAGTTTAAAGGTTACATAAATCATTTGGGAAATAAACCGGATATCATTTGTGTGCAAGAAACATGGCTTAAAACAGAATTAGATTTTGTGATAAAGGGATATGATAGTGTACGAAGGGACAGGGAACAGGGAAGTGGGGGTGGATGTATAATATTTATAAAACAAGGAGTTCAATATAGATTTCTAGGAAAAGGGAAAAAATTAGAATGGATAGCTATAGAAGTTTGGATTAAAAATGGAAATATTAAAATATTAAATTTTTATAATCCTTGTAAAAAGCTTTGTTTAGAGGAAATGGGTGAACTGATAGAAAATATAAATGGAAAGATCATTTGTTGTGGGGACTTTAATGCTCACAGTACACTTTGGGATAGTAGTAATGATTCTAATGGAGAGGTGATAGAAGAAGTAATGGATATGAAGAACTTGGTTTGTATTAATGATGGGAGTGGTACCAGAATTAATATTAGGAATGGGTCAGAATCAGCAATAGATATTACATTAGTATCTAAAAATATTGCAGGAATCAGTAATTGGAAAGTTTTAAAAGATTCAACCATAGGTAGTGACCATTATCCAATACTAATAAAAGTGGGTTGTGAGACAAGACAAAATTATATTGAAGGTAGAGAAAGATGGGTTTTTGCAAATGCTGATTGGAAAAAATATAAGAGAATTAGTGATGAAGAAATGCAAAAGGTTGATATTAATTTTGATGTAGATAATATAAATGCTTCTGTTTGTGAAGCTATATTAGGTGCAGCTAGACAATCTATACAAAGGAAAAAAGGAAGCGGGAAGAAGAAAATAGTACCGTGGTGGACAAAAAAGTGTGACTTTGCTATTAAATCTCGAAATAAAGCGTTTCGGATGTTAAAGAAAAATCAAAATTTTCAGTATTTTATTGAATATAAAAGGTTGCAAGCTCTAGTCAAAAGAACTGTTAAATATGCAAAAAGGGTTTACTGGCAATCGTTTTGTGAGTCGGTTGGTAGAGAAACAAAAATTTCAAATATCTGGGGAATGATAAAAAGAATGAATGGAATTAAGAGAGAATATGGATATCCAGTTCTGAAGGATGGGGATATATGTGCTGTGACAGAGGAGGAGAAAGCAAATATGTTAGTGGAGAAGTTTGCTAAAATTCATAGCTCAAATAATTTAACTGAAAAAGAAATAAAAGCAAGAGAAGGTACAATTAATGATAACAGGCAATTGTTAATTAAAAATATAAATAGTAATGACTTATTAAATCTTCCATTTTCTTTTGTAGAGCTTAAGAATGCTTTAGGGAAATCAAAAAATTCTTCTCCAGGTAAAGATCAAATTTCATATATAATGATAAATCAGTTAAGTAATTCATCTAAAAGGATTTTATTGGATTTCTATAATAAGATTTGGGAAGTGGGTCATTTACCTAAAGTTTGGAAGGAGGCAATTATTGTTCCTATTTTAAAACCAGGTAAAGAAAGATCAAATCCAGGGAGTTATAGGCCAATTGCATTAACATCGCATTTATGTAAAGTAATGGAAAGAATGATAAATGAACGGATGACTTATTTTGTTGAAAAGATAGGGTATTTATCTAAGTTTCAAAGTGGTTTCAGGAAAGGTAGAAATACAATGGATTCTATTTTGTTATTGGAACATGAAATAAGAAAGGCACAAGTTAATAAAGAGAGTGTGATAGCTGTATTCTTTGACATTGAAAAAGCTTACGATATGATGTGGAAAGAAGGATTTTTGATAAAATTAAAGAAGATGGGAATTGGGGGTTCAATGTTTAATTGGATAAATGATTTTCTCAATAATAGATCAATACAAGTAAGAATAGGAAATCAATTATCAGAAAATCTTTATGTTGAAAATGGTATTCCTCAAGGAAGTATAGTTAGTCCATTATTTTTTTCTATTATGATTAATGATATGTTTGAGGATGTGGAAAATAAAATGGGTGTTTCATTATTTGCTGATGATGGAGCAATTTGGAAGAGGGGTAAAAATATAAGTTTCATCATTAAAAAAGTTCAAGAAGCCATTAATAAAATAGAAGATTGGTCTTTTAGATGGGGATTCAAGATTTCTGTGGATAAAACAAAGATTTTGTTTTTTACAAGGAAAAAAGTTTCTGAAGAATTAAAGTTACAAATTTATAAATATGATTTGGAAAGGGTAAAACAATTTAAATTTTTGGGTATATGGTTGGATGAAAGGCTTACTTGGAAAGTTCATATTGAGAAGATGATCGATAAATGCAAAAGAGTTATAAATGTTATGAGATGTTTGGTTGGGAATGAATGGGGAGCTGAGAGGAAGGCATTGAAATCAATTTATATAGGATTAATTAGGTCTGTTTTTGATTATGGATGTATAGCTTTTGGTTCAGCATCATTTTCATTACTTAAAAAATTGGATATTGTTCAGTATCAAGCTTTGAGATTATGCACAGGGGCCATAAGAACTACACCAACTTCAGCATTACAAGTAGAAATGGGAGAAATGCCACTAAAGTTGAGGAGATTACAATTACTTTCCACTTACTGGTTTCAGTTAAAAAATCATTGTGAAAATCATCCATGTCAAGAAATTTTAAAACCAAGTTGGGAAAAAGGGAAGAAGAAATTAAATTCTTTTGGGTGGATAGCAGATTCTAATATAATAGATCTTGAATTATCTCAAATAAATGGCAGTAGAACAGTTATTAGATCAATACTTCATCCATCTATCCTACCTGAAATTGATGTAGATTTAAGATTGTTGTATAAACGGAAAAATAAACAGGATATTTTAGATTCAAATATGGTTGAGCAATATATAGATAAAGAATATTATGGATATGTAAAAATTTATACAGATGCTTCAAAAGATTCAAATAATAGGAATGGTGTTTCGTTTGTAGTTCCAGAATTTAATTTTAAATCAGGTAAAAGAATTAGTAATGAAGTTTCAGTTTACACAGGAGAAATGTTTGGCATCATGTTAGCATTAGAATGGATTGAAGAAATTAGACCACTAAGAAGTGTAATTTGTTCAGATTCTAGTTCAACATTATATTCATTTAAAAACAATCATTCAGATAGTAGACCGGATTTATTGGTAGAAATTCAGCAACTATTATTCAGAATTCAAGCAATGGGATTAACTGTTTCTTTTATATGGATTCCTTCTCATATAGGAATAAAAGGGAATGAGATGGCAGATAAATATGCAAAAAGAGCAAGTAAATACAGTTTAATTGATAGAATAATTCCATTTAGTAAAGGTGAAATAAAATCAGTAATTAAGAAAAGGATTAGAGCAAGGTGGCAGAAACAGTGGGAAGAAGAAAGAACTGGAAGATGGTTTTATAATATTCAAAGAAAAGTAGGATTAATGAGGATGACATCAAGGAATAGAAGGGAAGAAACAGTAATGTCAAGATTACGTTTTGGACATACAGGGTTAAATAGCACATTATTTAAAATGGAGATTCATGATACAGGAAAGTGTGATTTTTGTTTTGTTGAAGAAACAGTGGAGCACGTTATATTATTTTGTAGTAAATATCATATTGAGAGAAATGAATTGGTAAATAGATTACAAAACAGTAAATTAAAGTTAAACATAAAATATCTTTTAGATATGAACACCAAATCAGAGGGTTATTCTTTATTATTAAGATATCTTAAAAAGAATAATTTGATAAAACGGATTTAGTTATTTTTTTTTTTATTTTTTTTTATTTATTTATTTATTTATTTTTTTATTATTATTTATAGTAGTAGGATATTAGAGTAGGTCATCCCGATTCACACTCCATTTCAGTTGGTGGCGGTAATGCACCAAAAGTTGTTTGCCAACCGCCATAAAACAATAGAAGAAGAAGAAGAAGACAGGGAATCATTTTAGGACAACTTGACATCATTGGCCGTTTCTCAATTCACGAGAACGCGAGAACGGACTCGCGTTCTCGTCAAGTCTGTTCTCGGTAAGAACACAGGAAGATCGGACTTGACGAGAACGCGAGCACGCAGCACGCATTGTGCATTGGAACAGAAGTATACTCGTGACGTCATCACATTCAAAACTGTTTATACACTACACCATCATATCTTATTGAAAACGTTTTTTTATTAATTTCTAAAAAGTATAAAAAATATCTAAAATAATTACAGAACTGTGGGTTTAAAACCAGCAATAGCGGGAATTTCTTTGTTGGGAGTTGTAATTGTTGTAGTTGTAGAGGCGATTGAATCTTCTTTAAAAATCAGCACTTTATAGAACCAAAATGAGCGATACGAGCAATATTGCTGTTGCTTCGGTCGTTGGTCAGCTTTACCAGCAGGCTGAAGAGGAGGTGATGCAGTTGAGAAGGCAAATCCGAGCAAGGAGAAGATTGATGCGGCAGAGGAGGCTCAGAAGGCAGGCTTTGCTCACCCATAGCCAACTGGTAGGCATTTTAAGATTGACAGCCTATTTCCTACTTTTATCTTTAAAAAAACATTGAGAATGGTATTAAAAACGTGATCAGGTTGAAATTGTGACTATTTTTCAATAAATAATTAAAATGAAGACCCAATTTTAACATTAATAACAGTAGGGTTAAGCTACTTTATTGCACCTACTGACCTTCACAGCATTGATTAAGAAAGGAAAAAACATATTTTTATGTCTGTCCACCTTTACAATGATTAATCTATAAATTATGTGCAGTTAGTTCAGCCCATTTTTTCAGTGAAATGGTAAAAATACCAGAGAAGGGAAGCCATTTGCTACATTTACTTTACATTTTACCTTTTCTTTCTTGAGAACTATAATAATCTGCATGTTAAGCAGGTATAGTTTTATGCTGTGAAAAGGTGACAACTGAAAAAAAACAATTATGGTAACATTTGGCATTTTTTCTTTACAGGAAGAAACAGAAACCAAATATGTGAGGATAAACACCTCTGTGCCAACCCTCCAAATATTTTTTAATGAAGGGGACCTGAAACCAGCCTTCAGGCTAAACAGGTCCACCATCGTCCTCCTCCTTCAGCTGCTGTCCATCCAGAAGGTCCATGGATGGCCACAGGAGATAGAGGTGCTGGTGACCCTCTACTGGCTGGCCTGCGGTGCATCCTATAGGGAAACAGCTTGCCAGTAAGATTTCTTACCTTCTTGTCCTTAAATAGAGCCAACAATGAGACACAATTGATACATAGATTATATTAATTGGATAGAAGATTAAGACATATCAGCATATTACCTAAATTACAAGTTAATTTTATATTTGGTACAGGTGTAGTGGAGGCACGCTACAACAGGCACCACGCCAAGGCTGATAAACATCATTGAGCGTGTCTTTGGTGGTCTGAAGACACGGTGGCGTTTCATCTTCTTAAGGGTGCTGTAGGTCTGCCCGACGTTTGCCCCAAAAGTAATCACCGCCTGCTGCATCCTCTACAATATTAGTATAGAGGCAGGGGACCAGCTGGACGTGGAGGACGAGACGGTGGACCCAGAGGAGGATGACCATCCGGCGGCTGAAGACAGGGAGCTGCTCCAGCTGGCTGCATGTTTAAGTGAACATGACTACACCTGACCTAATGTAGATCAGTTCTAGTCATGTTCACATGCTGCTTCATTTTTTTTTTTTTCACCACCTGGAAAAATACATTAAATAATCATTAAATTAATTTCCATTCCAACTATTTTTAATTGTAAGTTTATAGGCGTTGTCTATTTGTATGAGATCTTAATAGGAGTTATTTCTTTGTTTTAAACCATGTTAGTAACTGTTAATCATTTGTTGAATATATTACACCTTCATTCTGTTCCAAAGATTAAACATTTGTATAAAATAAATGTCTGTTTTTTCATATACTATTATTACTATTGTTTTCTTTCCCTCTTTCTCCTCTCAATTATTCGTGTCCTGACTCAGAAGAAACTCACTTAGATAGGAAAAACATTTATAGAATTTATTTATTTATTTTATATGCTGCTGTCGTCCTAGGGAGAGATTTTCAATTTATTCCAGCAAGTATTGAGTTAATAAAGCAACACACGTCAGTCAGATAAACACAAAACAAATAAATCATAACCAGCGGTATTTTGCACACTACTTTTTTTAATTACGCACTAACTCTGTAAACAGGCCACATAGGGAAGCTTAAAAGTATAATGTTCTCACCTCAAACGATCTGAAAACGTACTTTTGAAGAACAACAGCAGCAGAAAAGAGAATTTTTTTACTTACCGCTGTGAGCTCTTTTTGCGCTGTCTGGAATCAAGCTGCGACCGCGGTGCATCCTGGGCAAGCGGTCAGTCTGAAGAACGCACAAGTCTGCTCTGATGCATGCTCGATAAAGAGGGCGGTGCGAGAACAACATCCGGGGAATTCGGCGCGTTCTCGATTTGGCGTTCTCTGGATTGGAACAGTGCTCGGTCTGAGGCTGATGACGTGTCACGAGCACACGAGCACACGAGAACGCTCAAGAACGCATATTGAGAAACGGCCATTGTCTTCATCTGTCCCAGTTTGGAAGCCTTTTCACTGACTGCTGCAGAGGAGGTGGCTGACCAACAAAAGAGTGAGAAGAATATATTGAATTTTAAAGGCAGTTTCATTTTTGGTATATTGTAGATTATGAAAGAGATGGCTAGTAGTGACAACTGGGTTTTGGAGGATGAAGATATGAATGTAGTGATGGTGGAGAATAAGAGAGGAGGAGGAGGAGGAAAGTAAAAGTTTAATGATGGAACAGCGTGTAGGAGACGGGCTTTTGACGATGAGGAAGAAGGAACTGAAATAAGAAATTAATGTTGGAAGATTTCAAAGTCAATCTTAAATTTAATGAGTAGGCAGAAATGGTTGGAATACGTCCTATTATAGTTTATCAACTGGATTAAAGAAAGTGCTTGGAGATGTAGAATTAGCCAAAGTTTTGTGATGGAAGTTTGCTTATATGTTTTAAAAAAAAAAGGCCATACGAAAAATGCTTTAAAGCAAGTGGTGTGTGTGAAATAATTGCTAGAAAAGAAGATTGTTGGGGGAAAAATGAGGAGCAAGAGGAGTGATTTTAGGCATTCCTGTGGGGGAAAGTGTTGAAGAGTTTTAGAAAGTAATAAAGAGAAGTTGCTGGCATTAAACAACTACAGGCTTTCAGGAATATAGAAAAAGTGGGTAGCGCATCCTTTTTTTTTTTTTTTTTTTAAAGATTAAATACTCCCTGATAAAGTTAGAGTTGCCTTTCAGATGCTACATGTGTCCAAGATATGGCCACACAAGGGCAAACCAAAGGTGTGGTAGATATGGAAGTGAACATCTTTATGGTTAATGTAGAAGTAATCCTGTAAAATGTTGTAACTGTGGAGGAAGTCACTCTGCAGAAAATATATTTAGACTTGTATAACAAGGGAGGCTATAAGAGAGGAAAATTGCCATAACAAATTGAAGGAAGAAATTATTGTTCAAATTTGTAAACCTGGAACAGATTGTAATTTAACAGGAAATCATAGGTCAATGGCTCTCACATTTTCTTTTGGTAAAATTATGGGGGGGGGGACTATATTTGAAAGACTAGTATATTTATTGGAGTTTAAGGAGAAATTTAAATGTTATCAGTTTGGATTTAAATGTACTTTAGACCCAACTATGTTTAGAACATTAAATTAGATTAGCTCAATTTTAATAGCTTTTTTTCTCTACATCTACAATATTTCAAGTATAGCAGTTCCAATTTTATATAGGCCACACATGACTGATTTCAATGTGAAAAGGAAGAACTGAAAAATATGTCCCCTTTAAGAAGTGTAAAATTCTGAGAATTTTTTTCAAGAAATCTTAATTTATCTTATTTAACTGGAAATAGTTAAACAAAAAAATTAAGCAATTGAGCAATAAAACTGTTTTTTTGTTTAACCACAGTCCAAACGTTATATTAAAAAAACCTGATGTTCAAGTATTTTTCCATCTTTATTTCAACATGTTTTCTAGCAAAAAAATATTTTGTATAAACATCTGAATTGTGATACGTGTCAAAGTGGATGAAACCAAAATGTTTTAGGGATACATGATTTTCATAAGAACCCTTAACAATCATTAGTACAAATAAGCATTAAGAGTTTTTATATTGTACATAAAATATGGTAAAATGTGCATTGTTCATTTGTTTTTTTTGGGCTTTTATTGAATCCTTTCCAAACTGCAAAGCCATGATTGGTAGCAACTGGTCCACTGTTACACAGCTGAAATGTAGAACAAATAAGAAGTTTGGAAAGAGAATAAACAAAATCAAAGTTCACCTGATCGTTGATATAAACAAAGGCTCTTTCCCCTCCAGCCTGTAGTAAGAGGGACAAACTGAGTTGCAGCCAGAAAAAGGTAAGTGGTTTACACATTTTACAGAAAACAAATGCTCTTCGTCTTTAAAGTATATGTTGAAATGTTTTTCCAGAACATGAGTAGAGTTTTAATTGCATGTTAGCTTTTTCATTTAAAATCCAGCTCTACGATGAAACAATTGCTTTGAGATGGTGGGAAAAAAGCCAGTTTTTTAGTATTTATCCATGCCATAAAGTGTCACAAAGGAAATGTACAAATGATCTTAAAGAGTTTGAGTTTTTAGCTTTTCCGTTTATTATATATTGTGTGACATTTTGAAATGAATCACTTTAATTAAGATGGCTATCTATATAGAAAACTGATGTATTTTTATGGAGCAAACAAAGACTTGTATATTAATCTAGAACCTGTAGAACCAAATTAGTAGGTTTTGAGATTTCACCAGGTCTATGTGCAACAACACATATTGTGTAAGCAAAACAAACAGCACTTTTGACCCTTTGTTTCAGTTCACGATGCATGCACCCCTGGCTCTCTGGATCTTATCAGCAGTGGTCTGTGTAGGAAGAAGCCATCATCACATAGGGCATGGCGAGGAGGCCCAAGACCCCGCTGGACATGGCAGTGACAACAAAATGTCGCTGGTGACCTCGGCAAACAAAGAGTTTGCATTCCGTCTGTACATGAAGTTGGCGGATCATGCATCCTCCGAGGGCAAAAACATCTTCTTCTCTCCGTTTAGCGTCTCCGCTGCCTTGGCTGCTCTGATGGTGGGGGCCCGGGGGGAGACTCACCAGCAGCTTTTCAGAGGGATGGGCTTCAGCAGCTCCCAGCTGGCTCAGACAGATGTAGACCAGGCCTTTCGTACACTCCTTGCAAACAAAGCGTCTCATGAGGACCTCAGCCAAGGTACCGGCGTGTTCGTAGACAACCGCTTCAAGGCAAACCCTGAGTTCCTGGATATCCTGAAGCAGTCCTATTCTGCCGAGGGCTTCAATGTTGACTTTGCCAAAACCACAGAGAGCGCCGATACCATCAATCGGTATGTATCTGGTAAGACTAACGGGAAGATAGACAAGCTGGTAGAAAGCCTGGATCCAAGCACAGTCATGTATCTCCTCAGCTACATCTACTACAAAGGTAAATGGTCTCATGCTATGAGATCTCTCTCCTCTTTCATTGTGAAGTCATTTTTTTTTTTTTAGGTGACATGATTGTCTTCACTCGAACAGGTAAATGGGAAACTCCGTTTGATCCTCGGTACACCTTTGAGGACAGGTTCAGAGTGGACGAAAGCAATGAGGTTCAAAGTCATACATCCAAACAGGCGGAGCAAATATGAGACATCTTGTATTTATTTTCCAACCAAGTAACTATCCATCTTTCATTCTCCAGGTTAAAGTCCAGATGATGAGAATGGAAAAAGATGTTAAAACGTATAATGACCAGGCCATCAACACAACAGTCCTCCACCTGCCTTTCAACAACTCATACTCCATGCTGCTGCTCTTACCTGACAACATGACAATGCTGGAGCGCAATATTTCCCCCGCACATGTTACTAAATGGTTGAAGTGGATGAAGTCAGGGTAAAGAAATTCTACATTAAGTACCAATCAATCCCCCCCCCCCCCCAAGTCATGATTGATCAGTGCTTAAAATTGTTTTATTTTTTTATTTTTAGGAGGTACAATATCTTTGTTCCCAAGTTTTCCATTAAGACCTCCTACAAGCTGAATGATGTGCTGACTGGAATGGGAATGGCAGACATGTTTGGGGATCGTGCAAATCTGAGCGGCATTGCAGACGGCCAGAAACTGGCTGTCTCTGAGGTAAAAAGGCAGCAAATAAGGGGCAGAAAAAGGTCTTTGCTCATGTTCTGTTGACATATTTGACCTGCTCTGCTTTGATTGTGTTGTAAAGGTGGTGCACCAAGCCACGCTGGATGTCGATGAGGCCGGAGCCACAGCTGCAGCAGCTACCGGTATCGGCATAACGCTACTTTCCTACCGCCACGTCCCAGAGTTGAGGTTCAACCGTCCTTTCATGGTGATCATCACTGAGCGAATTCCAGAAAACATTCTCTTCATTGGCAAGATTGTCAACCCAAACCTCTGAGGGAAGAGATCCCATCTGTTAGTACAGACTAATACAAAGAAAATACTTTGTGGTGTATTGTTCTCACTGCATACAGATGTGGCGCATTAACATTTGTATTTGCTGCTCCTGAATAAAATGTCCTAAAATAAATGCAACACAAAGCCAAACTGTCTGCATGACATCTGATTCAATTAAACATTTGATAAATAGTGATCACTGGGAAATTTACAACAAATACTCAACAGTGTACGTTTACCTGGACTTGCAAGGCAAACTCTTTTTCAGGCAAAAGTTTATTTAGCAATTGTTTTAGTGTAGTTTATGTAAAAGGACTGGCTTTTTGGTCCAGTTCCCTTTTCCATGATTTCTGTTGACTCCCTGCCTTAGCTCTCCTAAGTCTCTAAAAGGTGTCATTACTTCATCTTTTTCTCTTGCAGTAAATTGCTTTGAGCACTGCATGAACAAGCCTCTTTTTCCCAAAGTCTATGAAAACATGTTTTAGATCAAGTATGAGTGTGAAACAAACGGCTCATAAATAAATTTTAAAAAGGAAATAAGTAACGTAAGAGTTGTCGATCTGCCCTTACCAACGGATACCAGAGAACTACAACTCTGCTATGTGAGTTTCCAATGACACCAGGCCATGAAGGCATGCCTCAGATGGTCTACATACCAGGCAGTCATTCTGTATTTCATGCTTAATTTATGGTGCATTTGAAAATACGTACATTTGCAAAAGTATACATGCTTTGCATGGACGCGTTCTAAAAATATATATACACTACCGTTCAAAAGTTTGGGGTCACATTGAAATGTCCTTATTTTTGAAGGAAAAGCACTGTACTTTTCAATGAAGATAACTTTAAACTAGTGTTAACTTTAAAGAAATACACTCTATACATTGCTAATGTGGTAAATGACTATTCTAGCTGCAAATGTCTGGTTTTTGGTGCAATATCTACATAGGTGTATAGAGGCCCATTTCCAGCAACTATCACTCCAGTGTTCTAATGGTACAATGTGTTTGCTCATTGGCTCAGAAGGCTAATTGATGATTAGAAAACCCTTGTGCAATCATGTTCACACATCTGAAAACAGTTTAGCTCGTTACAGAAGCTACAAAACTGACCTTCCTTTGAGCAGATTGAGTTTCTGGAGCATCACATTTGTAGGGTCAATTAAACGCTCAAAATGGCCAGAAAAAGAACTTTCATCTGAAACTTGACAGTCTATTCTTGTTCTTAGAAATGAAGGCTATTCCATGCGAGAAATTGCTAAGAAATTGAAGATTTCCTACAACGGTGTATACTACTCCCTTCAGAGGACAGCACAAACAGGCTCTAACCAGAGTAGAAAAAGAAGTGGGAGGCCGCATTGCACAACTGAGCAAGAAGATAAGTACATTAGAGTCTCTAGTTTGAGAAACAGACGCCTCACAGGTCCCCAACTGGCATCTTCATTAAATAGTACCCGCAAAACACCAGTGTCAGCTGCGGGATTCTGGGCTTCATGGCAGAGTGGCAAAGAAAAAGCCATATCTGAGACTGGCCAATAAAAGATTAAGATGGGCAAAAGAACACAGACATTGGACAGAGGAAGACTGGAAAAAAGTGTTGTGGACGGATGAATCCAAGTTGGAGGTGTTTGGATCACAAAGAACGCTTGTGAGACGCAGAACAAATGAAAAGATGCTGGAAGAATGCCTGACGCCATCTGTTAAGCATGGTGGAGGTAATGTGATGGTCTGGGGTTGCTTTGGTGCTGGTAAGGTGGGAGATTTGTACAGGGTAAAAGGGATTCTGAATAAGGAAGGCTATCACTCCATTTTGCAATGCCATGCCATACCCAGTGGACAGCGCTTGATTGGAGCCAATTTCATCCTACAACAGGACAATGACCCTAAACACACCTCCAAATTGTGCAAGAACTATTTAGAGTAGAAGCAGGCAGCTGGTATTCTATCGGTAATGGAGTGGCAGCGCAGTCACCAGATCTGAACCCCATTGAGCTGTTGTGGGAGCAGCTTGACCGTATGGTACGCAAGAAGTGCCCATCCAACCAATCCAACTTGTGGGAGCTGCTTCTGGAAGCGTGGGGTGCAATTTCTCCAGATTACCTCAACAAATTAACAGCTAGAATGCCAACGGTCTGCAATGCTGTAATTGCTGCAAATGGAGGATTCTTTGACGAAAGCAAAGTTTGATGTAAAAAAAAATCTTATTTCAAATACAAATCATTATTTCTAACCTTGTCAATGTCTTGACTCTATTTTCTATTCATTTCACAATAGAAATGGTGGTGAATAAGTGTGACTTTTCATGGAAAACACAAAATTGTTTGGGTGACCCCAAACTTTTGAACGGTAGTGTACACAAATGCTGCAAAAAGTTAAAAAAAATTGGTTCACTCATTGCAGAAAGTGAAAGTTGTCTGTTACAAAGATTGATTAGAGTGAAATATTGCAAGCCTTTATGTGAGTGGTCTCAAACTCAAATCCTTGAGGGCCGGTGTCCTGCAACCATTAGATGTGTCCTTTACCCTACACACCTGAATCAAATACCTAAACTACCTCACTAGCATGCAACTATTGAGCTGATGTTGGAATCAGGTGTGTTGAAGCAGAGATGTATCCAAAGGTTGCAGGACACAAGACCTCCTGGACTGGAGTTTGAGACCATTGCTCTAAATCAGGGGTCAGCCCCCAAGAACCACGCGTGGCGCCGTCAGACCTGTTTAGAAAAATTGCATCACCCACCAGTGAGCTGCATCTAAAATAGTATTTTATTCTATTTCACTTTTTAATCATACTTGCATTTATATAGATTTAAAAATGACAAACGCATGTAAAATGTTAATTTTTACACAACGTTAAGGTGAGCTCTGACTCTTCCAGTTCAAAGGTCAGTACAGGTAGCCCTTCGTATGACACAGTACCAATGAAGTAGCTCTCGGTTTCAAAACTGTTGGTGACTCCTGATCTAAATGGTCGCCCAGTCTGGGTCAGTATGCTAAACATTCAATGGGGAGACTGCTGATTAGACGGGTGACCACCTGTCCACAAAAGGTCATTGATAAAGAAGATGGTTGTTCAGAGTGCTGTATCCAAGCATATTCATAGAAAGTTGAGTGGAAGGAAAGAGTGCAACAGGGATAACCACTACCTTAACAGTATTGTCAAGCACAATCCATTTAAGAGATTTGGGGAGCTTCACAAGTAGTGGACAGAGTCTGGTGTGAGTGCAAGAAGAGTCACTACGTACAGACAAGATTCTCAGCTGGGCTTAGGACAAAAAGAACTGGACTCAGTGGTTCAAAGTCCTCTTTTAACATGAAAGTAAATTCTCCATTTCAGTTGGAAATTAAGTCCCAGAGCCAAGGGGCAAGAGCGGAGAGGCACAGAATCCATGTTGCTTGAAGTCCAGTGCGAAATTTCCACAGTAATGTCTTGTAGTGCCGTGTCACCTTAAAAATGGGTTGAACAGCTCTCTGTAAAATGATTCAAAATTATAGGATTGTGTCTTAAAACCTAAACTAGACTGGTACTTCTCCACAGCGTTCTCTCTGAGCTGTCTTCAGTGTTTCCTGATCTTCATGAGGCTGTTTGATCACTAATGTCCTCGAACAAACCTCTGAGGCCTTCAGAGATCAAATTAGGCTGCTTTCTAATTAGGCGACGTCTGAAGGCTCGTGGCTGCCGCGGATTAAAGTTGTAACATGAAAAATTCTAAAACTTTTCCGAACGGTATGGCCCCATATATGGAAGGAACTGTAGCTATAAAATGTTAAATTAAAGTGCTTTATTTTTGTTATTTTCAGACAGAGTGCAGAAAACCTGGCTGATCTATCCAAGCACTGCTTCACTCACATCCTGAATGCAGCTCAGAGTAGGAGAGGAGGGCAGCCAGACATATATGAGGGAATGAACATCACCTACATGGGCATAGAGGCACATGATTCCTGCAGCTATGACATGAGCATCCATTTTCAGGCTGCAGCAGATTTTATCCACAGAGGCCTGAGCAGAGGAGGTAAGATTGCCAGGGAGTTAAAAAAGAAATAATTTCCTAACCATTGCAGTCAGTTTCAGACGAATGGACTGAATCTCACATTCCTCTTTGCTTTTCAGGCAAAGTTCTGGTGCATTGTCATGTGGGAGTCAGCCGCTCTGCCACCCTGGTGCTGGCCTACCTGATGCTGAAGCACAAGCTCACCCTGGTGGAGGCTATTTGTGCTGTGAAGGACAATCGGGGCGTGATCCCAAATCGAGGTTTCCTCCGACAGCTCATCAAACTGGATAAGCAGCTCTTTGGAAAACACGACTAAACCAAGAGAAACCATGATGTCATGGAGCATTACAGTCCAGTCATCTCAAATTGGTTTATTTCTTGTTTTTGACTTAATGTTTTTGACTTTCAATATTGTTTTTATTGTTCGTAAATTGACACCTTTGTATTTTATTTACATATGTATATTCTGAGGTACAAGCTTTGAAAACTTAGAAACCCATTGTGATTACTTATGGAGGCTTTTTAAGTTCTGTAACAACCCACGTCTGTAACATAAAGACAAGCTGTCAATATTTCATGAGAAGTGACGTGTGTTTGTTGGTTGATCCAATCTGTCGATGTTCTCCAAAAGAAAAACAAAACTGTATTTAGAATTTGGAAAAAATGTAAAATAGTAAATGCTGATTTCCATCCATTTTCTATACCCGCATATCCCTGCAGTGTCACGGTGGGCTGGTGGCTATCTTCAGCGGCCATTGGGCGAGAGGCAGGGTCCACCCCGCGCAGGTCGCCACTTTATCACAGAGGAAATGCCAATATATTATTTTCAGTTTTATAGGCAATGTCTTGCACTAAAAGAGCATATAAACACCTAATTTATAAACAATATTCTTACAGATTTGTTTGGATATAAAAAAGTGAACTGGGGAATCTGAGAGCAAATTTAACATTTAGGTTTTCTCCAGAACTCTGAGGCGATTCGCTGACAATGTGCACGGGTAGCAATGAAAAATAAAACACTACAGATCCCCTTGTGCTTGTATAAATGTATGCCTGATGATGATCATCATCATCACCATCATCAGCTACCCCCATCACCCTCTGTGACTCCACAATCGACACTGTGGAGTCTTTCCGCTTCCTGGGAACTATCATCTCCCAGGACCTAAAGTGGGAGCTGAACATCAACTCCCTCACCAAGAAAGCCCAGCAGAGGATGTACTTGCTACGGCAGCTGAAGAAATTCAACCTGCCAAGGACAATGATGGTGCAGTTCAGTGACGTGCGGTAGGGTTCATAGCTGGTGAGGCACTGACGTCATCAAAGTCAGATTTACAAATATATACACTCTACAGAGTAGACTCATTGCAAAGTGCTGAAGGAGACTGATTGTACCAAATAAATTCACCAAGAGACATCTAAAAAAATATTGATTCTTTGATGAAAAAAACGAAAGCTAAATTATTTGTCATTTGATTGGTAACAGTTTATGAGTTATGATGGATTTCTGCATTTGTAACATTCTAAAAATATAACACACATTACGCACATTTCATTACAAAAACAAAACATGAGTAATTATCGCTTTCTTACCTCTACTTATAAATTAAGTCCATGCGGCGCTCTTTCTGAACCAAAAATATCGGTCATTTTCCGGTAAAAGTTTTCTTTATCTTCTTCAGTTTTAAAACTCTCTCAGTCTCAGTGGAGATCACTGGCAGGGAGGGAAGCCTTCCTTGACCAGTCCTGTTCCGGCTGTATGTTTAATCTTTTTAATGCTTTACTTGTTTAGCATAACTCGCTAATAATACATCCATAACTTGCTGTGACTCTACAGTTTTGGGATAATGAGCGGTTCCCCTTGAGCGCCCCCTGCCTAGAGGCCAAGGAACTGCCGGCCTCACCTACAACCAGCTCTTTGCCTTTTATGATCGCGCGCAGCAGCACGAAAACATGTTACCTGCACACAGTTTGATGACCAAAACACAATTCGTAATCCACATATATTAAATTGTGGAAAATCAGTTCATAGCTGTTTGAACAATTGAATGTATGATCTAGAGACAGGAAGATGCATCACAGAATGGAAGCCAGCGCAGTTAACATGGGATTGCGGCCTCACCGGCTTCGCTATCAAGCGCCACCAAGGATTTACATGAAAAATAGCGAAAAGTCTGCGATTTTAAATAGAATATGATAAAAAATGAGGAAATTAGCTAAAAAAAGAACTTTTTATACAAATTCATTCGTGAATCACAATTTATATTATGTTATCATTATTATGTATTTTTTCTTTCCATGATGAGGCCAGGCCTCACTTGCCTCCCCTGACTGCATGTCACTGGTGCAGTTCTACTCCTCCATCATTGAGTCCATCCTCACCTCCTCCATCACCATCTGGTACGCTGGTGCCACCGCTAAGGACAAGGGCAGACTGCAGCGTGTCATCAGGTCTGCAGAGAAGGTGATTGGCTGCAATCTTCCATCTCTCCAGGACCTGTACGCCTCCAGGACTCTGAGGCGTGCAGGGAAGATTGTGGCTGATCCCTCGCACCCCAGTCATAGACTATTTCAGTCACTTCCCTCTGGCAGAAGGCTGCGATCCATCAGGACCAGAACCTCACGCCACAAGAACAGTTTTTTCCCATCTGCTACCGGCTTTATGAACAAGGCCAAGAGCCGCCCGTGACACTGGACTCTGCCTCTCTCCCCCGTTCAGGACTTACAAGCTTCTGCGTTACATTAACACACAGTTTACTGAGTGTATATAGCTTCTGTATATATATCCATTTTATTTTATTTTATTTTATTTTTGTCTGCACCATGAACACCAAGTCAAATTCCTTGTAAGTGCAAACCTACTTGGCAATAAACTTGATTCTGATTCTGATTTACATTCCTAATAGGGAGGATCTTTTTCTGCAAATGAAAAAGAAGTCTTTCAAACAAAGAGAACCAGTTTGTGCTTAGACTTTAATAGTACACGCTTAAATTTTGAGTTTGACATCGGCTTTTTCAAGCCTATTCTGATAGATTTGTTTTGAGACATAAACCAAAAAGTTTGAAAGAATAGACCTTCTTTTTTGACCTTTAGTATGATAATCTTCCCCATATGTGTACCAAATTATACACCGGATGACAATACAACAGGGTGATGTCTGCGCGCTCAATGCTTGGGCAGGAAGAGAGGCAGTGTTAAAGATTTGGTTCACCGGCCTGCTCCTACATATATATTGAAGGCCCATCTTACCCCGGTTCCAGATTTGGCAGTAAATGAGGAAAACATTGATGAGGTAAACAGTGTAATATGCATATTTAATTTATTAGGAATTAAATATGGAGACAAAACCTACATTACCAGTCCTTCCAATGTCCATTCCCTGGCCCATGCAGCTCTTTGTCTGATCTAAATTTTGCCAAGACATCCGTTTCATCAACTTAGTGCTCCTCCCGCTCAGGTCAGGGGGAGGGTGGTTGATCCCCTCCACTCGGAACAAAGAAACCCTTCTGGTTCTGACCAACCCCCCTTCCGGCAATAAAACTCATGTTATGTTTATCTTACCCTCGAGCAGGGAGAGACAGACACCACTCTGCTTTCCTCAGTAACCCCAACTAAGATATATTTTTTATTCTCAACAATTCCCTCTGTTTTGATCCTAAAGATCAAACCAAAAACTAGGCTAATGTAATTGAAGACTGGTCGCTGACAAAAGCACCTGGCTCCGAGGGAAGGGAGGAGAGAGGCGCAGTTACAGCGCTGAGGCACTGTAACTGCGCCTCTCTCCTCCCTTCCCTCGGAGCGCACATAGTTAAATGCAGAATTAATAAAAACGAAACTTATAAACAGACTAATGGGCGTTTTAGACTGTATCTGGTTAGCAGATCTGTTTTCTGATCCAGCGTGCAGCCATGACTGGTTTTGAATGAAGGCTTTATCTGGGAGCCACTCTCCCCAGAAATAAGATGTGAAAGAAGCTGAACCAGCTCCGCGGAAGGCGGGTCTAGACTGAGCTCTGTGAACGGATCATCCGTAGCCCAGATGGGCTTTGTTATTTTTATTTTATTTTTAATTTATTTGGTACAAAGATTTACTCGCCATGTGGCAGCTAGCCCTCTGAAATTCACTCGCCAAACGGGAAATTTACTCGCATTTGGCGAGTGTTAATTTCGGACTCTGTTCCTATCTCTACGTTTCGTGGGAGAGTCTCCTTTCTCCAAGATAACGTTTCATCTCAGTCTTAAAAATCACCAGTTTGTCAGTCTGGAGTTGAGGTGACCAAATCTCGAGACTATTTTTGTTCTTTGTGTTTTTATCTTTTTTATTTTGTTTTATTTTTCCGACAGTCTCACCATAAGTTTCTCGACTGTTATTTCTATTTTATCGTTTCTATCTTATTTTACGTTTTTCTGACGCAGACATACACATAAATCCCATTCAGTCTTTTCTCGGTATAAAACATAAATTCCATTCAATCCTCTCATATTAATAGCTCTGTTCAACCTCTGATAATTTGAGAAGTAAGCGTCTCATTCACAGCACCACATAAAAATTTTGCCTAAGCATCTAACATTTTGCCAAAAGAGAATCAAAAATCTCTTTACCTGTTCGGGTCGACCCTGTGGTGTTGCAAATGATCACTTCTTCGCGCCCAAAGTCAAAAACGTCTCATTACTTACAGCCAAATCCGACGTCACGGCACCATGTTAAAGATTTGGTTCACCGGCCTGCTCCTACATATCTATTGAAGGCCCATCTTACCCCGGTTCCAGATTTGGCAGTAAATGAGGAAAACATTGATCAAGAGGTAAACAGTGTAATATGCATATTTAATTTATTAGGAATTAAATATGGAGACAAAAATCTACATTACCAGTCCATCCAATGTCCATTCCCTGGCCCATGCAGCTCTTTGTCTGATCTAAATTTTGCCAAGACATCTGTTTCATCAACTTAGTGCTCCTCCCGCTCAGGTCAGGGGGAGGGTGGTTGAGCCCCTCCACTCGGAACAAAGAAACCCTTCTGGTTCTGACCAACCCCCCCTCCGGCAATAAAACTCATGTTATGTTTATCTTACCCTGGAGCAGGGAGAGACAGACACCACTCTGCTTTCCTCAGTAACCCCAACTAAGATACATTTTTTATTCTCAATAGCAGACAGAGAAGATGATGGATGGGCTAAGAGAGATGAGCCGGCACCAAGCAGGAGTCCAATCGGTTTCATCAATGTTTTAGTCACAATAAGTTCTTACTATCTGTTAACCATCTAATCTTTATATTCCAGCCAGCTTTGTTTTCTAGAGAGAAAACCAATCCTACCGAGTAAGATTTGTCATTTGCCCACCTACTGATCTGGTTCTGAATACCGATGAGAGATACCGTACCAATGCAACGCCTGTGTCAGATGATGCGACGGTGCCTCCCTGGAGTGAAACTTTGAGGCTGGATCAACAATGACTGCAACAAAAAACCGGGCCTTTGAGAGACAGTGAGGACGTGGGTCCTTAATAAACAAGTGGCACTCTGAACAGTCCTTCTCATTTCCCATTGGAATACCTCTAAGTAGTTAGAGTATATTTATGTGTGATTTGATAGGTTTATGCCTTATGTCTTCATTGGATTATTCACAAAAGTCTGATCGCTAATGAGATAATTATTGTGGTTCAAGAATCTAGTCTGATTGTTTAACTTTTGATTAAAGTGGTAGCACTGATTCCGACAATTATTATATTTTTATGATATGTTATAAGATATATACCTTTCGTTCATTTATATTAAGGATGGATTTAATTCTCCATGGCAAAGTGAATTTGCTCCATAGGATAATTGTTTTGCAGATGAGTGATACTTTTTTTTTTTATGAGCCATCATTTTATTATATAATACAATTGAGCAGCTAATTAGTTCCTACAATGTAGTAATCTAGTGTTTTCAAGGACTTAACTATCCTCTAAAGATAGAGGATAGGATTGAATATGTATATCGCACAGAAATAGGTTTGGAAACGACGTGGGCTACATTGATAACTGGCAAACTTTCTGGGGAAAACCTGGTCTGATCAGGAGAGACGGCATTCATCCCACTTTGGATGGTGCAGCTCTTCTTTCTAGGAATCTGGCCGGATTTATTAGTTCTCCTAAATGCTGACAACCCAGGGTCCAGACCAGGAAGCAGAGTCGTAGTTTAACACACCTCTCTGCAGCTTCTGTACTGTTACCCACCCATTACTCTATTGAGACGGGGTCTTTCCCACGGCCAAAACTTAACAGATCAAAAACGGATCTAAAAGGAACAAATCATAAAAATCTAATAAAAATCAATACGGCTCACCTTGAACCAAAAAATAAAACAATTAAATGTGGTCTATTAAATATAAGGTCTCTCCCTCCAAAGACTTTGTTAGTTAATGAATTGATTTCTGATAAACAGATTGATTTATTTTTCTCACAGAAACCTGGCTACAAGAGGACTACGTTAGTATAAATGAGTCAACTCCCTCCAATTATGCAATTTTCCACATTCCCAGATCTGTGGGAAGAGGAGGAGGAGTGGCAACCATCTTTCAGTCTGATTTATTAATTAGTCCCAGGCCAATTAATAACTACAGTTCTTTTGAACATTTAACCCTCAGTTTCCCTCATCCAAATTGCAAAGCAATAAAACCTCTTCTGTTTGTTGTTTTGTATCGTCCACCGGGCCCTTACTCTCAGTTTTTGGATCAGTTGTCAGACTTCTTATCTGATTTGGTGATAAACATTGACAAGGTTATTATAGTGGGTGATTTTAACATTCATTTTGACACAGAATGTGATAACCTTAGTGTAGCCTTTGAAACTATCCTGGATTCAATTGATTTTGCTCAAAATGTGCATAAACCGACGCACTCTTGGCTCCATACTTTAGACTTTGTGCTGACATATGGCATTGATTGTCAAGAATTAACAGTATTTCCTCACAACCCTGTCCTATCTGATCATTTTTTAATAACATTTGAGTTTAATCTAACTGAGTTCTCCACCCCCAAAAGAGGGTTCCATTATAGTAGATCTTTATCGGACAATGCTCATCAAACTTTAAAGAGTCTGTCCCCCTCTTAATATCGTCAGTATTGCAGAAATACCCTGCAGATAGCAGCAATGTTGTTTCTTCCCATTCACAAATAGATATCTTTGTTAATGGTATGACTTCGTCATTGCGTTCTGCATTAGACAATGTAGCTCCCTTGAAAAAGAAGGTGATTATTCACAGGAAGCTGGCTCCCTGGTTTAATTCAGAGCTGTGTTCCTTGAAGCACAATGTTAGGAAATTGGAGAGAAGATGGCACTCTACACACCAAGAGGAATCCTACCTAATCTGGAGGGACAGTCTATTGTTGTATAACAAGACCCTTCGCAGAGTTAGAGCAGCATATTTTTCATCATTAATTGAGGAGAACAAAAATAATCCTAGATTTCTCTTTAGTACAGTTGCCAAACTTACACAGAGTCATAGCTCCGTTGATCCATCCATTCCCTTAGCTCTTAGCAGTAATGATTTTATGGGATTCTTCATAAATAAAATTGATTCCATTAAAAATAAAATAATTTGCATCTTCCCAAACATGATTACCTCGTCCTCAGTAAGTGAGGCAGCGTTGGAGGAATCTTTAGAACCTGCGCTGTGTCTGAACTGTTTAGAAGCAGTAGAGCTTTCTGAGCTATCTAAAATATTAGCTTCATCTAAACCTTCTACCTGTATGTTAGACCCAATCCCAACAAAGTTATTTAAGGAGGTATTCCCTTTGATCAGTGGTCCTATTTTAGACATGATTAATTTATCCTTAGTAAATGGATATGTACCACAGGCTTTTAAAGTAGCTGTTATTAAACCTTTACTTAAGAAACCATCTCTTGATCAAGATGAGTTAGTAAATTACAGACCTATATCTAATCTTCTTTTCTTATCTAAAATTCTTGAGAAAGTAGTTGCTAATCAACTTTGTGAACATTTACAAAGTAATGACCTACTTGAGGAGTTTCAGTCAGGCTTCAGAGCTCATCATAGCACTGAAACAGCTCTGGTGAAGGTCACCAATGATATTCTCATGGCCTCAGATAATGGACTTGTGTCTATACTTGTCCTGTTAGATCTCAGTGCTGCATTTGACACAGTTGATCACAATACTCTCCCACAAAGACTTGAGCATACTGTAGGGATTAAGGGGAAAGCATTAGGCTGGTTTAAATCTTATCTGTCGGACAGATTCCAGTTTGTTCATGTTAATAATAAATCTTCCTCAAACTCTAGGGTCACCTGTGGAGTACCACGGGGTTCAGTCCTTGGACCAATTCTCTTTACTATATATATGCTTCCGATCAGACAGCATGGGATTAATTTCCACTGTTATGCTGATGACACTCAGCTATATTTATCCATAAATCCTGATGAATCCAATCAATTACTTCGACTGCAGTCATGTCTTGATGACATCAAAAGCTGGATGACTTTAAATTTCCTGCACTTAAATTCTGACAAGACAGAAGTTATAATCTTTGGACCAGAGTCCTCAAAAAATAAACTTCTTAATCAATCACTGAATATGGATGCTGCGACAGACTGGCGACCTGTCCAGGGTGTACCCCGCCTCTCGCCCGGTGAACGCTGGAGATAGGCACCAGCACCCCCCGCGACCCCATGAGGGATTAAGCGGTTTGGAAAATGGATGGATGGATGGATGGATGAATATGGATGGCATTAACTTGGCCTCTGGTAGTAAAGTAAAAAAAATCTTGGTGTTATTTTAGACCAAGACATGTCATTTAAATCTCATATTAAACAGGTTTCCAGAGTTTCCTTTTTTCACCTCAGGAATATCGCCAAAATTAGAAACATTCTGTCCAGGGGTGATGCTGAAAAACTAGTCCATGCATTTGTTACTTCAAGGCTGGACTATTGTAATTCTTTACTATCAGGAATTCCACAAAATGCAGTTCAAAGTCTTCAGCTGATCCAAAATGCTGCAGCAAGAGTTCTGATGAAAATCAACAAAAGGGATCATATTTCTCCAATGTTAGCTTCCCTTCATTGGCTTCCTGTTAAATCAAGAATAGAATTTAAAATTCTCCTTCTAACGTATAAAGCCCTTAATAATCAAGCTCCATCATATATCAGAGCTCTGATTACCCCGTATGTTCCTAACAGAGCACTTCGCTCTCAGACTGCAGGTCTGCTGGTGGTTCCTAGAGTCTCTAAAAGTAGAATGGGAGGCAGATCCTTTAGCTATCAGGCTCCTCTCCTGTGGAACCAACTCCCAGTTTTGGTCCGTGAGGCTGACACCCTGTCTACTTTTAAGATTAATCTTAAAACTTTCCTTTTTGACAAAGCTTATAGTTAGAGTGGCTCATGTTACCCTGAGCTACCTCTATAGTTATGCTGCTATAGGCTTAGGCTACTGAAGGACATCAGGGCCTATTTTTCTCACTCTACTGATTTCTACTGTTCTCCAGTCTACTGTTCTCCAGTTTTGCATTGCATTGCATTGAAATGACTGTTGTCATTTCAGCTTTTAACTTTTTGCTCTCTCTCATTTTTCTTCATAGTAGGTACACCTGGTCTGACGTTCTGTTAACTGTGACATAATCCAGGGAAGACAGATGACCCACTATTACCATCTAATGTAGAACAGATTACTGGATCAATGTGTGCTTCTGTGCTTTTTTTGTCTGTCTTGTTGTGTCTCTGCTCTGTCTTCTATAACCCAGTCGGTCGAGGCAGATGACTGTTCATACTGAGCCTGGTTCTGCTGGAGGTTTTCCTTCCCGTTAATGGGGAGTTTTTCTTTCCGCTGTCGCTCTATGCTTGCTCGGTATGAGGGATTGCTGCAAAGCCATGGACAATGCAGACGACTCTCCCTGTGGCTCTACGCTTCTCCAGGAGTGAATGCTGCTTGTCGGGACTTTGAAGCAATCAACTGGTTTCCTTATATAGGAAATCTTTTACCAATCTGTATAATATGATTGAATTTGACTTTGTAAAGTGCCTCGAGATGACATGTTTCATGAATTGGCGCTATATAAATAAAATTGAATTGAATTGAATTGAATAAGATTTTCACGATTCCGATTCCCTTATCGATTCTGTGAAATGATTCGATTCCTTATCGATTCTCTTATCAATTCCAATTTGGGGAAATTCTTTTAACCTCTTAAAAAAAATAGACAAGGTATTAAGCATTTAAATCTAAAGTAATACTAATTTAACATTATAGAGACATAAAAAGACAACAAATTAACATTAAAGTATGGTTTATATGTTGGGTTCTGCAATTTTATAAATTTTTTTTTTTTGCTTTTCTAGACTTACGCCTGGTCACGTCGTACTTGCTTACTGAATGCCGTGTGCGTAACTTGTGTAAAAAACGTGACGTAAATTGTGCTGCCCGGCTCTGGTGCTGCCTGGAATCGATAAGAGAATCGTTAAGCGAGCTGCCAAACGGTGCCATGGAATTGGAACACACGGAACCGGTTCTGAACAGGAACCGGTTTTCTCTTCTCATCCCTACACAGAAATCTCTCTTAAACCAAGCTTTTTTTTTTTGACCCCCCCCAACTAGAACAGTCACTTTTTGTGTGCGTGTTTTTTCTTTTTTTTTAAAACTTGAATGTAAGGAAATGTTACAGTTCACCTCAGTGAAAATAGACACTTGTAACCCTTTTTCTTAGGTCACCATGTTGGCCCCACCTGTGGTTCTTTTGATATTCTCAACAGTGATCTGTGCAGAGCAAAGCCAACAACAGCTGGATCATGCTGAGGAAGACCAAGATGCCCTCGCAGATGGCGGCGGCGACAACAGAATCTCCCTGGTGATCTGGGAGAACAAAGAGTTTGCCTTCCGCCTGTACAGGAAGTTGGCAGGTCATGCTGCCTCTAAAGGGGAGAACATCATCTTCTCTCCAGTTAGTGTCTCTGCTGCCTTGGCTGCTCTCTCTGTGGGGGCGCGGGGGGAGACCCACCAGCAGCTTTTCACTGGTCTGGGTATCAACAGCTCCCAGCTGGCTCAGACGGATGTAGACCAGGCCTTTTGCACATTCATTGGAAATATCATGAGGACATCAGCCAAGGCACCGCTGTGTTTGTGGACAACCTTTTTCAGCCAAAAGCTGAGTTTATGCATGTCCTGAAGCAGTTCTATTATGCCGACAGCTTCAATGTTGACTTCACCAAACCTACAGAGAGCGCCGATACCATCAACGGGTATGTGTCGGGTGAAACCAATGGAAAGATAAACAAACTGGTTGAAAGCCTGGATTCAAGCACGGTCATGTATCTCCTCAGCTACATCTACTTCAAAGGTAGGTCTTCTTGCAAATGGTTGCTTTATTTTGGCTTTAATATATGAACTATGTATGGAAATATGTCTGTTTTCAAACAGGAAACTGGGAAACCCAATTTGACCCAAAGCAGACCAAGCCAGACGTGTTCAGAATGGATGAAATCAATGAGGTTCAAATCCTCCTTCCCTCCAGGACAGCTCAAAGATGCATCATTTCTGTTTAGTGTACAGTTAACCATTTAAAGCTCTCCTTCATCAGGTTCCAGTCCAGATGATGAGAATGGAAGAAGTTGTGGACACTTATTACGACCAGGCCATTGCCACATCTGTCCTCCACCTTCCCTTCAACAACTCTTACTCCATGCTGCTGTTGTTGGCTGATCACATGGACACACTGGAGAACGACATCAGTCCTGCTCATGTCACTAAATGGCTGGAATGTAGGGAGGCAAGGTTAGGGGAATCTACACTTGTCTGTTCTTTTCAGATCAGTGCTTAGAATAACATTTTTATTTCCTATTTTCCAAAAAAAAAGGAAGTACAGGATTTTTGTTCCCAAGTTTTCCATCAAGACCTCCTACAAGCTGAATAATGTGCTGACTGAAATGGGAATGGCAGACATGTTTGGGGATCGCGCTGATCTCAGTGGCATTGCAGACGGACAGAAACTGCTTGTGTCTGAGGTACAGAGTGGGAGCTGAAGAGAACATTTTCCTTTTTATTGGGATGAACAGTTTTTCACTCTCTGCTTTCATTGTGCTGTAAAGGTTGTACACCAAGCCACCCTGGACGTTGACGAGGCCGGAGCCACTGCTGCAGCTGCTACTGGTGTCGGTATCATGGACTACTCCCTCTCCCAAACACCAGAGCTGAAGTTCAACCGTCCTTTCATGGTGATGATAATCAAGTGCCAGACAAACATTTTCTTCATGGGCAAGATCGTCAACCCGAACCTCTAAGGGAGGAATCGCAGCTTTGTCATTGCACATTTAATAAAAACTGAATTTGGGACATCTTGCTATAATCATTGTTTATTGGAATCGCATTTTATCTTATCATCTTTAGAGAATTACAGGACTGAAGGCAAGTTTTAAAGTTGACTGGTTGTCACTTAGGAGTTCTGAAAATGTTAAGCCTTACTTAAAAACTTGACCAAGTGATGGCAACATGCAAAGTGAACTTAAGATTTTTAACAGACTATTCAACGCTACATGGTAATAATGGACACCCAATGATGTGTATTGGAAATATTTGCTTTTAAAATAAATAAATTTGAATGCCTTTTCTTCAATAGAAAATCATGGGAACTGGGGCAGCATGATGTTGGGGAAACGTGCAATACTAGAGAATAGTTTGATAACAATAGGACTTGTGCAGAATAATTTTTAAACTGGAAATGTTCTGAATTTGTGTCATAGCAAACCGACCCAAGACGATGAGTACTTTATCCCTCAGTCAGCCATGGGGGTCTAAATGCCATTCAATATTTCCATCACTTCTGGCCTGTGTGTGTGTGTGTGTGTGTGTGTGTGTGTGTGTGTGTGTGTGTGTGTGTGTGTGTGTGTGTGCGTGTGCGTGCGTGTGCGTGCGTGCGTGTGCGTGCGTGTGTGTGCGTGTGTGTGAGTGTGTGTGTGTGTGTGTGTGTGTGTGTGTGTGTATTTTTAAAAGGCATTGAAAACTTGTTTCCTAATGTCTTGATCACATTACCACTTAACTGTCTCAAAGTTTTTATTTTGGCCTGAAACATTTTAAGATGTAGACTTAGACCTACAATGCATATATAAATACTTCTTAATACTGATGTCAATCCAAGCTGTTGTGGGATATGGATGCTGCTTAGTGTATATAGAGAGAACACTGCAATGTATTGTGCAGACCTTGCTATAAAACGCCAGCCAAGCTGCCAAAATATTCTGTTGTATTTGCAAGTTAGATAGAAACGCTGCTGTGGTTGAAACTTCCTGAGTTATAATACAATAGCAAAAGTTCTTAAATCTGGAGAGATTGTTATCCTGAACATTTTGGCAGTCTGTGCATAAGTGTCTTTTAGTTTCAGCAAATTTAGTAAGTTATAGTCTTATTGCATCCATGGATTTTCTTAAACTACTCCACTCCTTTGTGCTCAGTCTCTTATAGTTATTTATGTGCCCACTTATGGGCATTTGTAACCTTGAAGTCTTAGTTGGATCTGGGCAAATGTGTAAATTCTTAACTAATTTGAATAGCTGCACTACAGACGTAGTTTGACTTAAAATAATTCAGCCTCCACTGCAACTTAGCAAAATGTACAAAAATGCAGGCATCTGCAATAAAACACCAATTTAAAAAGCTCAATGCTACTAATATTAGACATGGTTTCGTGATGAAATGCTGCAAATGTGATTCAAAACCAGCTGCCAGATTTTGCGGGGGTTTCTGAGGAATCGAAGGACACTTAACATGGACAAAGGCCTTCAGTTCATTGTTTTGTTTCAACCATTTTTTTTTCAAATGTAAAATGTTTAAACAGAGTTCCAGTCAGGCAACTATGGTGACCACACTGGGATGTTTTTGGACCTCTGAAATTTAGCGCTCTGTCCACGTTCACACCATGTCTTGTGATCATGAGATATGGATCATGACCAGTGGAATGAACTCCAGATAGAAACAGCTGCAGTGACCTTACGTTACAGAGTCAGTAGGGTCATTCTTGGAGGTAGACTGAGGTGCCGCATAATTTGAGAGGTAGCTTGAAGCAGAGATTTTACTTCACATCAAAAAGGAGGCAGGAATCCTCCTTTTTGGAGTTTTTCTGGGCATATCCTCCTTATAGGAGGGGGCTAAGGGAAGAACCAGAACTCCATCGATTTTCTGACACGCTTAATCCCTCATGGGGTTGTGGGGGTTGCTGGTGCCTATGTCCAGCGCCCACTGGGCAAGAGGCAGGGTACGAACCAGAACTCGTTGGAATTAAATATCCCTTCTGGCTTGGAAATGCCTTGGGATCCACATGAATGAGCTCGAGATGGCACTGGGGAGAGGGATGTCTCGGTTCCCCTCCTGCACCTGATAAAGAATAAACAAAAGGCAATGGGTTGGAGGGTTGTTGTATCATTTTCTTCCACTTCACACTTGTACACTACTTTGTGCTGGACTTTTTCAGGAGGCCCTAATAAAACACATTGATGTTTGGGTTCAACATGACAAAGTTTGAAAAAGGTTGAGGGGTAAATAGTCTTGCAAGGCAATGCAAAAGTAACAATAGGACACTGATGATAATCATAAGGAACAGGTGAGGAAATGCGGAAACTAATAGAATAAGTTTACTCAGACTCCCCCTGTAGCAGGCATGGACTGGTAATCGGGCGTACCGGGCATTTGCCCGGTGGGCCGACGTGCTGTTTGGGCCGGCAGACCCGACATGTATATTAATAATATGTATTATTATTATTTTTTTTATTTATTTATTTTATATGTCGGCCTCGTTATATTTGCATAATGCATGAAGAAAAATAAAATCAGCAGCGCAAGAGTCTGTTCCGATCATCCGGCCCTTACCACAGGCTACTGCAGCCCATTGGTTATCATCCCTGACAGTCTAAAGGGCTAGGCCAATCATGAAGTAGAAAAACACCTTCACGCTCCATGTGGAACTTTGTGCAGCGGTGTTCACAGTAGTAATGGATAAGAAACGCAAGGGAGGCGCAGAGAAACTGCGCGAAAAAAAGAAACGAGTTCTTCAAACGGACGCTGCGAAATGTGTCAAACTGACTGACAGGTTCCCAACAGCAGGCCCTTCGTCTGCTCCGGTGTCTGATGTAAAATATGGTGGTGGTGGTGGTTGTAGTGGAGGCATCGGCGAACCGAGCAGTGAACATGTCAGTGCGGCTGCTGCAGTATCAGAACCTGCGGTAAGCCGGACAGTTTTCAGAGCCCCAAACTATGATAGGATAAACCAACCAACCCCTTGATGAATATGATAAAATAACATAAATTGAAAGTGCATTGCCTCAGAAACGAGAAAGGAAAAAAAACTAAAGCAGGAGAAATGGCTCAAGATGAGCCTCCAACCGATGCTGAGAAAGCATTTGAAATAAATGTCCACAACAGAATTCTGGACACTGCTCTTGGGGCTATTCATAGAAGGTTTATGACACATGGCACTTTTCGCTGATTTAGCATGGCTGGATCCCAGGAACTTTGAACAGCTCCGGACCACTACTCTGCCCAACAATGCTCTGGAAGTTTTGAGTAGATGTCTGATGAAATTCAGCACTAGTGCAATAGTGGACAATCTCCAATCAGAGCTGAAATGTTTAGCAGGACAGTGGGACAGACTGAAAGCATCCCATCTTGAAGATTACATGACTAGAACAGTAGAAGATGGAGCTGAAGGACAAGAGGAAACGGATATAGTGGGTAAAACCTGTGCCTCCTGTAAAAATTGCCCACTGTGCTCAGGGGCGGTTCTAGACAGGGACCAACAGGGGCCTGTGTCCCTGTAGAACTGTTCCTGGCCCCTGTACTAAAAACATGATATTAAATTTCTTAGGATGATAAATGCTGACAAAGATACCGTGACTGGTCATTTGGATCAGTTTCATTTTTTTCGTTTATGTTTTTACCCAATAATAAAACAACAAAATAATTAAAAAAGAAATATAAAAAAAAGAACAACAATTAAAAATTAAGCTGTTTCACGTTAAGCTCCCGCTGTATTGAGAAAAGATTTGGGGTCTGCAACCTGCAGTTCCAGAGCCACAATTGGCTCTTTGGCTTACTTAATATATTAAACGATGAAATGATGACCAGTTAATTTTTTTTCCCCCCCAATCTTTTGTTCTGTGTCCCTATGAAAAAAACACTGGCCCCACCCTGGCCCCCCTGCTAAATTTGGTCTAGAACCCCCACTGACTGTGCTGCTACCAGATTCTACAGCGGCTTAACATATTCTCAGATGTTTATCATCTCCTTGGGCTTGCTTATAAGTTCTTGCTGACCCTTTCCCTTACCCAAGTGGCCTGTGAAAGAACCTTCTCTACGCTCAAGTTCGTCAAGTCCAGACTTAGGAGCAAGCTGTCTGCAAGCAAGCTGGAGGCATTTATGTTGATGGCCACTGAAAAAGACATCCTCATGGCACTGGACACAGACACAGTGATAGATAAGGTGGCTGAGAAGAGTGGGTTGCTGACAAAGCTGCTCTTGTAAATTAGTAAGGTGAGAGGAACTTCTTAAATGTATTATGAATGATAATAAAACTATTCTGTGCAACATTTCTCTAATCTTTATTCCTTCTCATCCTCTCCGACATGATTTCTACACGTTTCAAATGGTTCATTTTGTCATTGGCATCCTTTTTTACACAGTGAGTGCACAGTAGTCCAATGTTACCCTACAGTATCTGGAAGACTGAATAGATCTGATGAGCAACTTACAATAACTTCTTATGATGATGTAACGTGATAATATGTGTGATTGACCGTGACCTACCTCTCTCTCTCTCTCTCTCTCTCTCTCTCTCTCTCTGATCTAAGAATTGTTGCTGTGCTGTGGTGGAGTTTACATTTTACAGTGTTAATAAATTAAGATTTTGGAAGTATTTTAAGTGTCCACACTCACTAATTTCCATTAACCTGGCCTCAAGGTATTGCACAGTTGGTATTGCACAGTTGGTATACACATTCAGTACACAAAAAAAATGTGGTGGGCCAGTCTAGTCCAAAATGCCAGGGCCGATTTTTTGTCCCAGTCCACCCCTGCCCTGTAGTAACATAACTCTGAGTAAAAAAAAGGCCCCAGCAATAAGGTGGAGACATTAAATATTTTACAAGTGATAAAGAGAGCAGCAGATCAATAAACCCTTTAAAAGGCCAGTAAATAATTTGTCTGATACATTTTAATAGACTTGGCGAATGGCAAATGGTGAAGTAATTTTTTTTCTCAACCCAAGTTGACTAAAATCACACTTTTGAACCTTTTGAAACCTAACCAGGGGAATTCTGGGAAAGACAGCTCTTTGTTCAGCCAGAATAAATCTTTCTCCAAACAACAGGGACAGCTATTAGTGAAACTATGAATGTTTTTTAATGATAACTCTTCAAGCCTCTTAAAATCAATACCAAAGTGAACAGGCACCCAATATAAACCTGCTAAAACTGGGATGATGAGGTCATGCCTTCTGGTACCTGCTAAAAGATGTGAAGCATTAGTTCTGCACTGACTGCCGGTGAAAATTTCCCAACCCTAATTAAAAGGAGTTGCAGTTGTCTAATTGCTCGAATGGCCCTCAGCGGCTGGATTAAGCAGGAGGCTTGAGGCAGAGACAAGGTACAGACCAAGCAGGAGTTTATTCACCATCATTTAACAGGTACACAAACAGGAAAAAAAGGTTTCAGCAGCAACTCCCAAGGATCTTCACTGCCAGCCTTTTGTGATCTACCACACCCCCCGGGTTAAAAGATCTGCATTGAAACGGGGAAAACAAAGAACATATGTGAACTAACAAACATCTACACACCGACTAAACATCCAATACTTTATTTAACAAATATTATCTGACACTTAGAAATATCTAAAAACACATTTCAATTCACTTTAAAGTGCACTGTTTAAGTTCCCCCTCCTCAGTCAATAAGTGGACCCTTCCAGAAACTTTAAAAAGGTGCTCAGGCCCCCAGGGAATCATTTTAGGACAACTTGATCATTGTCTTCATCCGTCCCAGTTTGGAAGCCTTTTCACTGACTGCTGGAGACGAGGTGGCTGACCAACAAAAGAGGTAGAGGAATATATTGAATTTTAAAGGCAGTTTCATTTTTGGTAGATTGTGAAAGAGTTGGCTAGTAGTGACATGGATGAATATATGGATGTAGTGATGGTGGAGAATAAGAGAGGAGGAGGAAAGTAAAAGTTTAATGATGGAACAGCGTGTAGGAGACGGGCTTTTGACGATGAGGAAGAAAGAATTGAAATAAGAAATTAATGTTTGAAGATTTCAAAGTCATTCTTAAATTTAATGAGGAGCCAGAAATGGTTGGAATACGTCCTATTATAGTTTATCAACTGGATTAAAGAAAGTCCTTGGAGATGTAGAAAGATTTTAGAAAGTAATAAAATGAGAAGTTACTGGTATTAAACAACTATGGGCTTTCAGGAATAGAGAAAAAGTGGGTAGCACTTTTTGTTAAGATAAAATTCTCCCTGAGCAGTTGCCTCTGAAATGGCTATAAGAGAAAGGAAAATTGCCATAACAAATTGAAGGAAGAAATTATTGTTCAAATTTGTAAACCTGGAACAGATCGGAATTTAACAGGAAATCATAGGTCAATGGCTCTCACATTTTCTTTTGGTAAAATTATTGGGGGGGAACTATAATTGACAGACTAGTATATTTATTGGAGTTTAAGGAGAAATTGAGATGTTATCAGTTTAGATTTAAAAGTACTTTAGACCCAACAATATTTCAAGCATAGCAGTTCCAATTTTATATAGGCCACACATGACTGATTTCAATGTAAAAAGGAAGAACTGAAAAATATATGTCCCCTTTAAGAAGTGTAAAATTATGAGAATTTTTTTCAAGAAATCTTAATTAATCTTATTTAACTGGAAATAGTTAAACAAAAAAGTTAAGCAATTGAGCAATTAAATTGTTTTTTTGTTTAACCACAGTCCAAACACTATTTAAAAAAACCTGATGTTCAAGTATTTTTCCATCTTATTTCAACATGTTTTCTAGCGAAAAAATATTATTTTTTGTATAAACATCTGAATTGTGATACGTGTCAAAGTGGATGAAACCAAAATGTTTTAGGGATACATGATTTTCATAAGAACCCTTAATAATCATTGGTACAAATAAGCATTAAGAGATTTTATATTGTACCATAAAATATGGTAAAATGTGCATTGTTCATTTGTTGTTTTTTTGTGCTTTTATTGAATCCTTTCCAAACTGCAAAGCCATGATTGGTAGCGACTGGTCCACTGTTACACAGCTGAAATGTAGAACAAATAAGAAGTTTGGAAAGAGAATAAACAAAATCAATGTTCACCTGATCGTTGATATAAACAAAGGCTCTTTCCCCTCCAGCCTGTAGTAAGAGGGACAAACTGAGTTGCAGCCAGAAAAAGGTAAGTGGTTTACACATTTTACAGAAAACAAATGCTCTTCGTCTTTAAAGTATATGTTGAAATGTTTTTCCAGAACATGAGTAGAGTTTTAATTACATGTTAGCTTTTTCATTTAAAATCCAGCTCTACAATGAAACAATTGCTTTGAGATGGTGGGAAAAAGGCCAGTTTTTTAGTATTTATCCATGCCATAAAGTGTCACAAAGGAAATGTACAAATGATCTTAAAGAGTTTGAGTTTTTAGCTTTTCCGTTTATTATATATTGTGTGACATTTTGAAATGAATCACTTTAATTAAGATGGCTATCTATATAGAAAACTGATGTATTTTTATGGAGCAAACAAAGACTTGTATATTAATCTAGAACCTGTAGAACCAAATTAGTAGGTTTTGAGATTTCACCAGGTCTGTGCAACAACACATATTGTGTAAGCAAAACAAACAGCACTTTTGACCCTTTGTTTCAGTTCACGATGCATGCACCCCTGGCTCTCTGGATCTTATCAGCAGTGGTCTGTGTAGGAAGAAGCCATCATCACATAGGGCATGGCGAGGAGGCCCAAGGCCCCGCTGGAGATGGCAGTGACAACAAAATGTCGCTGGTGACCTCGGCAAACAAAGAGTTTGCATTCCGTCTGTACATGAAGTTGGCGGATCATGCATCCTCCCAGGGCAAAAACATCTTCTTCTCTCCGGTTAGCGTCTCCGCTGCCTTGGCTGCTCTGATGGTGGGGGCCCGGGGGGAGACTCACCAGCAGCTTTTCAGAGGGATGGGCTTCAGCAGCTCCCAGCTGGCTCAGACAGATGTAGACCAGGCCTTTCGTACACTCCTTGCAAACAAAGCGTCTCATGAGACCCTCAGCCAAGGCACTGCCGTGTTCATGGACAACAGCTTCAAGGCAAACCCTGAGTTCCTGGATGTCCTGAAGCAGTCCTATTCTGCCGAGGGCTTCAATGTTGACTTTGCCAAAACCACAGAGAGCGCCGATACCATCAATCAGTATGTATCTGGTAAGACTAACGGGAAGATAGACAAGCTGGTAAAACGCCTGGATCCAAGCACAGTCATGTATCTCCTCAGCTACATCTACTACAAAGGTAAATGGTCTCATGCTATGAGATCTCTCTCCTCTTTCATTGTGAAGTCATTTTTTTTTAGGTGACATGATTGTCTTCACTCGAACAGGTAAATGGGAAACTCCGTTTAATCCTCGGTACACCTTTGAGGACAGGTTCAGAGTGGACGAAAGCAATGAGGTTCAAAGTCATACATCCAAACAGGCGGAGCAAATATGAGACATCTTGTATTTATTTTCCAACCAACTAACTATCCATCTTTCATTCTCAAGGTTAAAGTCCAGATGATGAGAATGGAAAAAGATGTTAAAACGTATAATGACCAGGCCATCGGCACAACAGTCCTCCACCTGCCTTTCAACAACTCGTACTCCATGCTGCTGCTCTTACCTGACAATATGGCAGTGCTGGAGCGCAATATCTCCCCCGCACATGTTACTAAATGGTTGAAGTGGATGAAGTCAGAGTAAAGAAATTCTACATTAAGTACCAATTCCACAAGTCATGATTGATCAGTGCTAAAAATTGTTTTATTTTTAATTTTTAGGATGTACAAGATATTTGTTCCCAAGTTTTCCATCAAGACCTCCTACGAACTGAAAGATGTGCTGACTGGAATGGGAATGGCAGACGTGTTTGGGGATCGTGCAAATCTGAGCGGCATTGCAGACGGCCTGTTTGTCTCTAAGGTAAAAAGGCAGCAAATGAGGGGAAAAAATGTCTTTGCTCATGTTCTGTTGACATGTTTGACCCGCTCTGCTTTGATTGTGCTGTAAAGGTGGTGCACCAAGCCACACTGGATGTTGATGAGGCCGGAGCCACAGCTGCAGCAGCCACCGGTATCTATGTGAACTATTCTGCTACCATCTGCCCATACTTGTTGTTCAACCGTCCTTTCATGGTGATCATCACTGAGCGAGTTCCAGAAAACATTCTCTTCATTGGCAAGATTGTCAACCCAAACCTCTGAGGGAAGAGATCCCATCTATGTTAGTACAGACTAATACAAAGAAAATACTTTGTGTGGTGTATTGTTCTCACTGCATACACAGATGTGGCGCATTAACATTTGTATTTGCTGCTCCTGAATAAAGAAATGTCCTAACATAAATGCAACACAAGGCCAAACTGTCTGCATGACATCTGATTGAATTAAAAAGGATTCGATAAATAGTGATCTCTGGGAAATTTACAACAGAAAAACTCAACAGTGTACGTTTACCTGGACTTGCAAGGCAAACCCTTTTTTTGGCAAATTTATTTAGCGATCATTTTAGTGTAGGTTATGTAAAAGAACCGGCTTTTTGGTCCAGTTCCCTTTTCCCTTGCTTTCTGATGAAGACTCCCTGCCTTAGCTCTCCTAATTCTCTAAATTGTTTATTATTTCATGTGTTGGTTTTATTAAAAAAGGGAAAAGTAGGACTTTGTTTAAAAAATGACCAAGCGAAGTGCATGATAAAACAAAGTGCACCCTTTTCAGTAAGGTTGTACCTCAGGCTGCTGGTGTGCACAAAAAACTTGTGGTGTAATGTTTAATGTCTAATTTGGCATGTACAAAATGTATACTTGCGTAACAGTGTGCAGTAGCTAATCCATGCAAATTTGATTTCTCACCTGCCGTTAAATTTTCCAACAGCTACAAAAACTTTTATTTACAATAGAAAACCACAAAGTGCTAAAATTCACCTAAATCCACTGAAATTTAACTTTGTTTAGTTTTATTAAACCTTTGGGAGCATCAAACCTGAAGTTTTTTTTTTTCACAAGTTTGAGAGTTTATGGTTTAAAAAACAGAATCACTTTTAGCATTCAAACAATAACGTAACACACCCCACAATGATGGAAACAACCTCAGTCAGATGTAAACTGTGAATTCTTCTGTTTTTGTCACATGTAGCTGTAAATGCACATTAGTCTGTGCACTGAGGAGCATGAAAGGCATATTAATCATCGAGGGGCTCTTTCGTGCTCACTGAAAAACAAAATGTGGTCGGATGAGCAGATTAATTCATAACAAGTCAAAGGTGATGATTCCTAAAGTGGAGACTATCATACATGCCAATAAATGGCTGCGTAAAGTGGTGCATGATTGTAGAATGGCAGTGTTGGCACTGCTGGAGGATATCGCTGATGGAAGAATTCAACGTCTATTCAGAGATCCTACCTTTCTGGAGGGCACATGAGGATCAATTGGTTCAGATTGCCCAGGGTAGTTATTTGTTAACTGGCTCCAGCACTACAGAGGGAAACCAGGAGGAACCGCGCGTTGCCAGTGCCAAAGTCCAGTTTCAGGTCCTATCTCCGCTGCATTCTCTGCAACCGGAGATTTTCAGAGGGAGCTGTTATCTCTGAGCCGTCCTACACCAGCCCCCTGGGACGGCCCCATATTTTGTTCAGATAAATTCCCTAAACCAGGGCTCTCACTTGCAGCAAGGAGCCGATTTCGAAATGTAATCGGAGCTCTGACTGCAGTCGTATTGCTTTAGTCATGCTCAGGATTCCGCTATACCATCATAATTATATTCATTAACAGGTGTTTGGAGCAAAATAAGAGCAGACTCAGTGTGCGCTGGTTGGGACTGCAATACTTTTATGTAACATCCAGGCTTGTTTTAAATATTTCAAGTATTCCACAAAGTGTGTGTGGGGACAGACTTCCAGATCGACGTATGGGACACATATTCTCTACATTGCAGCGATCAGCATTGAGCTATAACCAAGCTCAATGCAGCAGCTGGACAGCGCCGTTTGGGTTAAGTACACATTGTAGAACAAAATTAGTATAGCTACTAACACAAACTTTATTTTCAGCCAGTTATTCATATGAGTTGCTAATGTCACTCAAGAAGCTGTAGGTTTGCTGTCATTCAGAACAAATATCCCTTGAAGTGTCTGTGACTGTCTGACAGCGTCGTTGCCATGGTTATTTGGACACAGTGTCCGAAATTAACTTGCTGATTCACCGGCCAAGTTGGCCGGTAGATGTAAAAATCAACCGGCCAGGCATATTTTTTACCGGCCAAAATATTAATCCTGACCAGACCTCAATTTCTATCAAAAATTAAGAGTGAGATTATGTTAATCTTCGGGGGGCGTGGTTGGCTGTCTGGACCCTGGAAGAGAAATCTTTGTTTCCTGACTTTAATAAGAAAATATTGTAGTTGATTATAAAAGGCACAAAAAGAATTATCACATTTACATCCAGGCAATAAAAAACACTACAGATTATCATTATTCTATCCGTGTTGGTCTCATTTGTGAATGAGGCAGAATTTCATCAAGCCAACATTTTTCCCTCAGCTGCCACACTTAAAGCACGCAGGGGTTCACGCTGCGTCTTTACGCTGATCCAGCTGCTGGATTTTACCCTCGTGCGCTACGCGCAAGGGATAAACAGTGGGGAAAATGCATAAATAAAGACTGTAAAGGTCTCCTTTAGAGGGAAGAGAATGAATAATGGGTCTGAGCTGAAGCCCCTGATTCCTTAAAAAGTCCGCACCTATATTACATGAAACGTAATTTTGCGCACCTGAATTCAAGCGCAAGGCAGCAGCCCACCGAAGTACCACTGGCTCTGTGTCGTTAAATACAAAAGAGCATTAAACATAGCTACTGACTCTCCTATTGATTTTAATTGGGACATTTTGGTACGAGTCGAAGGACATTAAACGCAGTGATTCACGTCTTGAAGGCTGGCCGCTGACAAAAGCACCTGGCTCCGAGGGAAGGGAGGAGAGAGGCGCAGTTACAGCGCTGAGGCACTGTAACTGCGCCTCTCTCCTCCCTTCCCTCGGAGCGCACGTAGTTAAATGCAGAATTAATAAAAACGAAACTTATAAACAGACTAATGGGCGTTTTAGACTGTATCTGGTTAGCAGATCCTTTTTCTGATCCAGCGTGCAGCCATGACTGGTTTTGAATGAAGGCTTTATCTGGGAGCCGCTCTCCCCAGAAATAAGATGTGAAAGAAGCTGAACCAGCTCCGCAGTAGGCGGATCTAGACTGAGCTCTGTGAACGGATCATCCGCAGCCCAGATGGGCTTTGTTATTTTCTATTTATTTATTTGGTACAAAGATTTACTCGCCATGTGGCAGCTAGCCCTCTGAAATTCACTCACCAAATGGGAAATTTACTCGCATTAGGCGAGTGGCGAGTGTTAATTTCGGACCCTGTTTGGACACATGGTCGTAGCCTTCTGGGTATACTGATTTACATACATATAAATGTAAGAAAGTAAGTAAACTTTATTTATGTAGCACTTTTCACAGGATAAAAACCACAAAGTGCTGCACAATAAACATAAAACACAAAATAAAAGATGAAAAACTAAAACAACAGAAGTGCAACATAGCATAAAACTAGTTAAAAATTAGGTAAAAGCCAAACAGAACAAAAGGGTCTTCAGCTGCTTCTTAAATGAATGAACAGAGTCAAGACAGCATAAAGATAAGGGCTCCGCATGCAGCATACGGGCCACAGCTCTAAAAGACCGATCCTCTCTGGTCCTGAAATTAGTTTGTGGGAGCATTAATATCCTTTGGCTGGAGGATCTCAAACTACGACAAGGGAATATTGTTGTAAAAGGTTGGTAATATAAGCTGGAGCTGGGACACTCAGGGCTCTAAAGGTAAAGACTAAAAAATCAAAATGAACTCTAGAATGTTCCAGTAGCAATATAAAGAGATTAAAACTGGGGTAATGGGCTGTGTCTTTCTTGTGTTGCTTAAAAGCCTTGCAGCTGCATGCTGCGCAAACTGCAGACGGACAAGATCTTCCCTATTCAAACACATAAAAAGGCTGTTTCAAAATGCAAGTGTTATGTCAAGGTCATGCTTTTATTTCATCTCTTCATCTCGTCTTGACTTTTGTAACACATAAAAAGGATGTTATAATAGTCAAGACGAGATTAAATCAAAGCATGGATAACCATCTCTAATTCAGCTTTTGACACCAATGTTCGAAGCTTAGAAATATTTCTTAGCTGAAAACAGCAGTGTTTTATTAATGTGCGAGAATAACACCAATGACATAGCAGAATCAAAAATGATGCCAAGGTTTCTGAGGCTTGGTTTGACAGAGGAGGCCAATACACCAAGGGATTGCTTAATTTCAGTTATTTGCTTCTCAGGGGCAATAATAAGTGTGCAATTAGGGGTGAGGACAGGGCAGCCCCAGGTACTGGTGCAGGGGTGTTCAATTCCACACAAATTGGGATATATGAAGGCAACACGTGGTGACCCGTCTACGCACGGTTTCATAGACTACATCTGATTTTTTTTGTGCGCCGTAAGTTTCAGGATTTCTCCCTACCGTCAACTTCCAGTGTGAGAGCTGCGCACTCTTTCATACACAAGGCCCATGGACACATAAAAGTGTTTGCCTCTTTTTGCAGATTCTAAAACAATTCAAATCTAACCTCAAATGAACAAAACAACATATTAACACTCATTCTGCATGATTAAGCAAAGACAAAACTGAAAAAGCTCAGTGTGAAACAACTCTATACGCCTGCACTGTTTCTTCAGGGTTCAAGGTGAATAGAAGCAGAGATGTGCTGATGATCAAAATCAATCTAGTAACTGACCATCCCCAGTTCTTCTCTAAACCAGGACTGTAGGAAACTCCATTTGTCCTTTTTGGACATATCAGCACATGTCCACAGATGAAATCCAACTTCAAAGTCACATTATATAGATAGAGCAGTTTGAAGCCACTTCATCTTGTGTTATTTTCTAACTAACTAAGGGTTAGTTGTCTGCAGATCATGCAAATCAGTGTATGAGTTGACACCAATCACGATTACAACATCAGTTCTTCACATACCTTCGCAAACTGCTCCTCTATGCTGCTATTACCTGAGAATATAGAAAATATCAGACACATGCATGTCCCCTAAAAAGAGAAAGCAGATGAGAAAAAGCAATGTGTGCCGTCTTGTTTCCTGAATACACACAGCTTTGTGAAAAAAAAAAACATCCTGTAAATTCAGATTGGTTCTTGCTTTCAGATCAAGAACGTTTAACCCCCACCAGGATATAAAATGAATATCCTTTAAAATCTTCTCACAATATTTTAAATCCTACTGATGGACCCAATGCTATGGAAATGCCTGTGATTATTTTTGCAAATTACTTAAATAAATACAGTGCCCGGCTGGCCTGGGAACGCCTTGGGATTCCTCCTGAGGAGCTGGCCCAAGTGGCCGGGGAGAGGGACGTCTGGGCCTCCCTACTGAAGCTGCTACCCCCGCGACCCGACCCCGGATAAGCGGAAGAAGACGGACGGACGGACGAAATACAGTGCCCTTAAACAACATTTGGACTCTTATAGATTTATTCAGTTTTTGCTTGTCTGTCAGATTTATTGATTTCAGATGATAAAACAAATTTTATTATCATAGACAATCAAAGTTAATTGAAATTGTCATTTTCAAACAATGATTTTATTTTGTCAGGGTTAAAAGCTATCCAAAACAACCTGCCCCCGTGTGAAAAAAGTAATCCCCCCCTAACTGTGATTAGTCACATTTTGTTGTACAATTTCAACAGCAATGCCAGCTGACTTAACCTGTAAAATCAATAAATCTGTTAAATAAAACATCCCCAAGGGCTTTGCTGAGGTCTGGACTTCCGACTTGGATGCGGTGTAATTTAAACAGGCTATTCATACTTAAAACCATTCCAATAGGGCTGGATCAAAATAATTTAGCAAAGAAGAAAAGTCTAACTTGGCAATAAAATATAGTCATAAACGCTTGATAGCAGTTTAGCTGGCAACTGCTTTCTCACATTGGACATTGGATATTGGTTTGGATAGCTTTTCCCCCTCAGTGAAATAAATTATTTGAAAAGGAATTTTGTTTTAATTCTGTTTTGTTTGTTTTTAAAATTCCAAGATGTGAAACATTTAAGTTTGGGAAAAAATAAGGAAAGTATGATATACGTAACCCAGCTGTAAACTTCTTGAAAAACCTTCATCTATTTAAATACAGGGTTTTTATTTACAAACAAGTGGATTCCTTTTAACAATTAGGTGCCTTATGAAGTTAATTTAATTGTGCTGAATTGTATTTATCAAAGTAGAAGTTACTATGCATAACTGCCATCATTTTTTTATCATATTTGTAATACAAATAAAACCCTGTGTCATGTTTCTTTCCCTGAAAAGTTATCTGCTATCTTGCACTGGTCTTTAACATAACATTTCAAAATAATATGATGACGTTTTTTGTTGTAACAATGCAAAATGCGGAAACAATTCAAGGGGAATGCTGCAAGGCGCTGTAAATTCAGTTCTAGACATCTGCCCGTAGGTGGCAGCAGTGTACCCGCGTGGAGTTTAATCTGCTGAAACTGCGAAATGACAACGAAGTAGAAATTAGTCGCGCTGTGATTGGATGGCTGTCGGTCTGTTTCAAACATGGCGGAACCACCAGCCACGGATCCGCAGTGTGGAGCACATTTTCACAAAGAAAGAAAAAAATACACCCCGGAGGAGGAGGCCAAGCTGGAAAGGCAGCACTTCTGGAGAATTATCGATGCGTTTAGGTTTTACAGGTACAATAAAAATGTTTTACAAACGAAAAACAATAAGACAGCGAGCAGTAACTCGCAGTTTTTTGACGTTTGTGTTTTGCTAACAAGAGAAAGACTCGGGAACAATACAAAAACCACTCCGGTACATAGAGTGTAGCTTTTGAGCGCCTGGCGTCCTGCTTTTATCTTTCTCCCTCCAGGTACCATGTCCAGGAGCAGGTCAAGCGGGCCGAGCGGCAGTTTCAGAGCCTCTCGCCAAGACACCAAAGGCTGCTGCCCGGTGTTCCGTCCAACCTGGGCCGGATCAGGCAGTGCGCCGAACACAACCAAGAGGTTCTGGACGCCATCGTCCACAACAGCCTTCACATGTTTGAGAACGTGGAATATGGGGAAAGGGTAGGTCCTAAATTTAAGGTTAGCAGCGTTTCAGCCGAGCTTGGAGTGTCACTTGTGTGTGTGTGTGTGTGTGTGTGTGTGTGTGTGTGTGTGTGTGTGTGTGAACAAAAGGTTGTGGCTGGTTTTTGTTTTGTTGCTGTTGACGGTTTTGGGGAGTGTTTGGAGGATTGCACAAGTTTTTGTTCCGGATAGCTTCTACTTGATAGTTTTTGTTGATGTCTGTCCTAGGTGAAGGAATTGTTTAATTATTTCTGTTTGACGTCTTAACCTTGAAAAGTCACCTTGCTCTTTTAGTAAGGGGTGGATCAGATGATAGGGGATTTTTTAAAACTCTGATCAATCAAGAATAAGATCCCTCTCAGACTAGTCATGTATACAGTCTCATACCTCACCCTTTGGTACTGTCTCCAAAAGTCAAAATCTAATGTGTTTAGAATGGCCAATTGAAAGCAGCTTTTTAAAGAAAAAATAGTTTTGAGTCCCGGCATTGTACTTACCTGGATTGGGATTTGTTTTTACAGAGTAAAAGGAAATGCTTCAGTCTCGTTCAAGAAGAGTGAGTGCTGAAAACAGGGAGCACTCAAGAGTCCAGACACACACTGTTTATCATATGTGAGGGGGTGAAAAGGGACAATATTTAGTAAAAATATCATAAAATAAAGTTACATTTAACATTTTTCTCAACTCTGGAGGATCTGTTTAATCATTTTTCATTTAGTCAAGAGGTAGGTAGGAGACGAGTCTTTATTCAGTACTTGTCATAGGCAGACAGAGAGGGGAGTGGTGGCCTAGTGGTTAGAGCAGCGCGCTTGCGCTCTGAGAAGGTTGCGGGTTCAATCCCAACTGCCTGCACTCTGGGTCACTGAGCAAGACCCTTAACCCCTGATTGCTCCCCAGGCAACCCACAGTGGCAGCCCACAGTGGGCTATTCATCTCCATTGTGAGATGAATAAAGTATCAATTATTATTATTATTTGATCACATGTGGGGTCTGTTTCATAAGATCCATTAATGCGGGTCTATCTAGAAACAAAGATGTGTATTATAATAGAGCAGACAGCTGTTTTCAGTTATGGACTCAGGAAGGTGGGTTTTTGGTTGCAGCAGACAGAACTTCTGGAGATGTGCGACAATCAGAGCAAATAGTATTTTCGTCAGAACTCCGGAAACAGTCTCAATCATGAAGGCTATGATACCACGGGAGAAAAATAAGTGTCTTTTTCTGTTGTAACCCAATTACTGAATGATGAGGTAATGACACTCTTTCACTTTTGAACAAAAGTTAAACATCTCTATTTCCACAAACGTTCTGCCAGAGCCTCCACGAAACAAATCATAGTCAGGATTTACAGCGTTTCCAAATAAAGTTGCTGAATGCCTCAGCTCACTGGCAACCTATTGACTGTGCCCACGTTTGTTTGCTGTATTTTTTTGCATGTTATATTTACGTACTATATTTATTCATCATTTATTTATATACTTATTTTCAACAGAGTTGGCCCTCCATACAGCCATACCATAAATAAATGCAGAGTGACATATTTTATGTATATTTAAATTATTTAAAAAAAAACGTTTACTTATTTAATGTACTCATTAAAATTGTATATTTACATTTTTAATGGTACACCAAATAAATGTTACAATAAATAATTTAACGGGACATTGATTTGTCATGCTAAATTCACATTTATTTCAAAAGTGTATTTAATTTAATACCCTTTAACCCTCTTCTTTGACGTAAATTCAATGTGCTCTTCCCTGAAAGTTGTGTGCAGCTGTTTTCTCTTTTATTTTATCAGGAGGATCCGAGGAAGGCTCGCCCATCCTCTACGTTTGACATGGACAAACTAAAGTCCACCATAAAGCAGTTTGTCAGAGACTGGAGTGAAACAGGCCAGGCAGAGAGGGACTCTTGCTACAAACCCATCATCCAAGAGATCCAGAGGCTCTTCCCGAGTGACCAATAGTAGGACGCTTACTTACTCACTTTTACAGCTACATGCATGCCTTTTCAGCTAAAACACACCAATTTAACTTTAGTGTTATATGGTTTTAACAGGCCATTTAAAAAAAATATGTCAGTGTTTTCTGTGTGATGTGTGCATTTTGTGCACTTTATTATATCAGTGATGTGTCTAGGGTGAGTGTGCTGATTCCTGGTGCCGGGCTTGGTCGACTTGCCTGGGAGATAGCTCGGCTGGGGTACGCATGCCAGGGCAACGAATGGAGCTTCTTCATGCTTTTCTCCTCAAACTTTGTGCTCAACAGGTAACACACAGAAAGGCATTGAACCTTCTTTTCCTTTGGCGAACATCACTGGGCTGTTAAACATCTTTGCATTACTTTATTTCTACTCATAGTTTTCATATTTCTCAGCAGAAACGGCATGCCTTCATAATCAGTCGGTGCACGTTGGGTAAAAAGAGCTACGTGGCAGTGGCCTCTCACTTCATGCTGTCCAGAGTATTCAGTTTCTTTAAGTTTTAAATTCAAATTGGTCATTTTTAGACCCAAAATTTTAAGCATATCCGTTTCTTCTATACTAGGTTTTAAATAGCTTTAGCAACCTTTTTTAATTTATATGTTTGCTCATTATTGCATTTTTTCACTCTTATTTTTTTTTGTTGCTCGTTTTAAGTAATGGGTGCCAATCTTTTTTTTTTCTTCTTTTGATTTCTAGCTCTAAATAAGCAATCTAGCTGTAGCAAAACAACAAATTCTTAGGGTGCAAAATTCAAGTGTTTTCTTTAATTGTTTGGTTTTTCTTAAATCTGACCGTTTTGTAACGTCTGCCACTTGGTGCAGAATTTTGATTTGCCGGTTGTTATTGGTTGTTTTCATTCATTCTAATGTTGTATTTGCAAGGAATACTCAGATGGGATGAAATAGATCTGTCTGTGTTTGGCTGGTGGTGCGGTTCATTTACATGCATTTTATCAAGCTGTGAAGGCAGAGGCTGAGCACATAGCAGGAGGAGCAAGAGTTTGTCAGAGTTTTTAATAACTGGCTAAAGCCTGTTGTCCATCAACAAAAGCTTACAAAGCTTACTGTGTTCTGGAAGAAAGTGTAAAAGTTAGGAAGCCTAGTCGTAAAAGCAATAAACACTAAACCCAAAAAGCATGAATTTAAATAGACCTTTGGTTATTCAAGTAAGTTAAGTGAAGTTATCTTAAGTAATTTTTTGCTATTCATGTAGGGGTTAAATGTAAATTATCTCGACGTTGAAAAGGTCTTAGAAGGTTTTCAGTTAACTTACTGAAACTCTGATTATTCCTGCATCCACATTTCACTGATGAGTTTGAACTTTGTTCACTCAGGTGTGAGACGGAGAATGAACTGACCCTGTATCCCTGGATCCACCAGTTCAGCAACAACAAGAAATCCTCCGACCAAACGCGACCTATCAGATTCCCCGACGTTAACCCTCAGAGTCTGCCGCTTAATACAGACTTCTCCATGGTAGCGGGGGACTTCGTGGAGGTTTATAGTGAACCAGGTATGTTAAGGATGACATGAAGGCAGACTTATTTTAACATCTGAAATGAAATCTATTTGGTTGGCAAATACCTTATTCAAACCCAGTTTCTCTTACATACAGCTGTTTAGCTGACTTGATCAAAGGTGGATTTTTTATGTTTATAAATGAATAAATATGTGATTAAGCGGTGCTTGACATAAACCTTGTGGTCTCATGTGTTCCTCTCAGAGTGCTGGGACTGTGTGGCAACCTGCTTCTTTATTGACACAGCTAATAATGTCTTGGAGTATGTGGACACCATCTGGAAAATTCTTAAGCCTGGAGGAGTATGGATAAACCTTGGTGAGTCTACTATTAAGAGAAAACGTAGGTCGACTAGAGCCATTTATAAATACTGGGTTTTATATCTAAACAGCTGATTTTCCAGCATATTCATTTACCTACTGAGAGGTCGACAGCTTTAAGTCATCTTTAAAAGAAAGAGTTTCAGGGATTCATTTGACAAATTAACGTATTACTGTTTCAGATCATTGTGAAAGAAATATGAAAAATAATGTTAAATATGTTCTTTAACATTAACTCAGTGTTAACAGATGACCTCAGATGACTGTATTTCAGTTTGTTTTTTAGTATTTTATTTATTCTTAGTAATTTGTAGCTATTAGCATTTTAGTTTTCTCAGTATTTATGTTTGGAGAAAACAATCAAGTATTTAATTGCACTCTCTGAGCCTCTGTGTCTTTATTGTGCATATGACGATTAACCTCTTGAATCTTGCTTCTCACGACTGACTAAGCAGGACTCCGGTTTACACAACAGTTTTTTTTCATCAACAGGATCACTACAACCTGCTCGGGTCCCAAAACAAAACGCGTTCAAATGATCACTTTCTCACCCCTGTGTTTGACATTTAAAAACATGTCTTGAAACTTGTGCTGTTTGACAAACTCCAAGCTTATTGTTTTCTGTCTTTGGATACATGAGGGTTTCACATGACCAATAATGAAAATCTGAGTCAGTTTTCTTTGTAATTTTGCTGTGGCAATCTTTAACTTACTGAAGCTTGTAAGTAGGGCTTATATATAAAATGCCTTTCATGGACACAAAGTCAGAAAGGGCTGTACAACATTATGTATTATAAAAACAAGGATAAAAGATGCACAATAAAATCATGGCATAAAAGCCTGGTAGAACAAGATAATTTTCTGGTGGTTTTTAAAAACGTCTTTTCACAGTTTAAGAGCCACAGACTGAAAGGCCCAGTCCCTCTTAGATTTTGGCCTTGTACGAGGAACAACCAGGAGATACTGGGCTTAGAATCGAAGGCTAGTTTGGCTAAAAGTTGGCAGGAATGGTTAGAAACCTGGTAGTTCAAGGCCCCGTAAATGGAAAAGTACTTTGAATTGAATTCTAAAATCCACTGGGAGCCAGTTTAGGAAATATAAAACTGAAGTGATGTGAGAGCGTTTGCTAGATTTAGTCTGTATGCTGCCTTTTGAACAGATTGCAGGCGTGAAATTGATTATTTCTCCAGATGGGTAAAGAGAGCATTACGGTAGTCTAAACGCAATGACACAAATGTAGGAATACTGTTCTCTACATTTGCTCGGGAGTCCATGGCTCATATTCTAAATGTTTCTAAAGTGCATTAAACAGGAACACAAAATAGATTTGTGAGTCAAAGACCAATGAGGAGTCAATTGTAACTTCTAGAATTGTTTACATTGGATTTGCTTACTGGGCAAAAATAAGCAACTAATTGATTTTGGCAACCAGATGACAAGGTATCTTTGTTATTTTTGTTTAAAACCAGAACATTGCAGGAAAGCCAGTCACTGATCCGGGATAAATATTGGACAAGGGTGGACATCTTATCTAGTTGGTGTCGTTTAAAAAATGCATACAATTGGACATCTTGTTGGTCTCGAACTTATTGCTGCTGTGTTTGGTGTTGCTGACTTAAACCTCACTTTGATTCCTTTTGGGGTGACTTTGTCAGGGAAGTTGGATTTCCTGCAGGTAACAGAGTAGGGAAGCAGCACACAGAAAAGTTTGTAAATAGCCACAACTGTTTGCAAGCAGGATTGATGAAAGAATAATTTCACAGAAATGTTTCATTTGTTTATCTGAGGTTAAAGAAAAAAATACAAATAAAAAAAATATATAATAATGAAACCTTTCTGACATTTTGATCTGTATTGAGAGTAAGGATCAGGTGATAGTCTGGAAATATGCTCTTGAGAGAAGAGGATTGAGAGATGGGTAGAACCGTAAAGCTTCATGGAGTAGAGATATTGAAAGTGCACGAGTTTAAGTCTCTTTAGTAAACTAGTGTCAGTCCATGAGAGCAGTGTTAGGAGGAGGAGAGTTAAGATATAGGAAGTGAATGGAGAGGAGTGTCAAATAACTGCAAGAGTAAAGTGGGTGGTTTACCAGATGGTGGATAACCCGCTTTGATGGATGCTGAGGAGATAGTGGCCCATACCAAAATACAAGAGGAGCTGCTGGAGATGAGATTTTTGAGTGTGAATTGAATAGTCACAACTAGAAATAAGCTCTTGTCACAAGAACATCTCATTCTGACAGAAAGATGGAGTGGCAAGGCTATGATGGTGCAGTGAAGGAATAATCGATATGTTAGACCTAGGATGTTGAATATGGAGCTGCCAGTGAGGAGGAAAAGAGAAGGATCACTGTATTAAAGGAGGATTTCAAGAAGGTTGGTGTCACAGGTGACATGCTGGTGAGATTTAGACATATGATCAGCTGTGCTGATGCCTGAAGGTAGCGGCCGATAGGAGATGGGGATTTTTATCATATCTTGATATTGAATTTTTGAAAAGTAAAAAAATGATTTGCTTTTGCTATCCCTGCATGTCTGATGTTTTTTTTTAAAATGCCATTTTGAAATAAAGTACATTACTGTCACTGCTGATTTGGAGTAATTTGAGTTCAACTTAAACCTATGACTCTTGCTAACATATGGTTGCAGAAATTAATCCATCTGTGTCCTGTGTTTTTAAGGCCCACTGCTGTATCACTTTGAGAATATAGCCAACGAGCTCTCTATTGAACTTAGCTACGACGACATTAGGACAGCAATGGTAAAATATGGCTTCATTTTTGAGGTAAATTTCTATTATTTAATGTGATAACATTCTGTTTTCCTCCAAAACCAACATTATGGTAGAAAAGCAGTGTTTTTTTTCTATTACAGGTGGAAAAAGAGTCTATGCAGACAACGTACACTGAGAACAGTTGCTCTATGCTGAGGTACGTTTATGACTGCGTCTTCTTTGTCGCTCGAAAACCTTCAGAGCTGCAGTTTAACGGCCAAGAAGACAAAGAGCAACAACAAAATTCTCCACCAGCTGCTAAGTCATCCAGGCGAGAGGGCAGCAACAGGCTAACGTGACATGAAATCCTTGGGTAAACACAGCTCCCCTAGTGAAGTTTGACACAAGAAATGTGGACAATTTTCTTTTTTTCTCCTTGAATATGTCCTTTAAATTGCCTCTCTTTGAAAAGTGCTTACAACATTATGAGGTTTTATTTGGAGCTCTGAAGCATCTGAATACAGCTGAAAATATGGGTTGTGTGAAGCAGGCATAGGCAAGTTTGTGATTCTCATAGTACAACATTGAGGAACAAGATCAGAATATTGACAGCCTTTTTAAACAAAAATGCATCACATTATCCAATTTCCCCTTTTATTTTAAAACTGCCAAATTTGTCTTTCTTCTAATTGATGGAAAAGTCTCGTGCTGTTCTTTCAGCCAGCTGACCGGCAGTGGAAAGCATCAAATTAGGGTGAGACAATACTGACAATGCTATTTTTAAACTCAGCTTACTGCGGCACTTTCCCTGATATCTCATTTAAGGGAGGGTAAATTGTGGAAGCGGTTAAATGAATGAATATTTTAGCAGTTTTTGAAGCCAGCTTTTAAAAACCCTGACACTGGTCACTGGCCCGTGCATGGTATCAAGTGTTGTTGGACTGCAATATCAGCTTTAAAAACGTCTCATCACTTAGCATTTTTTGATTATGAGGGTTAGAGGTAATGAAGTTACCAGAAGCTACAAGTATGTTTGTTTTCTATTGGTTTGTCGTGAGCTCCGAGCCATTAGTTTACTTCGTTTGGCCGTTATGTCTCAGTCCTAACTTATTCCTACTTCCCTCGTCACAGTTTGTATGCATTCACTTGTGCCTCTGCAACTAAATTACACATTTTGAAGCGTATTTATTTTTACTTTATCTTATTTGTATCGGTCACTGTTCAGTTTTTAAGTTTTGTAGCTGTTGTCTTTATTTTCTTTGAAATAAAGCTAAACATTTTGAAGAAAGAAAAAGTCTGAAGAAAATGTTTCCTTGCAAATGTTGTCTTTTTTTGAAATTTTGGACATCACATCAAGCGTTTGTTTTGATTATTGTGCTTTAAAGCCCCAGTGTGTAAGATTTTCACACTGATGCACCATCTAGTCTTTTAGCGGCACGCTAAATGACTCACAAACGACCTCGCCATCAAGTGCGTAATAACTACTACAGAAGCCGTGGAGTGTCATAAATGTGACAACGTATACACGTCCTCCCTGTGTTTGGTACCAAGCCACTGCTAATAGCTAGGGTCATCGTGTCAAATGTTTTTTGGCACTGTTGCCAAGTCTGCTTGTTTTGCTTTTTTTTTTTTTTTCTAAAGTCGCTTGTAAATGGGCTCGTTTCTGAACCTGTAGTCACTTATTTGGGGTCTAACATAAGCGTCTATAAACAGTAAAGAGACCCGCTTCTGCTGTTGCACTACAGACAGTGAACGGGGCAGCTGATATCCCTCTGCCTTCAAACGTCTCTATGTTTCTCTCTCTCCCTCAGGGAAAGTAATGAACAAACGAGCCATCTCTGTTGGGAGGACAGAGTTGTTGCTGCTCTATGGTGCCCTGTTTCTAACATAAGCCAAAATAAACGTCACTCTTATATTGAATTAACTTCCTCCGCATCCGTTTTAAATCACCACTCCCTCATGAACTGTCTCCACTTTACCTGGTAATAATGGCTGGACTGATATAGACTCGTTTTCTCCCGGTTATTACTTCTTTTTTCTTTTCTTGGTTACTTTGTCTTCCCACTGGTTGGGCAGAGTATGGATGGTCCTCCATTTCAACAGAAAACGGTAAATAGAATGATCTACGGCCGTCTTTGCTTATTTTGTACTCCTCCACTGACAGCAGACCTTCATATAGAAGACAGATAGGGAAAATGTGTATGGTTTGACACGTTTTTTCCTTCTGGATTCAGAAAAAGGCGACGCAACATGGCACCTCCCAGTGGGTGCACCAACACCTATGTATTTATAAACTACCAATTCTAAGTTATGAGAACGCTTTCATTTTTGATGTGATATTATTAGACTTTTCCAGAATATGTATTTATAAAAGCAATACTTAATTTTTGCTCATTAAAAGCAAAAATTTGTTAGACACTGTCCCTTTAACCTCGCCTTTGGTAAAGCAGAATAAATCTCCCCGCCAAAGGAAGATAGGCAGTGGGCGGGGTTTAACCAGCACTGCTCTCCCTTGATTGGTCCGTTGAACTGCCGCGGTGGTACGTCACTACCGGTGCTGTGTTTGTCGGTAACTGGTCCCGCACGCGTTTTGTTAAATATAAGGAAGGTGACTTTTTACTTTGCGACTTTATCGGGCTGATCGGACTGTTTAATGGCCAAGAGGCGCGCAGAAGAAGCCGTGCTGCTCGGCTCTCCCACTAAAAGAAAGCCCTTCCCTCCGCTCTGCTGTGTTGACATGCCGATGGAGAGCGTGGCTCCTGCCGGGGGTGTGAGCCCCCCGTCCCTGCTCACTTTGTTGGGGAGTCGCTGCAGGAAAAGGCCTCATTATTTCGACAACGAAGAAGCAAACCTTTGTCCACTGATTTCACTCTCCGGTTCTGGAAAGCACGCAAAGTATGCTTTGAAGGAGCAGTCTTCTGGAAGTTTCCAGGACCAGCGCATGTCCTGCGCACTTTCCAGAAAGAAGCGACCCCGAGTGAACAGCGTCGGTTCCGACACGGTTACACCTACAGATAAAGATAAAGTATGTTTAAACATGGTTTAATTAAGCAATATTCAGCCGAAATGTGTTCCTTTGTATGGAAAGCAAATTGATGTAATACGGGTAAACGGCCACTAGATGTCACCCTTTGCTCACAAGCGAATACAGTTTTTTTTCTGCGCGCTTGTTGACCAAACAATAATGTGGACCAACCTGGAACAATTTGAAAGAAATGTTTTTTTTTAATGACCGGACACCACAGTAAATTAACATATTTGTAATTCCGAAAGGGAAACTCGTATATTATACAGATTCATTACAGCCAGAATGATGCACCCCGAGTATTTTGTCTTCATTTAAAGAAACACAAATGCAGTTTCTTAAAAAAGTACAATCACTGTATAAGAGCAGTAAAAATATTTTTAAGCAGAAATGTTGTCTATAAACTAATAGGGAAGGCTGCTGACTTGACGGTTGTCCAGAGGTCTGTCATTGATGCCAAAGGTTATTGCAGAAGAAACTGGCTGTTCACATGCTGTATCCAAAAGTATTTGTGGAAAGTTGATTGGAAGTAATACCAGAAGAAAAAAAGGGGAACTAGCAGCAAGGATAGCTACGGCCTTGTGAGGATTGTGAAGACAATCCCATTTAAGAGTTTGTTGGTTTATATGCCTGTATGAAGTTTGTAATCTGTGGTTATTTAAGGAGCCGTGTAGGTCCACTGTTTTATCAAGTCCAAAATCAGCGCAGCTACCTACCAGGAGACTGTAGGGCGCCTCAGGCTTCCCTCTGCTGACAGGCTGTGTGCGGAAGCTGATTTAATTTTGCATTAGGGCCTGGCACCTGGCTACACTGACAACACTACCAAAACCAGCTTCAGTGACCATGGTTTCACCCCACAAAGAAACTTTGGGGAATTGTCCGCAGCTTCATGAAAGACACCAAAGCCAACAATGCAGTGGAACTGAAGGCCACATTTTAAGTAACCTGGACTTCCTCAGCAGTGCTGCAGGTTAATCGCCTTCGCGTCAGTCTGCACTGATGCAGTGATTCATGCAGAAGGAGCCAAAAGCAATGCTTTTAATGTACAGTACATAGAGCTCTGTGTTAGAAACCCTTCTGTGGTTTTGTGGGGATTTTCTTGGAAATTTTGTTTTTCATTAGCTGTAACACCATCAGCAAAATTAACTGAAACATTTGAAATGTATCACTCTTGGAGATTAATCTATGACATTTGTTTACCTTTTGAATTAAACTGGTGAGTGAAAGCAACTTTTTGATGACTTTCTAACTTCTTGAGATTCATCTGTTGATCAGGTTTTCTTGCATCTTTGCTTTTTACAAAATGGTTCAACCTGAGGTGTTCTGGACGCTCACTTTTTTTTTTTCTTCTTTCTTCCTTTCAGACGGCAGAGGACTCGTCTGATGAAGATGGCACATATAACTCCTTCCAGTACTGGAGGGTCCCCTTACCTGAACTCGACCTTTCGCTGCTAGAAGACGCGAGTGACCATCAACAAACAAAAGACAAGGCTAATGACAGGGATGCAACTTCAGATGCGATGGAGTCCTGAGGACAGTGAACCCTTTGGGTGTTTTATCACCTGAGCAAAGCATCATGCTGTTACACATAGACATGTCAGAACACATTGTGTACACACGTGTAGTGGACGGACGGAGTCTCTTGCGTGAAGCGGCTCTCGGCCATCCTTAGGTTTTTAGGTTCAACAGGTTTGTAAAAGCTGTGTGAGACTGTTTATTTTCTGCATCAGGTCCCGTGAAAACGAAAGTTTAGGTGTCAAATAAGACCTGCCCAACCAATCGGTGCACGTTTAATGGAACGTTCTTGAGTGGGTTTGGTTTGATCGGGGATCGGTTGGTTAAAATTAAGAAGCTAATTGGTCCATATGGGGATATGAACCACAAAGTTAATGAAAACAAGGTCAAATCAGTTTTGTATGTCAGATTTGAGCAATTTATTGTGAAGAAAATAAAATTATGCATGTAAACAAACTGGTTTAAGTACATAAAAAGTGATTGTAGGTTGGGATTGGGCATGGTTAGTGAATGGGCTCAAGGTATACTGAAATTTTAAGACGTTATGTCGAAATAGCTTACGTTTTCGTGCCGAACTAACTGGCAGCATACATCATAGCAGAGTAAGGCTTCATTGCCCCTCCCCAGCCCGTTGCTGCGCACTGACCACCAGACGGCTGAAACAAAGCCACTGCCTACTAGAAAAAGGGGGTTTGGAAATATTTCTAAAACAGAAAAGCAAGGCCAAGACATGGTTTGGAAACCCGAGGAGCCACGCCCAATCACTTGGTCAGGAATTTCCGTTTCAGAGCTCCAGTGTAGTTGGTAAGTTACGAGCTGTTTTTTGCAGGCTGCTCTAAATAAGCCACTTGGTCATTCTTTACATTTGAGTTTTAGACGCACAGAAACAACTGAAGGCTGCCGTGCAAGACCATTGCTTATCCATTGCTACTGGTTTATCGGTTCGTGTTGTAAATAAAACCATTTTCAGAACCCGTTTGACTCTATTTTCCGTGAGTGTGGGGTAATTGGAGATAACGGGGAAAACACAGGCGTGGTGTGGAGCTGCTGCTGTGGAGCATGTCGGGAGAAGGGGGGGACACAGCTGCTCTGCTCCGCGGGAGAAACGCGTCAGAAGGAGGGGGCAGCGGGGCCATGAGCTCCTCCAGGCTTCTTGGAAAGGCTTGGTGCCCTTTGGACCTGCAGCTGATAACAGCCGAACCGAGAGAGCGATGATGATGATGATGAGGAGGTGGGGGTTAAAAGAAGGTATCCGGTAGACCCGCACCTTTCATTTTGGGTTTTACCCGCAGAGAGCAGCCATGGTAAGTTATGCAGAGGAAGACACTCATACGAAGCTGTCCAGAAACATGTTCGGGACCCGGCTTCTACGTTTGACCCAGGTGTTACTTTTCTAAATTAGCTGTCGTTAGCTACCAGCTAAGTTTAGCTGGTTAGCTCAACGCGATTAAACGAGACGGGAAGTGTAGTGTTAGGGAACTTCATCAGTCTGCTGGACTTTGTGTTAACTTTTTTTTTTTCTTTAAACATTTCACATTACGTTGTTTAGCAGCAGAAAGACACTAAGGTAAAGTTGCTTAATTTCCTATAAATTAACCACTAAATTTAGTGACACTTGATGTTTTATAAATTGTGTGCAAGTATTAAAAAAAAATCAAGTAAACATTTAGCAATTTGCGTGCGTTCAGTGTAGAAATTTGTATCTCTGATATGGTCCAGGCTGGGAGTGCTTGTCCACGTTTTGTAAGCTCACTGGTCATACTTTATACTTATGAGATCGGTCTCATATGATAAATTGGGCTATGGTCAGATGGAGGTGGAGTACAATTCAGGAATAAAATCAGTCTATAATGGTGGCACCCACATAGAGAAAGCTGTATAGTTGGACAAGTTAGAATTTAAGAAATGCCCTGTCTCACCCTTTCTTTGGCTTAAAGTCATTTTAATGAGATGCCAAAGAAAGTACCTGAGTGACCCAAGCTTTCTCTGGCTGTATGGAGCATGGAGCAGTGATGGAGGGCCCCGCCTGTAGCACCACACAGACAGATACATACACTAATGGACCTCCTTTACAACAAAGGCCAAGTCGGTTGTTGGGATGATTCCCAGTTGTGAGAAAGATCGATGGTCGTTGTGAGGAGACTAAAGGAGCAACACACACTACTCTTATCAGTAATGCTGTACTAAAACTACTACTTTGCAAACTACAAGTAACATGTCCTTTAAATACTGTAGTAAGTATTTGTCAAAACTTTCACTGACAGTTAAATACCAGACAGATAATTTGTGAAAAAAAAACCCAGAATCAAGCTCCTCCCTGTGTTCCTACAGTCATTTGCAGAAACACAGCGCTCCTGGTCAGAAACAACCAATCAGAGCCAGGAGGAGGGTCCTAGCAGTGTTGATTGAAGTTTAGGCTGTAGCTGTGGAGAAATGGGGGAGAACCAACCTAATGTTACAGGAAAACTGCCAATTTGTCGTGTGGCACCGGTTCAGAAAACAAAGATGGGTAAACAGAAGAAGACAGATGACGAAAAGCAAGCTAATGAAGAATTAGACCGTTCATAGTTGGATCCGCTGTGGAGGGGGCGGGGAACTCCACCCTAATCTTTAGCTCGCCACAAATTCAATCTCAGATTGACTCACCCCTGATTACCCTATAATTTTAAGATTATTTCCAGGGAGATGAAACCTGTTGGCAAAAGTAAAAGATTACTCTAAACCAGGTGTGTCAAACTCATTTTGGTTTAGGGGCCGCATTCAGCTTAATCTGATCTCAAGAGGGCCACACGAGTAAACTCATTGCAAGATTAAATAGAACTAATAAAAGTGGACTTGTTGTTGATTTTTATATTAAATTAATTTCACTTTTACACAATATATTATGAATAAGATCAGCGTTTTTAAGAAAAGTATGTGCAATTTCAACAATACTTTTACTCAGTTAAACATTTGCTTAAGTGCATTATGCATAATAACTGATCACAGTGATTGTACAATGTTGAAAAACATTTATTCACATTTTTTGGAACTTAAAAACACTGTCCTGCATGACAAAACACATCAAACAGATAAACATTAAGAAATGATTTAAAATCAATTTTCCACATCTGAAGCTCAGTGCTACCATCTGCTGATTAAAACACAGCACCCCTCGTGGACAATATAGGAACAGCAGATTTTCAATTAAACGAAGTACATGTTTTTTTCAATAATTGTTTTATCGTTCTCTTTTTTTTATCTCCTCTTTCTTTCTTCCTTTCATCTCCTACTTTCCCATTGTAGTGTCCATATCATTTGAGCTATTCCCCGCATGAATCATAATAAAACTATTCACATTCATAAATCAAGCGGAGCACTATGGCAAAAGCAGTACTGCTCCACTTGTGAAAGTCAAATCTGATGAGCTCTTTTTGGCATTGAGACAACAATTCATATTGCCACATTGCCAGACAGGACACTGGGGGGAAAAAAAAAAAAAAAAAAATTTTTTTTTTTTTTTTTGAATAATGACAATGCATTTAGCCACCGGGCCGGACTAAACTGTTCGGCGGGCCGGAACTGGCCCACGGGCCGTATGTTTGACACCCCTGCTCTAAACCTAAATTGAGAAGTTTGGGTGTTGCTGCTAAAGAAGTTGTGGAAGAGAAGAGTGTGAGGAAAGGTGCATGTTGAAGACATTGTTATGCCATGTCAGGATGTGACAAACTTGCATTAGTTCGGGACATGACGGACTGCATTTCCCATGATGCAAGGTGGTCAAAATGGCCATCAACTCCCACCGTGCAACACGGTCCAAAATGGCCGCCGCCCCCTAACGACGAAGCGGAGAGATAACGTTACTAGGGGAAAGGTATTTATTCCGGCCGAAGACCGAAATCTGCCTTCTTTTGGCACCCAGCCATCTCTAGAACACACGTAGCTACCTTACTCCGTGGGTTTTCCAACCCCACGCCACGTGCTCAATAACTCTTTGCTGGTTCGAAGATTACCGGAGCAAAACTCATCCCTGTATTTACTAACAGGAGGTCGACTTAAAAAGTACTTTTGGATTTTCTCTGATCAAGAGACTGAGAGCCGTTATCTCCCGGTGGTCGAAAGAGGACGACGTTTTTTGTTTGGCCGAGCAAAGCGTCTGCGAGCCCAGAGAGAGGAAGACGAAGGAACTCTCTCATTCCGGTCCCGCTGCGGCAGCGCACCTGCGTTCGTCAAGACGCCTCCAGGAAGCCGCGTTACTCGGAGCGCTCCGGAACAGCCCCGAGGCACCATCAAAGTAACGGGTTTCCCCCCCCTTTTTTTTCTTTGATTTCTTTTTCACCCACAGGGTGTTTAGAAGTGCCTGGGCAGGTGTAGGAACTTAGCCAAATGCTGTTTACTCCAAGACGGAGTCTGTTTTAACTGTGAACATTTTCTGTTTGTATGTGCGTGCCTTTTTACAAGTGATTTTTGCTGTGTTGATTTGTGGTTTATCAATAACCCCGCCGTGGGTCACTGCTTCAGTTCTTTTCCATCTTCTTCCATTTTTTCCCCTCTCTCTCTGCTCTTCTTATCAGCGGATTCGATCTCTTTGTTTGAAACTTAGTTTGCAGTTTTTCTTAAAACTCACCAGTAAACCGCTCCCTCTCGGAGCGAGGTACCGCCTCACATTAGCGTAAGCGTGGTGACATCATTAGGACCTCCCCTCACGCATCACGCAAGGTTGTAGATTGTACGTCATCATAGTCGCCATCTTGGGAGGGTGGCAGCGTAGCTCAGCTGTTAGCTAGCTGACAGCTTGTTAGAACGTTAAAGCGTCCAGTGGGACTCTCAAAGCTTTTCCATCTGTCAATGCTGCTACGTCAAATGCCCATGTTTTGAATGTGGTGTTTAAACAACCGTGAGTTGAACTAAGATTTGCTACCTTTCATTTTAATCCATTGTTTTTTTTTCTTTTATTTCCACATATATATTTTGCATGTTAGTTGAGTAGTGAGTAGGATTCCAAGGTTGTTGAATCAGATAATTACTGTAACAGAGAATCGCTTTGGTTTAATAAACAACAACTGTGGAATAGAAATCGTGTGTTCATTCCAATTCACAGCTGCATGGTTATTCAGAATTCAGAGCTAACCTCCTTTCGGAGTTAACATCTGATATTAACACAGAGACATTATCATTGGATTGGTGATAAGGAATAAGGATTTAAACTCTAATTGCAGTTATATTGGGGCTCTCATAGTCTGCCGTATAAACCTCTTCGGTGAAAATCCGACCAGATCATTTATTCCAGCACACCTGAGTTCATAACAGCTACTTAATAACTGCATTAGTGGTACAAATCATTACAAGCTTCCAGCTTTGGCATCACCACCATTTGAACTATATTTGTTATAGATAAATTTTGAGTTGAATGACTTATTATTTAAATTATAATACCAAATTATAATAATAATAATAATAATATTCAAACAACTTCTGGCATAACAACATGGACGGTTAAACCTATCATTTTAAACAAATAAAACCACGAAACAGAGGTCATCCGTAAAGATACACGGTGCTGAACATTTTGTGCTGATTACTCGAGTCATTTTCAAACACACCTTGTATTATTGGGATTAAAAGGAACCTTTCTTAATCTACACGTATTTAATACAAAATGTCAGATAAAATTTCATTAATTAATTCATCCAAAAATTAGACATTTCCAAACCTCTAAACTGGAAAATACTAGTTTAGAAACCAAAGAGGTTTAGTCATAATGAGCTAACATCACAGGAAGTTATGAGCTATGCTGTGGTTCATGCAATATTTGATCTAAATAGTAGAGAATTATAATTCTTTACCCCCAGAAATGTCTCCTCAAATTAATTATCTCATTTAAATATCTCTGTTTTTTAAATAATCACAAATGAGCGTAACTTAAAAATGATAAAAATCCCTGTTTAGTGAACTTCAGTAAAACATTTTAGCTCTCTTGTGGCATTTATAAATGCAAAACCGCAGCCTGTGGTGCTAACCACCACGGTTGTTTTTTTTTTTTTTTTTTATCTGTTGGAAAATCTCATTTCTCTGAAACACCTCTACGCTTCACGGCCTAAGTGTTCACACAGTCCGACTCTGTTTTGGGTGGGAGTAAAGCAGCTCTGCAGCCATGCGACTTCATCAGGAAGGGGATATTTGTATGTTTCCTACGTATGTTTCCTATTGTTGAGTTTGTCGTAGAAACACAGCGAAGGCTTTAAAAAGCATGAAGCGTAGTTGGGGGCTGTTGCTCATGTTCCTTTGGTGTTTCACTGCTTGTGGGAATGAAGCGGAGAAGTCTGCCCGCGAAGGACCTGAAGCTCCAACTCAAGCGTGTAGATTCCTGCTTTCACTACAATGAACTTCACTGGAAAGGTTTATTTTTCCCCCTAAAGAAAAAATGTTTTGTCTGTATTTGTTGGCTCAGAATCAGTCGATCAGTAAAGATGAGAACACTGAGGATCTGCTACACACATCTTAGCTGGCTAATACTAACTCAGCGGTGGTTTTTTTCTTCTTCCAGACAGGAAAATCCTGGATTGAGGAGACCTTCCTTAGAAGGGAGTGTGTGAAGTTCATCCCTTCCTCTTGGGACCAACACAGGTAAACTATAAACTGGCGGCACCGCTGGGGTTTATAGTTCCTAGAAGGTCGTATATAGTTTAATATTACCAGCAGTGGCTACAGATAAACATTTTCTTAGAACAGAGCCATTTGGCAGTCTTGTTTTATTTTATTTTATCTGTTTTACAGAAACCCGTGTTGATTCTTTCATAATGTGTCATTTCTTGTTTCTTTCAGATGCGTTCCAGTTTGTCAAGTGTGCCAAAGCCTGATCAGGTATTTTCAGCAAACCGTTGTCACTTTATCTGTCCGTTGCCACACGCCAACATCACCAGCTTAATGCCAACATGGTGATGGCATTCTTGTTCCACTGTTGGCTACATGTCACTGTCCTCTTTTTATCTTCACTATTTCCACGGTTTGCCTTATTTGGACTTCTCTCACATTTTTCCCCCCATTTCACAGGCGTTTAGTTTTCAAAATGCCCCGACTGCACTTAGTGAGTGAGTTATTGACAGTGCAGGAGATGTCTAAAAGAATAAGAGAATGTTGTTTAAAAAATGTCTAGCAACATAATAAACACAATGAAACAGGAATATGTAGACTCAAGGACAAAGGGAGGCATAGAGGAAGGGGAGGGGGGGGGGGGGGTAGGAAACGGGGAGGACTTGTAGTGCGGCTTAGTCAGATGGGTCTTTTGAAATCATGCAAACAATCTTCTCTTTATTTTGAGGTGCTTTGTCGACTCGCACACATCAACTTCAGTATTCTTTATTCTGGCACTTAAAAAGAATAGGTGAAGCAAAAAATCTAAAATCATTAAGATTTTGGCACCCACAAAATAGTATGATTCACCTCTAGGCAACACTTGTTCAGTCCATAAACGACCAAATCTGTGAAGGGGCCAAATGACCATCATCCCCCGAGGAGGATTGAACATTTATGGAAGATTTCCAATCACAGGAAACACGGAATAAACCACAAGACTGTATCAAACTAATTCAAAGTGAAATATTTTCTATCTTTCTGAGAGCCGGATGGTTCAGCTCAGAATAGCACATAATGATCCCAGCCACAGAAGCAAGTCTGAGGCAGGATGGTTGGGAAATAAAGGAATCCAGTTGTATCAGTGGCCCAGTCAAAGTCCAGACCCTGCAATGGAGACAGGTTAAGAGAGCAATCCTGCTAATTTAATGAACAAAGATGATGTCGTAAGGAAGATTGGGCCTAATCTCCTCGACAACAATGTGAAGAACTGGTTGAGTTATTCAGAATATCACCTTTAGTCACTAAATGTTACTTTAACCTATTAAAATTGGGTCTAGTTGGGTGCTGCTCTCTGTGCCTCTTCAATCTTTTGCAGTTTGGGTCTTTTTTCTTTACTCAACTTATTCAGTTATATAACAAACGGAGCCACCATGCTGTAGTTCTCCTGTGGCTCTCTCATACCAGCTGTGACAAACAATGATTTAAAATAATTTCCATAGTCTACTGTGACACAATATAGTTATCTGACTAATGAGTTATATCTTTTTTCAAGAGGCCGCCTTTAGAGATTTATGTTTGTCATTAGGGAACAGAGCCATGATCAATAGAAATAGAGCAATATAAAATCCTAATAAAGAATATATAAATAATTTTAATTATTTGTGTGATTAGAGCATTTTTTGCTTTAGTTATCTCCATCGTTCACCAAATACTTAGCTCCTGAGAGAAAACCAACTGGTATGCAAATGGTTTAAGTATATGGGTATGAAATGGTATGTTTTAAGGCGTCACGTTGGGACCAAATGGCAAAGCATGGGTCAGAAATTAGTGGGACAAATCATTTTCTTATATAACAGATGTTTCTTTCTTAAAATAAATCATGAAGCTGTGAAATGCCTCAAGTGACGGTGTGCCCCTTGTTTAGCAGGACAACAGCTGAGATTTTCTGATGTAAAAAGCAATGTATGTCTGACAAATCTGACCATACCGTGTTCTGACGCGTCTAACAACTTGATCAGATGTTGCTGTGGCCGTTTGATGGGGGAACACTCTTGGCAGGAGTCTTTTCCTCCGACATCCCTCTATGCCAGTCCTGGACAGGGCCCGGAGGAGGAGTGGTCCATGGAGGCTCACACAAGGGCCAGTCCCACCAACGCCTTTGGGATCGTAGACTTTCAAGACACTGCCACACGTGTCTGTCGGGCAAAGGTTTGCAAATCCATTAACTGTCTGGTTTTCTTTGGCAGCATTTTCTACATGTACACTGAAATGTTAGATGATTACGGTTAATCTTCCTTTTACAAAGGATAGCTTTAAAAATAAAACTAGAGGCTTTTTCTGCAGGCTGAGTGAGATGGAAGTCTAGATTTCTGATGTTTGTATAAACTTCGGTTTGCCATGAGGGAAGCAGATTTCAGACGTTTGGGGAAAGCAAAGATGCTATCTGCAGTAACGGCAAAACAGTCTCATGAGAAGCAGTTGGAAAAGGTCTCTAGCAGCGCCATGTTTTTCCAGTTTGTTCGCGTGGCCGTGGACTCCAAGCCGGAGGCGCTACTCCAGCTGATGCTGAGGGAATGGCAGATGGAGAGACCGAAGCTACTGCTGACTGTCCACGGAGGGTCCGAAAATTTTATTCTGCCTCCAAAAGTGAAGCAGGCCTTCAGCAAGGGGCTCATCACGGCTGCCATAAGCACAGGAGCATGGATACTGACTGATGGGATTAATACAGGTAAGAACAGGAAAGATGGATAGCTACAGCTGCATGGTATGAACGGATGGATGGTACGTTTCTACTAGCTTTGCACATCTCCAGCCTGACCATTTGCTCATCTTCTTTGCAAAACGGTTCAAGCTCAGTCAGACTTAGAAAACCTGCCATCATTTTTGTTCCAAATCTTAATTCTGTGCTGCTTGGTATTGTTCTCTAACTTCAAATCACCATGAAATCCGTTAAAACAAACGATCACAATGTGGAAAAAAAAAAAACTTTAAGGGCCATGAATATATTCGCAAGGCTCTGCATCTGCTGCTCTGCATACCCTCTCCAGGTGTGTCTAAGTACGTGGGCGAGGCAGTGAAGTTATTTGGAGGCCACGACCTGAGGAAGAGAAACACAGTTGGCATCACATCGTGGGGGATGATCGACAACAACCTGGACCTCATAGGCAGAGATGTCAGTACAAGAGACAGAGATTAATGCCTCCTAACGTAACAATGAGAACATGTTTGAAGCATGCTGTGTGTTTGTTCATTTACTCACCGCGATGGCTGTCTCTTTGGGACATCTGCGCAGGTATTCAGACCCTACCAGCCACTGGGAAACCCTTTAAGCAAGAGGGCCTGTCTTAATGGTTTCCATTCCCACTTTCTGTTTGTGGATGATGGGACGTCGGGAAAAGCTGGTTGCCAGCAGGGCCTCAGGAGGAAACTGGAGAAACACATCCAGCTACTGAAGATCCATCCCCGTGAGTCAACGTCATTGTGCCTGTTACACATGCACAGATGGTACACCGTCTGCATGTTCGGAGGCTGATTTATCGATTAGAATGGCTAAACAAATGTAAGCACATTTGCAGTGGTGGTAATATTGTTAATGTCAGGCTGTGTTTGGCTCATTTGAGTAAGGACAAGTAAGAAGAAGTTGTTCTTTTTAAACATCTGAGCAAATCTTTTGCGTCGTTCCTGTTTTCCAGGACTGAAGCAGGGAGTACCTGCGCTGTGTGTGGTGGTGGAAGGAGGCCCGGCCATTGTATCAACTGTGCTGGATTATGTTAGCAATGTGCCTCCGGTGCCGGTGCTCGTATTTGAGGGGTCGGGCAAGGCTGCGGACCTCTTCGTCTTCTTGCACAAGCAGACTGCTAATGCTAGGTATGCAGGAAGCTGTTAATGTTTATCTTTAGTGGAAGGCCATATAGCTTTACTTGCTTGTGTAAAACGAAGCCAAGCATAGTGTGTGGTAGACTGAAATTCTTTTATTTTTTTTAAGTTTTGATACATTTAATGAAGGGAAAGTCAAAGGAGAGTTGGACACTTTCACTGGCCTATTGATTGGTGCATTGCTAGAAATGGCTAAATGTAGTTGAAAACTATGTGATCTTAGTGATGTCAAAGAATATTAAGTGCAAGGGAGGATCTTGCCAGCGTTTCGTACAGCGGAGGTGAAGACTTGGTTGCATTAATATTGGAACATACTAGTAGCAAGTTAAAAAATGACCATAAAAAGGACATACTGTCATGCTCTCTAACAAACCTCTGAAGCCTTCTCAAAACAGTTTTTACTGAGATTAAATAAGTGGACTCTGTTTACTAATTAGACGTGATTAGTGGCGCTGGATTTTATCGTGGGGTATCGGAGTAAAGGAGGTGATGCACAAGTGCAACCTACACTTTTTAGATTTTTTATTTTAAAAATGCTGAAAACCCTGCATCAGTTTTCCCCCAATCCTCTACTGTATGTCTTTCTTTTGCAACTCACTGAAGCTTACATTACGCCCCCACCCCCCCTCCCTCCATTTTTCTTTTAGGCAGTTGGATGCCGATATTAAGGAGGACTTCCTGGGTAGGATTGCAGACGTGTTTGGGGTTGAGAGGACCGAGGCTGTACACCTTTACACTCTTCTCCAGCAGTGCATGGACCACAGACAGTCTGTGAGTAAAACCTCCTACAGAAATAAGTTTGCTGTGGTTTCTGACACCGTCAGGGTCCAAGCGGTACAGAATAAGGACAAAGGTATGAAAAAAATAATCAGTTTGATTTTTTTTTTATTTCCCAAAAGAAAAATGGGTAAAAATATCAACGGAAAAGCAAATATTTGTCAGTAAGTGTAGTCAAGCAATACATGAGTGATTTTGGTCTTTGCGATGCATGGCGTTCTCTACATCCTAATAGTAAAGAATACACTTTTTTCTCAAATGTTCACCATTCGTACTCTCGTCTGGACTACTTTCTAATAAGTAGCTCACTGCTGTCGGAAGTTTCAGAGACGGTAATTCATCCTATTGCTATCAGTGATCACGCTCCTGTTACTCTCACCTTAATTAATAAAAAAATAACCCCACAAAACAAAAGCTGGAGATTTAATACATCACTGCTTAAAGATGAAGAAGTTATAAAGTTCATCATAGAACAGTGGGCTTCATACTTAGAATACAATGATCAACCAGGTACATCGGCATCGATATTGTGGGAAGCTGGAAAAGCAGTGATGAGAGGTAAAATAATTTCTTTCTCATCTCATAAAAAGAAAAAAGAAAACAAAAAGATTCAGGAATTAGAAGAAAAACTTAAGTTACTAGAATCCTCTCAAGAAGAAGGAAAGTTAGGTAAAATCCGTGAAGTAAAATTAGAACTAAACCACTATATTGAAAAGCAAAATAGATTTCTAATACAAAGACTTCGAATAGAAAATTTTGAACATGGCAATAAGTCAGGAAGTTTCCTAGCTAATCAGCTTAAAATAAATAAGGAGAAAACTACTATATTTGCAGTTACAGATTCAACTGGTAATACAGTAAGTGAACCGGAGTGAGAATAATACCTTCCGCGATTTCTACAAATCTTTATACACACCACAGATAAATCCATCAGAGAAGGATATTAAGCAATTTCTGGATAAAATTACACTTCCTAAATTATCAGATAACCAAAGAATGACTCTGGACTCCCCGCTGACAACAGCTGAAACCCAGGAAGCTCTTAAAAGCATGCCTAATAAAAAGGCTCCAGGTCCAGATGGATTCCCTACTGAGTTTTATAAAGAGTTCTGGAATATTCTAGCCCCAACGTTCCACAGAATGTTGCAGGAAATACAGGAAAAAGGCAGATTTCCAGCTAATATGAATTCTGCCACCATCAGCCTTCTGCTCAAGCCAGACAAAGATCCTGTGTTGCCCACTAGTTATCGTCCCATATCCTTAATTAATGTGGATATTAAGATAATCTGTAAAGCTTTTGCAAAAAGATTAGACAAAGTAACTCCTCTCATAATACATCCAGATCAAACTGGTTTCATCAGAGGAATGCAGTCATCCACAAATACACGCAGATTACTTATTATTTAATTGATTATTCCTACAGTAAAAACATTAAAACCAATATATTGTCTTTAGACGCAGAAAAAGCATTTGATAGAGTATACTGGAAATTTTTATTCGCTACTCTTCATAAATTTGGTTTTGGCGAATTATTTATAAATTGGTTAAAAATTTTATACAATTCTCCAACAGCCTGTGTCAGGACAAATAATCAAACATCTTCCAGTTTTTGTCTACAGAGGGGCACCAGGCAAGGATGCCCTCTTTCTCCATCACTTTTTGCCATCTTTATAGAACCTCTAGCAGCAACAATCAGACAAACAAAAACTGTAAAAGGTATAAAATGCATGAAAATAGAGCATAAGATTAGTCTGTACGCGGATGATGTATTACTTTATCTCCAGCATTCAAATAATTCTCTTTTACAAGTAATTAGAATACTAGAATCTTTCTCTAAAGTATCAGATTACTCGTTAAACTGGTCTAAATCTACGGTACTGTCAATTAATTGCTGTTTCGAAAACTCCCTAAATTTACAAATGCAATCAGGAAATATTAAATATTTAGGTATTACTGTGTCGACTAAATTAACGGATTTACTTAAACTTAACCACGCCCCACTTTTAAACAGGATAGAAGAGGACCTTGAAAGATGGAAATCGCTTCCAATCACACTTATGGGTAGGGTAGCTTCAATAAAAATGATGGTCCTACCTAGAATTAATTATTTATGTTCAATGATCCCCAATAAACCATCATCTGACTGGTTTAAATCTCTAGACTCTGCCATTTCTAAATTTCTTTGGAAAGATAAACCCCCACGTATTAGCTTAAAGACAATACAGAAGACTAAAGACAGGGGAGGATTAGATTTGCCTAACTTCCATAACTATTACTTAGCAAATAGGCTACAATACATCTCTAAATGGATAAAAAATAGTCTTTTAGATGAGCCTTGGTAAGATATAGAACAGGAAATGTGCAATAATATCATGATATCAGATCTGCCGTTTATTAGCTCAAATATAAAACGGCATACATGCTTCAAAAATATCAACATTAGTTCTACTCTGACAGCATGGTGGGAGTTCCTTAAAATGACAAAGTCATCCCTTATCCCATGCAGTCGTACACCTATCTGGAATAACCCTGATATCCTACAAAATTACAAAATGATAAACTTTACATACTGGAAGAATAAAGGTATTAAATATCTGGAACATCTACTTGACGGAACCGAGTTGATCAATTTTGCTAAACTAAATATGCAATATGGCATTAGTAAAAATAAATTCTTGGAATATGAACAACTTAAATCTATAATTAAAAATAAATATAAGCATATTAATGGTGGTTTACAAATCCCAACTAATATATTAGAGTTCCTAGATTTAACCCCCCCCCCAAACTACTGTCTAAATCATACAGGACACTGACTAAAATAGATGATTCGATATCTCTTCCTATAATGAAGTGGGAAAAAGATTTATCAGGCACCTTTGAACAAAATTTCTGGGCTCAGATATGTCTAAGAACTTTCAAATTGACTAGAAACACCAACTTACAACTAATACAATACAAAATCCTTCACAGAGTGCACTACACAGGACAAAGATTATTTAAGATGGGTTTGGGACAATCTAATATCTGTCCACACTGCATAGGCAATCGTCCTGATATTTATTTTCATGCGTTATGGTTATGCACACCAGTCCAGAGGTTCTGGACACTGATATGTAAGGACTTATCAAAGTGCTTGAGCTGTAAAATTACACCTTCCCCATCAGTTTGCTTGCTCGGTAATTTTGAGGAAAGTCCTCTGAAAAAAGAAATAGTTTACATGGTTTTCACTGCTTTATGTATCGCAAAGAAAACTATCCTCATGAATTGGAAAAGTAAAGAAAATCTCAGTATCAATCAGTATAGAGATCTTTTGTTGGATCATATTAATCTAGAGACAGCATCTGCTTCCACATCTGATTGGTCTCTTTGGGCTCCTCTGATCAACACCATCACTTAGTGGAATAGGGGGCGGTGGGTTGCTTCCTGCAGGGCGCAGTGGCTGGATGGAGGGGTTCCTGGGGCTCTGGGGGCACTTGGAGTAGGGCGCCTGGTGGATCTGACTCCGGGGTCTGTTGCCCCCATCTTGGAAGAGCTTGGGAGGCCCACGGGTGGCCTACAGCGGCCGCTTGCGGCGCTCTTGGGGAGCTGCGTGTTGACGGACGTGGGTTACTGACCTGGTAGCTGTGCTGCCGCTGGGTGGGGCCGGGGTGGGTCTGGGGGTCTGGGGTCCCTGGGGCGCGCCGCCCTCGGGCGGGGGCCCCGGCGGGGCCTCGGGGGTTCCGGTTCCGGGGGGTGTGCCGCTTTTGGTGTGGGCCTGAGCAGGCGTAGGGAGGATCGGGGTCTTTTGCACACCCCCGTTCTCCGATGGCGGCAAGGAGTCTGGGGCCTGGAGGAGGTGCGGGCCACTGTGTCCGGGGTCTTGGCGGGGGGCTGCAATGGGTAGTCAGCGGCCAGGTCTGGGGCTGACGCCTCCGCTCCCCCCAGGAGGGGCGGGGGGCAGGGGTGGCATGGGTAAGGTGGGGGAGGGAGGGAGGGGGTTTATTAGGTATTTAGGGGGTGAGGGGGGCTCTGGCTGGGTGGCTCGTACGGGTCGTGTTGGCCCGCCCTCTTTGGGGGGCCCGGTCTGGGGGGCGTCTGGTCCGGGGGCGGGGCCGGGGGTCGGGCACAAGCAGTCGTATAGTCGATTTGGGGTGACCCCCCCCTCTGGTCAGTGTTGGATGCGAGTGTTATGTGGGAATGTGTGTACAGCGTCTTTTTTTTTTTTTTTTTTTTTTTTCTATGTGTGGTGAGTGGGGCACAAGGGAGGGATGGTGTGAATGAGTTTTTTTCCCAGGTATGGGTGTGGTCCGCTCCCTCTCCCAAGAACATCTCAAGTCTCCGCTAGGTGCGGAGCCCATCCCCCCACGTCCTGCCCTCCTCCGCTTCGTTGGCAGGCGCCTTGGCCCTCTGGCGCATTGGTTGGCTTTGGGTTTGGGGCGGGTTCCCGGGCGTGCGCCGGTCCACTCCCGGCGGCCTCTTCGCAGGGCCTGGCCCCCCGGGGGGCGGCCGGGGCCCCCCTCGCGGGGGCGGGGCGCCCCTGGGGCCTCTGGCCGGGACCACTTCAGCGGGGCTAGCTGCCGGCGGAGCCCACGGGCTCGTCCCCGCGGCTCTTGAGGGCATCGGCATTGCGGTGGCTGGGGGATTTCCTCGGGGTCGTCTCTGCTCCTTCTTTGGGGGGGGGGGGGGGGGGGGGGGTTGCAGATATCCTGTGTCGGCCCCTCCTGGGGACCCCTTTGGGAGTCCGGGGTTATGGGTCCCCTGACTCCTGCCTCTGTGCTCGGGGAAGGCGGGCCTTTGGTTCTCCACAACCACTATCAAGCTATTTCCTTCTGGATAATTTTCAACTAAACTACTGCACTCTCACATCTCCCACAGGTGCTGGGTCCCAGGTATTAAATGTTCACTTATATACAGTAATCTTATAATTTATTTATTAATTTATGTTCTTTCACTTTCTTTTTTCAAGTATCACATTACACATGTCAGCTTACATAATAATATATATGATTTAGCAATGGCATCTAGGTGTTATTCGATTGTATCTGTTGCTTTATGTCTGTTGGTTGTGCTGTTCTTTTTGCATCTCTCTTTCCAGGTGACGGAGCAGACGGAGAAGGTTTTATCATTCTCTCCCTTTTTTTCTCTTCTTTCTTTCACCTCTACTCTTTTTTTTCTTTTCTTTCTCTTTCACTTCTTGTTCTTCCTTTACTCTCCCATTGTAATGTCCATATAATTTGAAATTCTCCTTGCAGGAATCACGATAAAGCTATTTACAAGCATAAATCAAGTGGAGCACTATGGCGAAAGCTGTTTGCTCCACTTGTAAAAGCAAAATCTGTCGAGCTCTATCTGGCATTGAGACATCAATTCCTATTGCCACATTGCTAGACAGGACACTGGGAAAAAAAATAAAAAAAATAATGAGTTTGATTTTTTTATTTCCCAAAAGAAAAATGGGTAAAAATATCAACGGAAAAGCAAATATTTGAAAAATGTAGAATAAGGGCCCAAAAGGAAACGGTTTCAAGTAGGACAAACAACACTAAGGCTAAAAAACAAAAACAAATCTGACCCTCTAACAATGAACGCCCAGGGGAATATAAACACAAAGGCTAGCCTGGAACGAGGAGAGGTGGCACCAAGGCAAACACCACCAATAAACCCTGGCAGATTAATTCAAACTGACAAATTATAACTATAATACAAATGTTAACACACATTAAACATAACATCACACCAAGATGTTTTCAATCATTAGAATTAAAAGATCTCTGGTAGCTTCTCGAGAGTCAAGTCCCCTGCTTCCAGCAGCCTGGTGGGTTCCTGGTGTTGCATCATAAAAAGTCCTCTGTCAAGCCAGCTCTATAAATCTCAGCAAAAAGATAAATGCATAAATAAAGGCTGTTAATGATCTCAGCAAACCTTACAGCTGTTTACCAAATGCTTCACTCATTAGCAAAGAGCAGCTTTACACCAAGATTACAGAAAAAGTGCAATTATAAACAAATGTGCTGGTGTGAGAACAGATACAGCTGAATAAATACTAAGACAGAAATGGCTGGAGGAACCTCCACAGACACAAACCACATCGTCATTGTCTCTTTGACCTACAGATCACCGTCTTCGACTCTGAGTCAGACGAGCAGATGGCAACTGATGCAGCCATTTTGACTTCTGTCCTTAAGGGTACATGTTTTCTTTTGTTGGGGTTGTTATTATTATAGACATGGCTCTGCAAAAAGGTTAACCTTATTTAGCTACAAAAACACATCACAAGTTTGTATGTTCCTAGTTCCTGACTTATGTAAATGATAATCAATGTTAGACTGAGGTTTTTCTGTCCTTACAGGTCAGTATATAAGTAGGGAAAATGTTTTATTAAAATAAAAATGCAAAGAAAGGAGTCTTTGTTTTATTTTTTTGAATGGAAAACAGGAACCAAAGCCAGTCCATCAGAGCAGCTGAGTATGGCTCTGGCTTGGGACCGCGCCGATATTGCACAGAAAGACATCCTGGTGTATGGTCAGCACTGGCAGGTGAGAGCAGCTGAGGGCAGGAGATTCTCCTGTCATTTGGACCGAAAGCAGGTTTCATTTTTTGATCTTTTTGATTAGAAACAGATAATTTGCTGTGTCTAGGTGGGTTCGTTGGAACAAGCAATGCTGGATTCTCTGGTGATGGACCGTGTCAGTTTTGTGAAATTGCTGATTGACAACGGCATGACAATGAGCCGCTTCCTCACCGTGGATCGCCTTGAGGAGCTCTACAACTCAGTAATTAATCTACATCTATGCTTTATTAAGCTTAATGATGGTCCTTCTGTTTTTATCTTTTTGTCTTCCTAATAGGGTGGCTTGATTATGGGAAACAAAATCATGATTACAATCATTTTGGTCAAAACTGAAATCATCAATTTATTGTACTATCTTTAATTAACCAAATCAGACTATATTTGCAAAGCAGAATGTTTTTGAACAATTTTAACATTCATCATTTTTGGTTGATTACATTGTTTTTGTGATGTTTGGAGCCAGAGCTGAGGCTAAAATCTGAAATTTGAATAACGTTTCTATTCCTGATAAAAATAATAATAATCATAATAATGAAAAAACATTCCTGGCATGAATTTTAAAATCTATTGTAAGGAGATTTTTTTTTGTATTTAAAAGTAACAGCAGTACACCTCAGCTCTGTCTTGATGTTTTTTTTTTCCTTTCTTTTGTTTTCCTAGAGTTCCCATCTTCACTTTATAAACAGAAACAATTTTTCTATGACTAAAACACAGATAGGAAAATCTCCGCTTTGATCAAAATCACAGCAGTGCTCTATAAGAGCTTTAGTGAGTTGTGTGGTCAGCTGTATCCAGGGTGTTTTCTTTCTATTTGGAGAGCTGGTGCTGTCTAACAATTTCTTTTTTGTTTGCTGTGGTTTCTAAGTCCATATTTTTTCTTCTCTTTTTCGTAAGTAACTCCAATGTCTCTTTTCCAGCCGCAGGGTCAGACGCGGCGCTTCTTGCAGCACCTCGTCGAAGATGCAAAACAGGTGAGGGACAGACGCCCAAAAAAAGTGAATTCATTTCAGAAATTCTATTAAAGTGAAACCCAGGTATGGATTTGTTACACACAAGGTTATATATTTCAAACAGTTATTGCTGTTCGTTTTTATTATTATGACTTAATGGTGATAAATGTCAGAAAATTGTTGCATGTATAGATGTTACTTTAGAACAATGAAAATGATTTTTCATATAGACGTACTATGGCTTACACAAACATGGGAGACTGCTGACTTGAAAGTTGTCCAGCAGACAGCCATGAATGCCCTCCACAAGCAGAGAGAGCCTGGTGGTTCCCAGAGTACTGAAATTAAGACAGAAAATATATAAGTTTCTAATTTTGAGTTGATTTACTGAATTATATGAACCATTTAAAGGATTTTTTTTACTTAGAGAAGCCTATATGTGTTTGTCTTCACCCTGCATTTTGTGTGTGTAGACCTCTCTTCCTGTAGGTTACCGTCTGTCTCTCATTGACATGGGGCTGGTGATAGAGTACCTCATCGGAGGAGCATATCTAAGCACCTACACTCGGAAAAACTTCAGAGCCGCCTACAGCCGCTTGCAGGGCAAAGTGAGCGTAAACGCTTAGTCTTCTAGTCATTCTTTTCCAATGTCCTCACTACTGTGTGCGAGCTGTTTTTAAAAGAGTTTTTCCTTTCTGTTTGTAGGACAGCAGGCGTCACAGCTCTAGTTCCTTTGGTAAACAAAGGCGAGGAATGAGCTTGAAGAAGAGCAGAAGTCTCCAAGATCTGCATTTCTTCAGAACAGCTCAACCCTACAAAAGCAAAGTTGGTGAATCCTGGCCTCTCGAAAACTCACGACACGCTTTATTTTCCGAAAAGCTTTTTTTTCTTCGGTCCGTCATTATTTTCACCATACGTCCCTGTCCTCTCCAGGATCAAACTGTGTCTACTGGGAGCAGTCACCGGGGGGCGTTTAGTCCAGGCCTTGGCGGCACCCTGCTGCCCTGTCCTTTCAACTTCAACGACCTGTTTGTGTGGGCTGTCCTCCAGCAGCGCCAGCAGATGGCGCTGTTCTTATGGCAGCATGGGGAGGAAGCCTTGGCAAGAGCTACTGTGGGCTGTAAGCTTTATCGCTCGATGGCCTTCGTGGTACGGCAGAGCAACATGGATGACGTTATCGCAGAGCGATTCATGGCATACTCACTGTGAGTATACACAGCAAAGTGAAAGGGAACCACAACCTGGAAGGTTATTCACATTTAAAGTGGAAATTCTGGATTCTCTCTTGTGACGCTGATTTCAAGCAACCTAAATGTTTATCTTTTGAGCTCCATGCAAAATGTACAACCCAACGCATCTTTAAAAAAAAATGCGTTGCGGTTTTTTGTTTTATACTATATGGATCTTTTCAAAGAAACAACTGAAATTTAGGGCATGGCGGGATAAATATGTGTATTTTTTTCTGCAAATGGAGCGTTAAAGCATGAATGCTGTGTGCCAGAGCACTTGGTGTGTCTTCAGCAGAAAACATTTTTCTTTCTTAAACATTTTGGCCCAGAAGATGGATAGTGCAGCTAGAAGAACACTAGATCTGGTTTGCACAGACTAAACTCTTCACTAGTGAAGCTTGCTTCAAACCGGGCTGGGTATTTCTCTCAAGCCGTGTGCCAGAGTTTGCTTCAAAACGGGGAAAACTGCATGACTGATGACATTTAAACCCTTTCCCAGCTTCATTCATTCTGAATCAGCTGATCTGTTTGGTTCGCTGGGCGGAGCTTAAAAATATAGAGCGATACACAACCCTCACCCCTGGGTCCTGTCTGTATTTTTTAAGGGTGCTGTGTATTTAAGACGCTGAGAACACGAATGTGGCGTGAGTGTATGTGTGCATGGCCCGATGTGCTGCATTTGCGTCTCCCTCTAAGGCAGTGGAGAAATATCTGTGACATACATCTGCTCTTTTTATGTGTCCCTATTACATGGAGATGGAAATTTATGTTAATCTATTATTCTGATCATTATTTTAGTAGCTAGGATGCAAGAACGTGATGTGGCATTGGAGGATTTCACTGACCTGTTTATTTTTGCATAGCTGGCAAAACGGGATCCTACTTGTTATATTGTAATAATATTAATTACATCCAGGACCTCATTAAAGCATGTAATTGTGTCCTCTGCCCAGTGTGTATTTCAGCATTAGTAATCGTAAATCATTTTTCAAATAAAGTATTGGGATTGTTTTTTTTTTTGGCTTTGTTCGTAAAAAAAATAATTTGGCAAGACTTTATAAGGCAAAGAAGACAAACAAGTCATTCAGGTAAAATAAAGTTACATATCAGCTGTAATTAAATTTCAAAATACAAAAAAAAAAAGGTGCACATAAGCGTGCTTCAGCCACCCCTAAAAGGCTGTGGAGCGACCACGGCGCCAGCAGGCGTCGCTCTGGGGCACAATGACTGAAGCTTCGATGGAGAACCAGTTTTCAAGGCACTTGACAAAAGGGTTCATAGATTCATGAGGCCGCATTTGGTCGTCGCTCCTCATCTTTTCTAGGTGAACGTTCCTAAAATACATAATGTGGAAGGTGTAACAGTTTTGCGTTGGGTTGCTGTTTCTTGGACAAGAGAATTGTCTGGGATTTACTTGCTTTTTCACTTTCAGTCCAGATTTTTTTATTTTAATTCTTTGTCTATTTTATCTTTCTATGTTAGCTCTTGCTACATATTTTTTAACACTAAATGTTGCAGGACTACATGTACTATTTCACTGGAAACCTGCTTGTCTGTCCTCTCTGTGTGTGTGTACCAGTGAGTTTGGTCAGCTGGCAGTGGACGTGTTAGACTGTGCATTTCAGCAGAACGAGCAAATGGCCATGAAACTCCTAACCTCTGAGATGGAGGCATGGAGTCACTTCACCTGCCTGCAGCTGGCGGTCTCCTCGTGTCACACACCTTTTGTGTCTCACTCCTGCACTCAGACTCTGCTCACAGATCTCTGGACCGGCCCGCTCAACATGAGGAAAAACTCATTTATGAAGGTAGACACAAAGGAAGATCCATGCTGGGGTCTTACCTTTAAGGGAATCTCCTAATTGTTGGGAAATGGGGGTTATACTGTATGCCTACCATATTAAAACTACAACAACAAATTTGAATTATTTCTAGTGGGATTTTATGTGACAGGCGAACTGCATAAGCGATTTTAAGTTTTATTACAAATAAAATCTGAAGAAAATAATATATATTTATAGTCAGCTTACTTTACCTTGATGGTCTTAAGAAGTTACCTACATTGTAGCTGGAGTCCACCTGGAAGGAGAGATTAAAGCATCATCACGTGATGAGACAAAATCCCAGGCTTTGAATATTCAGCTGAGCTGCAGAGATCCACATCTCAAGTGGGAGAGTCTGTCAACAGGCACTCCTCAAATCTGGTCCTTAAAGAAGAAAGCCATTGTTAAAAGGAAACCTTAAGAAGTTTACCACAAGGCATAAGAGACACACCAAACTTGTGGGAGAATGTGCTCTGGTCAGATGAGATCAAAATGGGGAAAACTAACTCTTTATACGTTTTTGAGTACATCCCTACAGTAAAAACACAGTACTGGCAACATCATGCTGCAGGTAAACCTTCAGAAGTGACAAAGAAGCTGGTTGGATTACGTTGGAAATCGGATGGAGCTTAATGCAGGGCAATCCTAGAAGAAGATCTATTAGAGGCTCCGACCATGGACATAAAGTCAGAGCTACAATGGAATGATCTCAACAAAAGTGCATCCATGTCAGACCTTGTCAAAGTCAAGACCTAAATCCCAGTTAGATCCTGTGGTAAGACTTGAAGATTTGCTGTTCATATATGCTTTCCATCCAGTCTGATTGAATTTGAGCTATGTTGCACAGAAGAATGGGCAAAAGCCTCGGAGTTTAAACGTTAAAAACCACGACTAATAGTCCAAAAGACTTTCTGCTGTTCTTCAAGCTAAATCCTTTGACTCAGGGGAGCTGAATACAAATGCCCGCCACACTATTCAGATTTTTAAGAGCACACCCTCCCTCTCCAAAATGATGCCTTACTTTTAGTTGGTCTGTCGCTTAAAACCCCAAAAGAATACATTTAGGTTTTTAATTGTAATGTGACAAAGGAGAAGTTGCAGAGGTGTGAATGCTTTTGCAAGGCCCTGTAAGTCTCTCTACGTTCATAAATTGTAGGTTACTCGTCACACTGAAATAAGTCAATCGGCAGTTTTAATGAAAAAAACGCATTGCTTTGGTATTCTTCCTGTTTTTTCCTGATAGCTGCTCATTGATTATGATTCACCATCGGTTTCTGTTTTAGATCATTTTGAGCCTTCTTCTACCTCCTGCCATCTTGCTTCTGGAGTTCAAAAGCGAAGCCGAAATGTGCCACGTGCCGCAGAGCCATGAGACGATGCTGTTTGGGCTCGAGCCTGTGAAATCGCCGCCAGTCCCCGAGCGATCAGGCCAGATGGTAGGAAGCCGACGCAGCGCTTTTTAAACTAGAGTTTAGACTCCTGGACACTTCTGGCGGAGACTTCTCATCACGTGCCTTCCTTTCTCTTGTCTTATTATCTCACAGGACAGCCTGGACGCGGAGCGAGGACCCCCCTTCCATGATAAACCTTTCGGTTCTGTTTCAAGAACCGCGTCCCCTGTATTGGCGCAGTGTCTGTCCTGGATCACGAAGCTGTACGAGTTTTACACCGCTCCTGTTGTTAAGTTCTGGTTTCACACAGTAGGTTGCTTCCATCGTTTTCTTCTTTACGTTTGATGGTTCTGATCCACGCAAAGGACAACATCTCAGTCCGTTTCTCTGAATATTCTTGTCTCCTTTTTAGATGTTCTACTTGATCTTTCTAATGCTGTTCTCCTACGTCATCCTGGTGAAGATGGAGGATCAGCCAAGTGTTCTGGAGTGGTTGGTCATTGTTTACATGATATCCACTGCGGTGGAGAAAACCAGAGAAGTGAGTTTTCCTGCATCCTTTCTCATTAGAAGTTTGAAGTTGTTTGTGTGAGTTGGTTTATGGATGTACAGCTAAAGAACAATCAAAGTTAATGTACCAGTACTAAAGAATAGTATTCACATATCTTTTTGTTTTTAGGTATTGATGTCTGAGCCGAGGAAGCTGAGGCAGAAGCTGAAGATTTGGTTCTCAGAGTACTGGAACATATCAGACTTTATTGCCATCCTCCTGTTCCTGGTTGGGCTTTCGATGCGTTGTCATGCTGATCCCTACCGAACTGCAGGACGCGTGGCTTACTGTCTGGACATCATCTTCTGGTTTGTCAGAGTTTTGGATCTTTTGGCTGTCAATAAGCATGCCGGCCCCTACCTCACCATGATCACCAAGATGGTGAGTTCAGACCACTTCCTGCCAACAGAAAGATAATGCAGTGGTGGAAAAAGGAAAAAGCGGTACCCAGTAACCCCCTTCTTTTTATTCCCTGTGTGTGTACCCAGACCAGTAACATGTCATTCATTGTGGTGATGATGGCCATTGTGCTGCTGAGCTTTGGGGTGTCCAGGAAGGCCATCTTGTCGCCAGATCAGGACCCATCGTGGAGTCTGGCTCGAGATATAGTCTTTCAGCCCTACTGGATGATCTTTGGAGAAGTGTATGCTGGAGAACTTGATCGTACGTGAATCATTAGAACATGTATTAAAAAAAAAAAAAGTACACCAGCTGTAGATACCAAATTAGATGACACATTAGAGCAGGGGTGTCAAACGAGCTCCACACGTCCATCTGGGATTGAATTTCAGAAGGAGGGGCCTTATCAAAAAATCCTTGCATATGATTGGATAAACCACCTGTCTGTCATCTTTACTGACGTGCTACTTCAACCACTCACATCGAAGCCAACCCAGGACGCTGACGTTGGGGAATATCAAGCTCTTGCCAAACCCGGTTGGGAGAAGGGCGAAACCATGGTTTCCACTAACAAAAGCCTTCAAAGCCGTTCTCTGGTGTTCCTTTAAAGCAGGGGTTCCCAAACTTTTTTAGCCGCGCACCCCCTTCCATGTCCCAGCCGGGTTGACGCACCCCCAAGATTTATTTATATTAAAGCAGCACAGAGTAACAATAAGTCTAGCGCTCCATAAAGATGTTATTAATCAAAAAAATCTTTCTGATTGTTTCACAGCGGTTACCTTCAGCAGGTAAACACGCCCACAGCAACACACCTCGGCTCCCCCAGCCCGTTTCTGTCTGAATATGCGCCAAAACTGCTTCTTTAAAATGATCTGCATGGCGCAGTCTGCGCCTGTCTGAATCGCAATGAGAAGTATTACACATCTATGCGTGAGCATAATCAAAAAATCCCCCTAGGAGCAGCGTTTTTTTTTTTCCAGGACCCGCGGTAACGACAGCAGTATGCATGTCATGCGCGTCAGAGCTTGTCACCGGTTCAAAGTCGCGGCACCTTGAGCAGCGCGGCGCTGTTTGTAGGCGCAGCGCGATCCATAGAGACCGAGTCACTCAATTTAATCTCGTAAATAAAACTTTGGGCCCGAATTAAATGTTTCCTCTGCTGACGTAAACGACGTAAAGCCAGGAGAGAGGAAGAGACATTTTCTGATTCGCTCGTTTTCTTCTCCCGGATCCGTTGCGATTCTCTCCTCTGTTGCCTCCAATTTCTCTCTCACTCTCTTCCTCTCCTCTTTAATGACAAACTTTCACCTTAAATGCCTCACCTGTTTCCCTGATTTCAGCCTATTGAGCATATTTGCGAGAATGATTGAAGCAGAGACCACAAGCCATATGCGCATATACAGCACAATGCAGATTTTTCATCTTAAAATGAAGCGTAGAAGAAGATTTCTTCTAAATAAATACAGTTTATTAACATTTTCGTGTTAATAATGTATCGTTGCGTTATGACACCCAAGCACCAGACCGAGGTTTTGCTGCTAACACTTTATTTTAGGACGAACAGGACGGGACAGCTTTCACTTCGCGGGTCCTCCGAATCACGACTCCTCTCCCCGGAAGCCACACATTTCTTCCGCTATGACACCGAAATATTCTGATTTAAAGGAACAGTACGTGTGCAACAGTATTTAGCAATAAAGTCTAATAAGGATCATTACAATACATTTTTATTTATCGATTAAATTGACAGTTTTTGAGCTTTACAAAAGAAATGCTTATTTACACATCTTTATTGTGTGGGGGGGAAAAAAACATTACAGTTTTCGCCTCGCGCACCCCCTAGTGGCAGCTCGCGCACCCCCATTTTATGTGGTGTTGAAATCCCTCCCAATGGCAGCGATTCCAGGTGGATGTGGGGAGCCATGTGGAGCTCGGCGGAACTACATCTATCTAGCAAGAGTCAGGTTAGCAACTTTTATGTGTATCTGCTTCGACACATCTGAGTCAAATAAGGATATCATTAGCAGAACTCTGGAGAACCTGACTGAATACTGAGGAGGTAACTCAACCATCTGATCCAAGGGTAGACCAGGGACACATCTAAAAGTTGCAGGACACCGGCACTCGAGGACTGGAGTTTGACACCCCTGCATTAAGACTCTGTCATTCTGTTCTGTGTGACACTCTGTGTGAACCCTAGCTGTCTTTATTGTGACCTTATCAGCCTTTTGCAGATTTTACTAAAGAATTTAGACCCACAGGCTCGCAGTGTTACTTCAGTCACTTGAGATTTGGTTATGCACAGCGGGTGAGGCCTGGACTTTGGTAAAGTTGTAGATTTCCTGACGCACATAAAACCCACATCATCAATGCTTCACTGCTGTGCTTGATAACTATGGGCATAAACCTACAAACTGCTGTGTTTTGCATGCATGTCTTTACATATTGCACTGTGAACGAAATATCTGTTATGGTCAGTAGTAGAAACATAATTAGACAAATGTTCGTCCATTTTAAATAGATGATTAAATAAATGTTATATGTAAGATTTGAACATCCATGGCTCTAATGTCCACTAACATAACCCCATTTCATCAGTGTTTTACGTAGTTACCATTGCTGTGCTCTCCTATTTGTCATTTTTGGCAGAGAAAATATTTTGTCTCAACTGGAGATTCTGCAGGATGGCTGTGATCCAGTTTAGTTAGGAAAGCCCTTTTGTTTTGTTGCCTGTTTCATCTTCTCATAAAGGCGTGCATGAAGCCAACACAGTTTATGTGAATGTCCCCATAAAGGCTTCCCTTATTAACCGTAATTTGACATTGTGTAACCGTCCTTTCTTGTGCACTTCACACACATTTGCTTTTGGGCGTTCGCTCGATGACTTCAGCCTGATCTGACCACTTACCGAAAAGTCACCTTGACGTTTCTTGTGTTTTCTTATTCAGTGGCCACACTGCTTCCCACCGGCGTACCATCTGTGTGTTTGTGTGTTGACAGCATGTGCTGACGATGGCTCCTGTCCTCCTGCTTCTTTCCTGTCGCCGCTTCTCCAGGCCGTCTACATGTTCTTCCAGTACATCATCATGGTCAACGTTCTCATTGCATTTTTCAAGTGAGCCCCTTTTAGTCTGGCAAAAAAAAAAAAAAAATTGTTAAAACAAGAGCACGGTGTGAATTGAAGCGGTTTTCTTCCCACCAGCAACATCTATTTTGATATGGCCTCAATATCCAACAAACTGTGGAAGTACAACCGTTATCGCTACATAAGGACGTATCAGGAAAGGCCGTGGCTTCCCCCGCCCTTCATCCTCTTCAGTCACATGGCTCTTGCTCTGAGATGCGTCTACAGGAGATTTAGAGGAGATGCTGCGCGGGAAGAGAGGCGGCCTGGGCTAAGTGAGTACCAGAAGTATGTTTCTCCAGAGGTGTTGAGAAACACAGATTTGCGGTTATTTTTGAAATACACGTTGCCACTAAGCAAAAAGGCATTTCTCCTGTTTTTTTTATTTTATTTTATTTCACCAGAACTCTATCTGGGCCTTGAGGATAGAAAGAAGCTGTATGAGTTTGAGGAGAAATGTGTTGAAGTCTACTTTCATGAGAAGAATGAAGATGTCCACAGCACTCAGATAAACCGAGTCAGAGCCACAGCTGAGAGGTTCGTCGGAGTTTGGACTGCACACTAAAATAAAATAAAATAAAATAAAAATCCGTTTACCTGCGCTGTGAAAAATTGGCATTTGGTAGTAAGAGCGGTTGTTCAGTCATGACAGAAACCTTGTTGCGTCGTTACAAGTTTAAACAATGGTCTTTGTTGTTGCACTCGTAGAGCTGTTGAGATGAGCGGCATGGTGGGGGAGGTCTCAGAGAAGGTCAACTTCATCCAGGACAGCCTGTCAGAGTTGGACGGTCAGCTTGGGCAGCTTCAGGACCTCTCTGCGCTGGCTGTGGACACCCTCACCCTGCTCTCTGCCTCTGACAGCCTTCAGCAGGAAGAAGCCCGCTTGGCTCGGTGTCACCCCGTCCCAGCGGCGTACCGCCATGTCTTTCCTCACAGCTGGACCCTCCCTCACTGGGGAGAAGGAAGCTGTGATGCTTCTGATGCACGGCGCCAGATGATTAAAGCCTGTAAAAGCACCCCGCCCTCTTTGCTGAAGTGCTTTGCTCTCGAGGCAAGTCGACGAGCATCGCAGGATCGCCACGGCGGCGTGAGGCTAGGCAGAGAAGGAAAAAAGGGACACGCTGAGGCAAGAGCGGAATCAGCAAAAGAGGTAGCTACAGCCCAGGCCGTAAGACGTTTAGTTTGTAAGAGAATGCCTGAAGTATCGTCTTCATCGTAATTGTTTGTCTTTAAAATAGTCAAATCATCAATGAACTGACCTGTAAAGTGTAGTAACTGAACTCGCATTTTCCAAAGGATTTCAAGGCTGCTTCTGTTGAAGATCCCAGTGAGAAGTTGTTCAGAGGCTCTAGACTTGGATCACGTGCGTCCTCCTCTCCGTTTAATCTCAGTGGTGTTAGAAATAAGACACCTTCTGAGTCCCCTGAATCGTCCCGCTGTGGGTCTCCCATCTCTTCCAAACCCATCGGGATGCCACACAACAGAGCTTGGACACATGACCCATCTTTGTATCCCAGTCAGGAGGAAGTTTCGGTGGAGGAAGCAGAAGAGGACGCTGAAAGGGAAGAGAAAGAAGAAGATATAAGACAGGAAGATTTGCCCCACGCGGAGGTATTTGTGGGCTGTGGTAACGGTTTTACTCTGTCTGAACCCGTCATTCATGATGTTTCATAACTCCCGTCTTTTCTCAGGATGAAAGTCAACCAAGTTTTCCCTCCAGACATTCCAGCCATTGGAGGAAACCCCCATTATCCCCCAGGTGGGAGTGTATGCCCAGAGACCGTCCGTATGGGTACTGCAGGTCTCTTTCATCCAGCATGGAGAACATGACCTTTTATGGTGCACCCCTCAGTCCAACGAGGGGATTGTTTCCATCTCTTAAAGAAACCCTGAACAAGGAGTGCATGTTTGGCAGAAGAGGCTTTAGAGATGATACGTCTTTACAGTGCAGCAAGAGCCAAGGTAAAACCCCTTGGACCACTTTTATGTCTCGGATTATTGTTTTGTTCTGCATCTGGAGTCTCCAGCACGTGGTTATTTCTTTGTTTCCGCAGAATGGGCAAAGTCCCCAGACTTCTCTCAAGACTTGGACAGCAGAGGCAAAATCCACAGCAGGAAGACAGTAAAGATAAAAGAGGGCACTCCAGATCCAGTAATGTGATCCACAACACGCTGCCGACGTTTACTTTTTTCATGCCGAACTAAATAGGATGCTGAACATGCGCGGCTCTCATAAATCTCCCCGTTTTTACATCTTCTGTGCCCGTGTCACGCGTGTTTTTAAAACAGGAGACCTTGGAGTCCCACTTGTCTGACAACCTGTGGAGAAGACGCCGAAGGTGTGTTGGAGAACCGACATGCTGGTCAGCTTCAACCAGCCTGAGTCAGCTTAGTAAGGATCTCCATTCACAAACACAACCAGCACAAAGTGGTGGATTATTGTGAGCTGGATGAAAAATTATACTTTCTTTTGGAAATATTTATTTATGAATGAATAGCTGAAAAGTGCAGTATGAGTATTCAGCCCCTTTTTGTCTGATAACACTAAATAAAATCCAGTGCCGTCAGTTCTCCGAAGAAGTCACCTAAGTAGTAGATGAAGTACACCTGTGTGTCATGGTTTTCAAAATATAAATCTGAAAAGTTTGCCGGGCATGTGTGTGCAGGTTTCTCTAATCGATACGGCTAAATAAAATCCAGGTAAAACAATAGCTTTCTGAGGTTGGCAGCAGTATGCAGCCCACCCAATGCTGTGTTCAGATCGAACGAGATTTGAGCGTCAGCAAGGCGTCCGACGCTTGGACTTGGACGCTTGTGCAGACCGTTTTTGGCGCTCTGCACAAGGTGTGGACAGACGTCTTGTTCTTTTCCTCAAGTCCTGGGAAATGCTTACCGTAACAAAAGCTTTGATAACTTACACAAGATCCCAACTTCCTTGCTAATCCTTCTCCAGACAAGGTCCTTTCTATTGCTGTCTCTTAAGTGAAAGCTCGACTGATCACAGATAGAAGGATGAGCACAAACAGTGACGGTGAGTTTGTCCTCCACAGTCGACTTCCTGGCTTTTCTGGTCTTTTCGTCCCGTCAGAAAATCCGCCACTACGTCACATAGCATCCAGCTGCAAAAGTTTCGATTTTCCAACTCTAGCGTCTTCCGCTTTGGAGGCTCAGACACTTGAAATCTCAAAACGTGCTTCATCCGATGGGTGAAACGTGCCACAGGACCTCTCGGCGCTCCTAGATGCGCGTCCAGCATAAACTTTGCATGTAAACCAGACACCCCTGACGCTCAAAGCGACCGCTCTTCCATTCCACTAAAGGGTCCTCTATAGAAGAGGGGTAAAAAGGAAATCACTGTTGAAAGAAATCCATATGAAGTGGACAAAAGGGCATGTTGGAGGCACAGAACAGGGTGTTCTGGTTGGATGAGATTGTAAAAATACTGCCTGTGGTGGAATATTAACACTGGACATCACTCCAAACACGCCATGCCCACCGTGAAGCACGGTGGTGGCAGCATCATGCTGTGTGGAGGCTTTTCCTCAGCAGGAATACGGTGGATGGTTCAAGTTGATGGATAGAGCCACATACAAGGCATTCCTGAAAGAAAACTTGTTAAAGGCCCAAAAAGACTTTCCAGCAGGAATACAACCCTAATCGGAAGATGAACGTGAGCAAGGCTTGTATAGACATGCCCCAAAAGACTGCCGCTAGAAGGTAGGGGGAATACATGTGCATGCCGAGCCTTTCAGATTATTATTTGTAGACAAAACATTTATTCTTCTCAATTATACACTACTTTGCATTTGTCCGTCGAATAAAATCCCAATATTAAAAATGTACGTTTGTCAGTAATGTAACAAGATGTGAAAAAGCTGAAGGGTTGTGAATATGTTGGAAAAGCGCTGCATATGGAAGCCTTTATATACATTACCAACAGAGTCCAGCTTTATTTTGACAGCAAAACAATGATATTTTGTTTCAGATTTTGATCCCACTGATTTAATGCAGAAGCAGGCGTTTTCCCATCAGGTAAATCCTGGCTAAACGGTTGGTTTCTCAAGTGATTATTGGGAACATCAGTAAAAGGTCTGGACATGATTGCTTGGTCTCTTTGATTCCCAGGAGATGTGGAGCCCCACTCACTCAGCGTGGAGCAGCTGGGCCAGATCGATGAGCCGCAGGTCTTCGTAAGTCTCTCCTTCCGCTCTCCTCCTTAACTGGAATATCTAAATATTTTAATGACTGTTTTCTTTCCATCTGTGTTGTAGTTTGCAGAGCGGATTTACTCCAGAAGGTATTTGTTAACGTTTAGCAGATATCATATAATATGCTGGCGTAGTTTATTTCTGGAGGTCTCTGGGATTTACATTTGAGTATTTGAACTGTGCTCATCTTTTGTTTGCTGCAGCCAAGAGCTCCTCCTTCCAGTCCAGCGACAATCTGTACCCACACTTTTCAGGTATTGACCTTATAATGAAAATAGACGTTTTATTTAACCCGATATAGCAGCACTGTTTATGCATCCTCTGGAGTTGCTTTCTACTCTAGTTTTTTTTGGTTGTGCACCCGTTTTGCTTTATTTTGTTTTTGTTCTCTACGTGGTGTTTTAATAGTATTGTGCCCATCTCTGTTTTACAAGCCATGGAGAGAAACAATCTCATGAGGCTGGCTCACAGCATCCCCTTTACTCCTGTTTCAGTTTTGGGTAACATGCTTTTTTTGTTGTTGTCACGTTCCTCTTTTCTAGTTATTTTTTGTAAATTTCTACTCTACTGAACTTTTTTTTTTCTCCCTGGCTGCAGGAGGGGAAGAAGTGAGCGTCTTCTCTCTGGAAGAAGAACGCTGTGGAGCGGAGTTCAGCTCCGTCTCCTCCTGGAGCTCCCGAGGCCTGTCTGCGATGCTGAAGCCACTCTCTAGTGAGGAGGGTTCCCTGGACGGGGGTCTGCGGCAGGGCAGCAGAATGCTGTGTACCTGGGCAGAACAGGATGTGCTCAAGCCCGGTCACATATACGTAGTCAAAGCCTTTAAGCCGGAGGTGATTCGTTCTTGCCAGAGGTACTTCCACGGGAGCACCCCACTGCAGCTCTGTTTAAGGGTAAGTTGCCAAAATCATCCGTTTATTACCAAAGTACCCCTTATATATCCTTAAACATTGTGATATATAACTCTGTGAACTCCATCCTTGATATCCTTAAGGAGATCCAGCAGCAGAGAGCAGCCCAGAAGATGATGCAAGTGTTTAACCAGATCAAACCAGAAGACATGCATCACTCACCGAGGTGCGTTTCCTCCCTGAAAGCAGCCTGTAGGCGGATGTTTGTGCATGTGGTGACTCTCGCCTTCTTTCTGCTAGATTTCTAGATGTTTCCCTGGTTCTCTGGCATGCTAATGGCCAGTGGTTGACTATTGAGAGAAATCTGATAGGGAACTTCAGGAAATACAATAACAACACAGGGGAAGAGATCGCCCCCTGCTGTTCATTGGAGGACATGCTGTTGGCATTTTCTCACTGGACCTATGAGTACTCGCGCAGAGAAATGCTGGTGCTTGACATACAAGGTAAACGTTTCCCCATTTGTGTATTTGTGCCACGTAGTTGTATCGTTGTGTAGGGGTTTGTGGGGTTTTTCTTTTCACTTTTTGTTTGTTCTGGTTATATCTGCTTTATGTTGTTGCCAGGAGTGGGAGAGGAACTGACTGATCCAACAGTCATCACGGTAGATGACCAAAGGTACACAAATCCAAAATAGCACATGGCTTTACAATGGTTTTTAATTTTACATGTAGCGCTTCTTAACTCTGACATGAGTTAAAGAGTTCAGGTCTAGAGTTAAGACAGTACTTTCATGCATCTCTGCAGCTGTAGCAGGGGGGAGATGGTCTTTGGTCCCGATAACCTTGGAGACGTTGCCATCAACGGCTTCCTGCAGAAACACTCCTGCAACTTCTGCTGCAGCAGACTGGGTCTAAAAGGTCAGAAATGTTCCATTTCTACAAAACCAGTAAGTGTCTGTAAGTCAAAGGAAGAGTCGGAGAAATACAATGACTTGGAAAAGTATTCACACCACCTGAACGTTTTCCAAATGTTATGTTACAAGCACAAACTGCAATTTACTATTAGAATTTTATCTGATAAACCAACACAAAATTGTACATGGGACCGGGGGTCCTGTCAGGAATTTTTGGCCCCATGACAAAAAAATGTATATCATCCCAAAAGCTCATATATGTTTATACATTTGCTGCAGATTATGAACAGAGTACACCAATCAACATCATATACAAAAAGATTGTAATACACATATTTGTAAGATATATTAATATATTTGTAAAATGACATTAAACTGAGGATTTGAGTGTACATACTTTCTTTCCTGACACACTCCAACCCCTTCCTCTATCCAGTCAAAGCAAAAACAAAAAAACACCTACAGCTTTGGGGCACTCTGCATCTTTTTTATGTGAGCCATTTCTCACAATGAGCAGACTGTGCTTGACTCTAATTGGAGTATTAAAAAGTATACTTTTTATGGTGCTGAATGTGTTTTTTAGTCATCTGTTAATGCTTTGAATTTATTTTTTTCCTAATTATGTTGTTTAATATCACGGCGCCGATTCCTCTCACATACGTGCGTACACGCGTCTGTTTAAATGTCACCTCCGTGTCGTCACTCATGTGGCCAAGTTGGCTCTGAAAGAAATCCCCGACAACTTCAAATGAAGTCGGCACGCACCAGCAGCCAGCTAATTAAGCAGCGAGTCTTCGTTTATTTCTCTAACAACAGTAGCGTTCGAGGCTTGGGGGTGGGCCCTGCTTTGTGCGTTGTGCTGTGCGGCCTTTGATTACGTATTAATCATGTCTTTGTGCTGGCAATGTGCTGCTGAGACATTAGCTTTGATTAGCTATTAATTAATGTCTCTGGGTAGACACGATACCGGCATCTAGAGGATAACTGCGCGGAAAGAAACTGCACTCGAAAACAAACAAGCGCAGCAAACAAACACATGAACGCAAACACTCACAGACACAGTTGTTTTGATATTTCAAAGGTGCGTCGTGTTTGCTCTTCCTTTTCTTGTGTCCTCTCCAAGATATCTCCTAACAAATCAAACCAAATTATTCATGCTGGATGCGTGGACTTCCTCCCAGGCCTGTCAGTATTCTCTTTCTTGTGATAATGACTGTGTTATTGGAGTGGCGTGTCGCTAACTGATGTTTCTGTTGTTCAGATTTAAGGAGGCACCCGGGCAGCAGTGAGGCAGAGCCGATGCCGGGGAAGGAAGAAGGAGACGGTGATGAAAACGAGATGTAACGTCTGACCAAGGAAGAATGGAGGGGGGGGGACACACATGCACTTATTTTAACAAAGACTTTATCTGAAACCGTATCAGCCCTTATTTGTTTACAATGTAAACTGCCTGATAACAGTGACTGTGAGCTATCTCTGTTATCAGAGGGTTTCTGACTGGATCATTGGAATTTTTTTTTTATTTGTACTAAAAATTGCACATATTTTCACCAGAATATAAAGCAAATAACAAGAAAACTAAATAGGGTAATGAGATATTTTGTATTTTTTTAAACGAAGGAATTATTGTAAACTTGCACACTTTGAATGGCTGTAGTTTGAAGAAAAAACAACTCGTAACTTGTATACGTTTGAAAAATAATAAAAGAAAGGCAGAAATGCACCCATAAAATTTCTTTTATTTATTTTTTTCTTCCCACAACAAAATGTCTACAAAAGCGATAAAATATAGAATTTAACAAAAAAAATCACTTCAGACCTTCACATTTTATGTACATCTCAAAGGAGGACTCGCTGGGGTCTCTGCAAAGCTCTGAACCTCTCCCCGGTCCGCTCCTTCAGTTCTGGCCGCGTGGGACTCCCTTTAATAACATACGCATGCATACAAATGACCGCTCCCCAAGTGAAAATGGAGGCGCTGACTGTGGGTTTTTTTTTTGTTTTTTGTTTTTTATAGTGGAGCCAGATGTTCAAAGTCCAGCAGAGTCCCCAACAAGTAAAAAGAAAAGCATAAAATGTAGAAACAGTTCATTAGTGTAATCAAATACACATTTTCCTTTGAGTTCCCTCCTATTTTTTTTCATTTTTTTTTAAATTGGTTTCTCATGTAAACTCACACAGTAAAGCATCTATGCCCCATACTCCCAATCCTTTCTCTCCTCACTAACTATGGCACTTTGAAAACAACAACAAAAAAAACTTTCAAATTGTAGTTTTTACATTTTTTTTTTCATCTTTTGTTAGTCCTGTGTGAAAGAGGTTCTGCGTTCCGGACGCCTTTCGGCTTCAGGAACGCAGATTGCTACATTTTTGTTTGATTTTGCTCTTGCCGGGACGCAAAAACGGTCTTAAAAATAAATTAACAATTTTCGAAACTACTCCAATTGCACAGACATTGTAATGCATCAAAAAAAAAAAAAGTTTACAAAGCATTGGTAGAGCAAAACATCGCCGCACTCTCTTCTGTTTCTCTCGCTCATGCACTCAAGCTCACACACGTTTTCTTCATAAAAGGGAGAAGGAGGTTTGGAGTGGGGTTTTGATGGTAGTCTATGAAATGTGTAGTTTTTTTTTTTAATCAGCTGTAATAAAATGTCAGCGCAGCCTGAGACGGCTGCTGTTGTGTGCTCGTTGATGTCGTTCTGTGTTGATGGAGCAGTAAAAGGCGCATGATGTGTTCAGCCCCTCACGCTGAACAGGCTGCTCCATAACATTCAGAATAGATAACCCCCCCCCCCTCCCTGCCCCCCATGTGATGAAGGGTTTCCAAAAGGCCAGTGAAGTAAAGGTCGTTCACTTACTGATTTGTAGTAATCCACACATTCAGAGGGTGGGAAAACATTTAATTTCCAATGAAAAAAATTTCAAATTGGTTCCATATAAATTAGAAATTTTATTTAAAAAAAAGAAGATAATTCAGCTTGTGAAAAGAGTTGTTTTGAACTGACTAAAGTGATGTGGAATCTGCCCTTAAGCCATAACCCACCATTTAAAACATCTCCCTCACACCGTCATGAGGGGAGGAAACACAAATAAGCCCCGAATATTTCATTGCAATGAAACGTCATGCAAATAGAACAGAACAACAATAGGCTAATAGTAATAGAAGAATAGTAGTCATAATAAGAACAATAATAATAATAGTAAATACTAATAAAATAAAAAATAATCTTACAATGCAAACATGACAGTAGTAAATGCCTCCAGTTCTTATTGCTACAGTATCTTACTTACAGTGTTGGGTACCACTTGTTGTTGCCAGCACATCGCCATCCCTCCCACCCCACCTCATAATTCCCCGTTCCACCCCTTTGATTCACAGTCTAACGAGGGAAAACAAACAGACAAATAAAAAAAACAACAACTCAATATTCAGAGTTGAAATTCACTGTCCCTGGATCGCCGTCCCACCAGTGGACTTCACTCACTGTCCTGGGAGCGGCAACCGAAAGCTTGCAGCTGTAACCAGAGCACAGTGACATGTTCTGTATTTTTACTTTTCATTTATGGCGTAAAAATTGCAAACTCCGGGTCTCTATGAAGATGTGGACAGTGAATCCATCCTCCACACACATACGCACAAACATACACATATAGACAAACATGTCTATCAAAGCCTTGTCTGGGCAGATTTTTTTAAAATCCTAAAAAGTTTTTCTTTTAAAGTTATTTTTTTTTTCCAGTAAATTTTCAAAAATATTAAACCCTCTTTTAATGCAAAGTGAGAAAAAGAGCTGCTCCCTGAGAGATGCTGTGTAGTGCATCGAGCCTTTACGAGCAAGTGATTGTCTTTAAGAGTGACTGGCCTCTGATCTCTGCTGTCAATTGGGGGGGCGGTTCAAGGAAAGCTGCTGTGCTTTGCCGGAGCAATGAAATTAATGGTGGAACAGATTTGATGTTTATTGACACACGTTCCACCATTTCTTTCCCCGATACATTGTAAAAGCGAATGCACAGAAGGATGACAACGCAATGATTTCTGGTGTCACTAATGCTAATGGATGGATTAAGAGTCTGACTGTGTCCTCGGTTTTATCCGCTGGAGGATTTGGCCACTGTGCAAAAAAAACAAAAAACATTTTCAAGCATGAGAAACCCTAAGATCCATTTAGAGTGCTTTATAACACTAGATCACAACCCACTAATCACGGCACCTAAAGATGAGGTAAAGAGAAAAAACAAACAAAAGTTGAGCTAGTCATTTTGTCCAACATAATGAGGATGGGCTTTAAATGGTAGCATCAGGGGTGTAGAGCTGTGAGTACCAACATTTTCATTGTTCAACTCTCACAAGTCAACAGCTAAAAATACTTGCGGCCCGGGCTGTGAGTGGAGTAGATAATGGTTACAGGTCAGTTAGAGTAGTGGATTGAATATGTGTTAATATTTACACCATGAAGATGGTATCATTTTGCCCATAAAGTTTGATTTCTCAAGACCCCACACAGGACTCTGAGGCACCCTCAGGGCACCTCATTTTGATGTTGCTGAGATGTCTTACTGCTCAAAATGGATCTTTTGTTGTTGTCAGTAATGCTAGCAATCGATGTGTCCCCCTAAAACATGTAGCAATGACTTTTTCACTTTGTTCCTTTACAAAAAAAGACAAAAAGAAACATTAATCTGCTCAGATGGGGCAACGGCTAACTCAGTTCGAATTTACACGGCATCCAAACACTAAATGAGGGGGGGAAATGTGTAGTGTTTAAGTGCTAACAGTTACTGGAATGATTGCGGTGGAGGTGGGCGATTGTCGAACACAACTTTCTACATAAATGGCCAACGTTAAAGCTCAGCTACGTCTGGTGTTGAGATCATTGGCGGCTACATTTCTTTACATTTTCACGATGGGACTGTGCCACACTGAAGAGTCGGCAGGGGGACGCGCACCAGTGGTCAAGAGCGAGCAATATAGTGCATCTTTAGAGTTGCTACCCTGTTTTGAACAGCTGAGAGAAGTGGGACATGCTGTGTGAAAGTTATTGCTTTCTAGAGAGAAGGGTCCTACATATTCACAGCCCAGGGGGACTGATATCCACGGGCTGGATTGTGCAAATTGGACGGTGAGGGCGTTCAGCACCTATATAGATTTCAGTGATTGAAAAGTGTTTTTAGTTCAAGTTTGTGTGGATTCTCTTCACATTTTTAAGGATCATCCGTACATGTGTGACATGTCTCTGACTTTGTGTCTACCCATATCTTACAAAACCTACTGAAAAAGTCCTGATATTTAAGTACGTTTAAGAGCAGACGTAAGTTAGGAGGCGGTCTGGGCTTCTCAATGTGAGGTCCTGGTTTCTGATTGGTTCATTCTGGTTGATTGTGCCACAGCAATCTAGCTAGTATTGGACATAATTATTGCAGCGAGAAATAAACAACTGATAGGACGGCAAATCTTGCCAGATTCTTTTCCTTGCAAAATAGAACATTTATGTATATATCTTCACCTTGAAAAGTAGTAGCCATTATTTTCGGTTTAAGTCCTTCATATCCTCTCTTTACATTTCAATAAATTTTGATCAGAAGGACGCTAACACCTTCTATACATATGAACAAAATCCAGACAAGGCTTCTGTATATCAACAAACCCAATATTGGCTCCCAGGTTTTGCCCAGTTTCCTTTTACAAGTCTCAACTTTACAAATTCTGTACACAAGAATCTATCAAATAAAACAAGAACACATACAAGGTATCATCAGCCACTCTGGGCCGCTGTATATTTAAATTAGGACTAACTTATTTTAACAGAAAAAGAAATAATACTGGAATCTGCTCTCAACTAGAAGAATATCTACAATAGCTTCTCTAAGTCCACAGTTCCCTCCCCCACCCAGCTTCTTCCAATTCACAATGTCTTCATTGGGGGAAAAAAGAACAAAAAGTTTTTTTTTTAAAGATTCAATCAATTTAACTTAGCCACCTTGGAAAAAAAAGATTGACAGCTTAAAATTGTTTCTAGTTGTCTTAAAAGTCTGTACATTTCTGGTCAGTTCCTTTCAGGAGACAGGTGGAAGCCCCTCTGAGGTTGTGGCCGGGGGCACGCGTCACTTGTATATACATTCTTCAGACTGTATCGGTGAACAGGATGGGATAAGTGCAGGACATTCCTAGTACTGTTGGCAGTAACTCTCAAGTTTCTAGTGGATCAATCCTCACCCAGCAGCCTGAAACGTGCCTGGGGGAGCTCAGAAATCTGCGGTCGACGTGGCCGCGGGCGTCTTGTCAGACGACAGCAGACGTAATTTCTTGGTCCTCTTTCTGCAGCTGTTCATTGCATTTGGACCGCAGGCGGTCACTTAGGCATGGCCATGGCAGAGTTTGGGTCGGGATTAAACAGTTCCTTGTAGAGGGGAGGGAAGAGGACGTTCACTGTTTCTGGGTGGAGTTGCTGGAATGCCTGAAGCTCCTCGGTGTGGAGTGTACACAGGGCGGACAGCGTTGGGATCCGGCTGATCAGCTGCCAAACGAGAAGAAATAATCAAGGATAAGAGAATTAAGACTCTCCTTGTTTTTTTTGTTTTGTTTTTTTACATTTCTCCAACTGTGTTTGATGCCAGAAGAGATATAATCTGGATTCAAGCTGACCACAGTGGAATGAAATGTATTTTAGATTTTATTCCACCCACCTTGGCTAGTGCATCTTCATCCATGTGGTTCTTCTGCATAATGTGCTGCAGAGCAAAGTAGATCTTCTCTTGGAGCTTCTGAACTTTTCGAGGCTCCATCAGCCACGGCCGATCTGCGAAGAGATGATTGATCGATTCGTTCAGTGTGAAAGGTAGAGAACTGATGCACGCTTAGAGAGTTGGTTTTTCACTCTCCAGTAAGGCGGGATTGAATAAATGGTTTCTAGTAAGTAATCGCTGGCTTTTATGAGTTTCTCATAGTATGTCCTCTCGTAAAAATATAACAGTTTTAAATCAATCGGGCCGATGGGTGACGCTCCATTAGTTTGAATGAATCGTCTTCAGAAATATTTCTAAGCAGCCGTGTCTTTCAGCCGGCTGACGGTGCTCAGTTGGTGAGCAACAGTTGGTGGAGAAGTCATGGGTTATTTTAAACATTTTCTCTCATGTCTCATAAAATGACTTTTAATCGTACTGTAGGATCACTATGATGGAACGCCTTTGCAGTTTTTGAACCTGTGACTTTTGGTTTACCTCCATACTGGCCCATGCCTACAGACTAGTATCGCCAGAGTAAAAATTGTTTTGCTTCTTCGTGAATTTGTCTTGCACGTGCACCGTTGTAAAAGCCGCGGATGAACACTGACCTGTGGAAATTAGTACAGCTGCGGAAAAAAGAGCAATCTCCTCCTCTGTTAGCTGCAGGGAACACAAACTCTTGGCAAAGTCGAACACCGCACTCACTAATTCGTCACAGCCTTCGAGACACACAGAGAAGAGCAGACAAGATGGGGATATCGTTACACTTATTCTGCTTTGTCATCTTTGAAGAAAAAAAACAAACAGCATGAATATAAATGTCATACCTAGAGATTTGAACATCTGCATGCCTCCGTACTTCCCCTCAAAGAGCACAGTGTTGTTAAGAGGGTTGAAGGCTCTACACATTCGCACCAAGACCACCTCCAAACAACCTGAAACAGTTATTCAGAAATTACAAGATTTGATAGATTTATTTTTCAGAAGTACCAAGGTAAATTCTCTTTTTTAAGGGGATTGGCCAATTTTCAGCTAGACGAGCTCTGACTAGTGATGGAGCCGGTCGAAACCTCAGAAATCCCATATTTTTCCAGCTGATGAACACGGCGTCCTAAGCCCTCGTGAAGTCAGGGGAAGCTGACTTTTGAAAGTTGTCAGGCTTTTAGATAGCTCAGGTTCAAGGTGAGCATCTCCATTCTCTGAGTTCACAGCGAGACTGCTGTTTTGGTGAGGTTACCTGGACATGTAATCAGTTTGTTTTTAAGATAATTATAAAACCAAAACCGATTTATAGTTTGTGTGTTATCCTTTGGAATGTATATTTAATTAGATGGGATATATAAGTAAACATTTAAGTGTAAAACAGCTCAGTCTAAATGTGTTCTAAAGAAAATAAAATTGGGTTACAGTTAGACCAACCATCGACTCATTTCTGGACGCGATTTAGAAACCAACCTGATTTTAACACTGAGGTCTATGTAAATCAGCCACAAAACTGGGACGGGAACGATGGTTTGCTTTGTGATAAAACCGAAACAGACATTTGGTTACTCTAGCAGCAGCTGGCCCTACAGCTCACCTGACTTGAGGAGGAGGATCTGGTCATTCTGGCACAGCTCCATGAACCCTGAGATGCGCTTGGCGAACTCCACCACGTACTGGATGGCGTGGGTTATCTGGATGGCACACTGCTGCCACAGCACGTCCCGGGGCTGCAAGCGACCAAACCCGGGTTTAAGCATTCGTGATTTATGTTGAAGTCGTTGCATCCATGGCAACAGCTACATTTTATTTTATTGGTGTCAGCAAAATTTCTAGTCTGTTTTTGTTCCTCTCCATCATGTCTTTAGAAGAAAACCAGAAGTACCAAAAAAATGCTGAATGTTACATTGCAGATGTTTTCTATTTCATGTGTAAGAATGATTATAAGACCTGAAGGCCCACCTTGCTCTGGTACATCTTGACCTCTTCGTAGGAGTGTGTCTGCCAGGCTAGCTGCTGTAGCTCCTCTGTTGTGTACTGACACGTTTCCAAGTGCGACTTGATGATATTCTGAGCGATGCGGTCTGGAAGACACAATTAACCATTTAATCTTTTCCAAAACACAATATTTTGCTGTTTACAGTAACATGTAATGCAGGGAGAGTTTTATTTTATTCAGTTTTTTTGCACATAATTCTGCAGCTGAAGTTAGGAAATTTAGAGAAAGAGACTTAGAAGTATCTAAAGAGCAATGCTTCTGGTTCAAAGTGAAACATCGCTTTGATTTGCTGCGGCGGGCTTCATTTTGGCTAAATGTGTGCGATCTGCCGTAGGTATTCACACAGCGATGTGACACATTGTCAGCTAGCCACATAAGCCCGCCTGATCTCCTGTTGTGCTTTCAGATTATAACACTGACTCACACTTTCTTCCAGACGTGCAGGTTAATGATTAATTTCCTATGAGAAAAATCCCTGAAGCTTTGTGATGACTAAACCATTTGTACTGTATCTGTAGACTTTATTCCTTACCGAGCTCTCCAATGCTGACATTATGTGGTCCAAACTGGCTGTCCTGGTAGCCTCCATAGCTGAACAGGTTTGGCACTGGCGTCAAGTCGTAGACGGGCTCCTGCTTAATGTGCTTCATGCCCGACATGTCCAAACCTGACTGGTCAGGAGACGGCTGGGTGGAATCCATCCCGTAGTAGCCCCCGGGGACGCCACCTCCGTTGACGTGGCCGCCTTTGGGTAGCTCGATGACGTGACCGTTGGCGTAGGTGCCCCCAATTTCATGGTTGAGGGTGGAAAGTCCATTGGTTAGGCTGGATGAATAAACGCGAGCCAGAGCCTCAGCTTCTCCGGTTTGCTGTTGCCGCTGCTCCTGCAGCCGGGCCTGGTGCTTCTGGACCTCTGCGTACAGGCTGTCGCGTTGCTTTTTGGACATGCGACCAAACTTAACCGCTGTGGGGGGCAGAAAGCAGAACTTAGGATGGCAAAAATACTACTAAGTGGCGCCTAAAGCTACACTACAACTATTTGTAAAGAAATGCCACCGGATATACCAATGGAGATAAAGTCTTACCATCTCTGGACATTCCTAGGGCGAGACATTTCTGCAGTCGGCAGTGTTGGCAGCGGTTGCGGTTCGTTCTGTCGATGAGGCAGTTCCTCTGGCGGGGGCAGGAGTAGGAGGCATTATTCTGCTGACTCCGTCTGAAGAAACCCTGATTACCGAAAACACACAAAAAATAAATAAAAATGAATCAACACCCGGATGCCTGTAGAGCCTATGCGCGTGTGTCATTTAGTGTAAAAGTTTCTTGACCACTTCAGATATTGGCTCTTACCTTACAGCCTTCACACGTAATGACTCCATAGTGGATACCTGAAGATTTGTCTCCACAGATTTTGCAGGGTATAACTTCGATTTGGGCTGTGAAGAAGAAGGAAAAAAAAAAACACGAGGAGAGAGAAAAGATTAGCAATCAAAAATACGTTCTGGACTTAACACAGTCTCTTGCTCCCCAGAACCCCACCTTTCAGCAGTCCAGCAACCCAGCTGGTGGTCTCATTTAAAGTTGCCAGCAGTAACTGATTGAGCTTGCGACGCGTCCCTGGATACTATTTGTGTGACTTGAAACTCACAAGGGCACGGTGACATATGGACATTTATTATGTCTTTGCAGGCGTTTTCTGCTAACTGGGGCACTTAGGGCTGCATAAGTGCACACTAACTGTGCACACACACACACACAAGCATCCACACACACCAGTGCGTGACGACACGGTGTGTGTGTGTGGATCCTGTGTGTGTGTGTGTGTGCGTGTGGGGACCAAAGTACAGATAGACCCCTGCAGGTTAAAAAGGCTCGTCCCAATAATGAGAAAACTGGTTACATCACTGAAGCGCCACACTCTCTCTTCATGTTCTTTTTTGCTCTCTCCCACAACCTTCTTTCTATTCTGCAGATGCACTCATCAAACTACGTAATCTTACTCACTGTGAAGAGGCAGCTCCATGTACATTCCCAAGTAAAGGCACAGAATATGCACAGAAACTACTTCAGCTCAGAGAAACACCTGTCGTGGCTTTATCTGAGCGGGCTATCCATAATGTAGGAAAAGAGCGCGCCGCCGTTCCCCATGAAATGATGGATGTACGCGGATGTGGAGGTAGGCAGGTATGCTGCTGAGATGGCACAGTCTCTATAAAGAGATTAGACAGCCTAACTAATCCTAAATTATTTCCTTACGAGCTGGCTCCCTCCTCTGCTGAGGGCTGCCTTACTCTCAGCGGAAACAGCCGTTCACGTGTTACATCTCCCCGCACAGTCCAACCTGTGGGAAATTCCTGCCCGAATTTCGGAATTTCCTGTGAGGTTCACAAACAGATGAGGTCAATTATCTGTCCTCGCAAGCCTTAGTTTTGGCTAACTCCTCACTCACTGATGCACATGCAGTACTTTCTAATGCATGTGTTTTCATGTGCATGTTGAATACATCCATATCACCTGTGGATGTTGAGGTGAAGTTGTGTGTATGCGTATGGGTTTATACACAAATGGGAGTATAGGTGTGCATGTGCGAGAGTCTGCAGCAGAATGAGTCTGCAGTATACATAATTGGATAATGACTTATGAGGATCAATGGAGTCATTTCTGTCTGTCTAGCAACTGAGCAGGTACAGCCGATCACTGCTATCTATAAACTCTAATGACATGTGCATTCAGTGCACAATGTAGGTAAATAAAATGAGATATGACAGCAGATTTATAGTTTTCTGTGTGTCTTCGTTGTGGTGGTGGGTTAAAAGGAAGTTCAGATCAAATATGTATACTTTCCAAGTTAGAAAAGCCCCCCAAAACACCATTTATTATAATTATATGTTAGAGAACATTCCAGGTAGAGCTCACGTCTGGATGAAAGCTATATCATCTTATTTGTGGTAAAATACTTTTTGGATATTAATATTTATACTTCTACATATTTATATTTATTAAAATTAAAAAGCCAATGACTGGGTAATATAACCTGCTATTGTCATATTAGGAGTTTTTTCACTTTTTTTTCTCTCATTCACTCCCTCTTATGTGGGTAATAAAAGGCCTAAATTGTCTATAACTACAGTTAGGCCTGAAATGATTTAGACCTCTGGCAGATTTAGGTTTTAAATTATTTTCATTCAACCAAGAAGTTTTTCTGATAGGAAAAGATGATAGGTTTCTCTTTTAACCTACATTTTAATACAGAAATGGTCTGTCGAATCATTTTTTGATCCCGCTCAACAATCATGCTCAGCAGCCTTTTGCATGTTTCCACGGGTATTTTGACAATTTATGTTTGTTTATGAGCTCTAATATGTTGGAAGGCCTATTTGCCATCACCTTAATCTTTAGACCCCTCCACAGATTCTCTATCAGGTTGAGGTCAGGATTCTGGCGGGACCACTACATAATGTGAACATTACTTCCAGTCAGAATAAACAAGTCTATAAATGTTGGTTTTAACTGTATCTGGTCAGCCACGATCTGGTCCCAGTCTGCAACATTGTCAGGCATTGCTCAACACATTTTCATTGCACATTAGATATTAAACTAGAAGTTGCCTCGATAATGAGTTTTGGTGCAGTCTGTGATGCGACCCACTTCCACCTGTTCTCGGCCATCCTGCTGCAAACTGGGTCAGAGCGGAGCACTGGACTTGGACAGCACACAGAGTCCAAACAGAGCTGTCAATGAACGTGGGTCTGTGACGCACTATTAATAGGCTGCAAAACAGGTCAGTTCCACCCGAGAAACGGATGATGTCAACAGACCAAACGTGAGGAGCAGACAGACCACTGGACAGCACTGAAGTGAGCATGGGCGAGAGATTGCCTTTATCTATGATAACCTTGACTTAAAAACACCACAATGTCAAGGTAGTAATACAAAAGTTTGAAAGCATAGTTTAATTGTACTTATTTAAAACAGAAAAGCAACAACTGTTCTTAGTACTGCTGTGTGTGTCTATATATATATATATATATATATATATATATATATATATATATATATATATATATATATATATATATATATATATATATATAGACACAGCAGCACTAAGAACAGTTGTTGCTTTTCTGTTTTAAATAAGTACAAATAAACTATATATATATATATATATATATATATATATATATATATATATATATATATATATATATATATATATATATATATATATATATATATATATATATAGCTAAATCTAGTAGTAGTTTAATGTGCTTAGGGAGCAGAATATTTTGCTGTTTTGGTTGTTCTTTATATAGAGCAACACAGGGAGTATAAGGAGCTGGTATTAGATGCCTCTTTATTCGGGCTATCTAATGTAGCAAGCATGCAGTTGGCTGCTTGACAAACATGCTGCTTGTAGTTTACTTCCTGCAGGTTTAAAGCAGTGTAACGTTGATAAAAGTGATGCGGGGTCCTCCTTTCGTTTCCACTTCATGACCACTGGTATTTTTCACGTTCAGAAATATTTCCAAACAGCCGAATGGTTCTTACTCGTAAACAGGAACCCCTCTTTCAGCCAGCTGTACAGCAATGTGCAGGAACAAATGGGGGAGGAGCAGCACTGTGCTAATCCGGTCTGGCATCCCACTGAAGAGCTTTAAACGGTAAGAGTGATATGAAGGAAAATGGTTGTGGATTGGAAACTAACTTTATGAAACCTTGATAAACCTTGACGCCAGTAATCAGCTCAGAGCTGTAATAAAGTCTTTTTTAGAAGTTTTAATTTTGCTTTATCATCGTCATCCTTACTGGCTTCAATTAGCTCCCTCTTTAATCGATTTGCTTGTTTTGTTTTAATTCTTTGGCGCAAAAAGTCATTGGTTAATAGGTCCACCTGTAGCCAAGTGAGGGTCTTTGGGTTTAATTGGTTTGTGTTTAGCCCACATCCACAGCTGTGTGATGTGACTGCAGTTTTATACGTAGTTCATGGTGATTGTTGAAACAAGCTCTTCACATTTTACCCAGCAGGCCTTTGACGTTTACACCATGTCTTCTCCATGTTTCGGCAGATTATGCTCCTCTTTGTGTCACGTAATAAGGCCCCAAAGATCCTGGGCGTGTGGGCATGTGCATTGTTTAAGCATGTGTTATGGAGACGTATCTGAGCGTGCGTTTAACTTCTAAATAAGAAACCAGGAATAGTAGGGTGTGCGTGTGTGTGTGTGTGTGTGTGTGTGTGTGTGTGTGTTTGACAAGCTCTGTTTGTATGTGTGGGAGGGTAGCATTGTGGCGCGCGTGCGTTTCTGTGTTTATGCTTATAGCCAGTGGCGACTGTCAGGTGGGATACATAGACAGTCATGACAGCATCGCTGTTGCCAGGGTGACCGCCCACACGCTGCACTCGTCTGGATGTCGAAGCAATGATGCGCTATGCCGCCACAATCTTGCAGGAAGTGATGTCATGGGCGCGTGGGGCCGACGCGGCGTGTCATCAGCGGCCGTCTGTCTGCCCTATCTCGGCAGCGGAGGCTTTGTAAATGCTTTCTGAAAAGACTCCCACTTCCACATCAACAGCTTCCAACTTCAGCTGTGTTTTATGCCGGTGACAGAATCAAGACATGTTTCTTTGTTAGGCGCACAGGAGAGCCACTGATGAAGCTTTATGTGAGACAGGATTTTACACCACAGACGGAAACCTGGAGCTTCAAGTCTGCAGCAGAAAACTGAAGTGAAAGAGTTATAGTGCAGATATTCCACGAGCCTTTCTTCACAGACATTCCTTTGCTAAGGAAAAAAAATGGAGAGTTTCTGTTTGTCCTCGAGCTGCACGTCTTTTATGAGGGGTGGGAGGGGACTTCTTTGTGATCCAAGCCGACCCAGTCAGAGTGGAGTGACTGACGGCATCCTAATCCAGTGAGAGAGTCAGTGTTATCCTGAGGTTATTATGTAAGAGCAGGACTGCAGCGCTGGCAATATCTTAGCTAAGAGGAGGATCAGGCTCGCCCGCACAACAGAGAGAGAACCTACTAGGTGAAATTTGCAAAGAAGACTACAAAGATAGTAATGTGACAGTTGCACACATGCGCATATTCGTGTGTGTGTAGCAGACTGTGGCCATGAGGGCTGTATTGAGCTGGCACGTGTGTTGTGATAATTGATTTTTAATGAAGTGAGGATCTCCTGTGTATTTCCAAGGCCCTTTCTCTAAATAGAGTCCTAATTATCTAGATCACGCCACACCAAAAAGCAGCCGCGTTGCACTAGTGCCTTCGCGGTTCTTCGCTCTGACGCGTGCAACTGTTCACATGCGCTGCTGCGTTGTAGGACTCTTAAAACAAACAGGGGATATAAAAAAGGGCCGTGTCCCCATCTGCTCGGACAATGCAACAGCAGAGGAAGGCCACTAGGTGTTGCTCTACATGTTTGCTTTCACGGCGTCAGGTGCTGCCAAAAGGGCCAGACTGGACATGCATGTTTCATTCACTGCGCCTGGAGGGGATCTGCAGCAGAAACATACCCGAAGCAAAACACAATGTCATGCAGCTACAACGCCAGGGAGCACAGCAGAGCTTTGCATTTTAGTGTTGCACTTTATAGAACAGTTGAAATCACTTTCTGGCATAACTTCTGCCAGTGTCAGCCTCTTCAGAAATACAAACACAACTCCCACTGTAGTCTCAGGGGTTGATTTGGGAAGATGAATGTGGGTGGTATCTCCCCTTCATTAAAAAAATATGTATAGCTGCTTCCCAGCTAACTAGATATCTTTGGGGAAATTGAAGGAGATCGGCATTTTACCCCCCACCACCCCTTGTTAAATCCGAACAGCTGCGACACTGATCTTAGATGCCTATATGCCGTTGAATTATGCGATCATCGCCTTCACTTGAGTCTGTTTGACTTCTTCGCTTGTGTCTGAGTGTTGCGCCTCCAATAAGTGGCTGTGTGACTGGGAAATCATTTCAGTTTCTCTGTTTTCTGATCTATTTCCGTCTCTCAGGGAAAACCTTGTTTCAGTCTTATCGCGCCGAGCTTAGAGAGAGAAACACGCTCTTCCTCTATCCCTCTGTCTCGCAGTCGATGATGAAAAACACGGAGAAAAGTTCTGGTGGCGCGATTGCCGAGTGGGTTAATGCACACTGCTGGGAATAGCTTACAGCAGTGCTTACTTGGGTTATCTCCCCTGTGCCTCCTGTCATGTTTCCACATCATACTGTCCTATTAAAATCAATGAAAAACTGCTACTGCATATGGTCCGCTGCGTGCTGCTTTACTTTTATGTTCCTTTGCCGCCTGTCTGAAACATTGAGCATTATCTGAGGAGTGGTGGACTTTCAGCTTACCTTAACGAAATATATAACACCAGAAACATTTTTTACTGTTTTTGTCTGACTTCCATACTGCACATCCACTTCTGTGCCCAAGATGCCACCCTAGAGCTCCACTAATGCATTTGGCGAGGATTACAAACCTTTAAGGCACATTTTACTGCTGCAGTTGAGCAAATATGATTTATACAGTGGCAATGTTTTCTTCTTTTGTTTATGTATGCGGATTGGGTTAAATCTACCGTTTTACCAATATGTACCCACTTTTGTACCACATGTCTCCATTTTGTCCACACCTACTACTATATCATACCCATGTTCCAAAACAAATGCGAATCAGTTTTTTTTCTTTACAGTCATAAAATTGCTCAAGTCTCATGTATTATTTAATCGTATATTATTATTTTCTGAAGGAAATTACACCCTGTTTCCATTGATTGAGGTCCTGATCCCTGATTTGGCCAGTCGAAATGAATGAAATGTCCGATTAGGACCCCTGATCCAATCTCCTGAGCAAAATCCTGATGGTAGATAGTATTGACTGAGTCATAAAACATTTCTTTACAGTGGGCAATGAGAAGAATTAGTAAAATAACAAGGCAGCAAAGAGTGAGGTTTGGTTGTTTTTTGGCAAATCTAACTTGGCACAAAATGAGGAAGGGACAAAATAACAAGGACTTTGTTAACGCAATATAAAATTGTGATTTATTTGGACTGCTTGAGTTCTGTCCGGATGTGTGGCCAAAAAAACATATTTTCTTACAGAATTCATAAAATGATTTTTAATTATTGGTTTTTAAAGTGGGTAAGAATTGATGGTCAGCACGAAATATCCCACGGGACGTGATTTTATAACACATGTAATGACAGAAATCACAGAAATACTAAATTAAGAAGGGGCAGTTGGGATTGCTTTACATTGATTTAAAATGACTGCAGATTTTTCCACTTTACATACAAGAAATAACCAACTGGTTAACTGAAAAACCAGTTGGTGGATGAATAAATAATGAAAACAAGTAGTCTAGTTATTTTGAGAAAGTTTGTAAATCACTGACCTGAGATGATTTTAGGATCAGGTGCTAGTCATTTTACTATTTCATATTGTAGTTTTGGTTGTTTCATACATGATACAAAGTGACCAAAACTATCAGGGTACGAAACACAGCAGTTTAGATGTCCTCGTTTCATACAGACCAGGTGTCAACTGGTGTGTATCAAGGTTACACACCAAATCTATTATTCTTTCGATTAATCAAATAATCTAAAATGAGATACTATTAATAAGTTAACATACCTCAAAAACCGTTTTGAGCGTAAACAAACAAAAACAAATGTTTACTGCACATTTTAAATGCATTGTAAATGACAAAAACATGTAAAAACTCAGTTCAGTGCTCACAAATTTAAATATTTTATATATATTTCAAATTTAAGATGAAAAACCTTATTTGTAAATATGCTTTATCTAGAACTCCTCAAGTGGCAAAGCTTTACCTCCACCTGGTTTAAATTCTGTTAAAAAAAAACTCCTATTGTGGTTAATCTGTTGATCGAAAGAAAATAGTCCATCATTTAGCATAAATAATCTAGCTGGGAATAATATATATATATATATATCCCTGTTTTGCAAAACGGTAGACAATATAACTAGAGCTTCAGCTATTGATTATTTATGCTAAATGATGGACTATTTTTTTCGATCAACAGATTAACCACAATAGGAGTTTTTATAATATATATATATATATATATATATATATATATATATATATATATATATATATATATATATATATAAATAAATAAATAAATAAATAAAACAAATTTGAACATATATATATGTTCAGTTTTGACTTAATTACTGCTCTGAGTTGTTCTTTCAGCAAATGACATGTTTTAGAGTCTGTATATTCCATTTAATGATCACTCGATTACGAAATTACTCAATCCGATAGTATTGTATAGTTTAGCCCCAGTAAGGATGTGTGGTGTTATGACAACAATGACCCCAAATATTATCTGTCAGCTGACGGCTAAGAGTTATTTTTATTTGATTGGGGGTCAAAAGCTGTCAAATGTCATAAATCAAATGGCCATAGAAGAGGATCAGAACCAAAATAAATGGGCTGTCCCTCTAGAAACTAGTATACAATGATAAACTGGTACAATAGTTCAACAATTTGTTTGTGGGCATGAAACCTAAGAAGGAAGAAACGAAATGCTACATGTTGTTACAAACTGGTGAAGGGAGCCTGATTGGTAACACTATGCTAACATGCTAACCTAAACCTCCCTATTCATTTTCTACAAGTTCACAAATGCTTATCCTGTACAGTCTGCTGTGCAGTGTGTCATAGTAATAATCATAATGCCATCCAGCGGGCCCATCTCCACTCCCCCCTATTGTAATTCTTGGCGCCAAGAAAGTTTTCATCCTTTTTTTTAATGTAGACAGTCACAGTGCTGCTGCATGGACATAAATACACTAACCCCATCCATCACCTTAACCCCCTCTCTCCTCCCCACACACAGATACACTTCAGTCACTCTCACCCCCCCCCCCCCACACACACATCCATGCTGTATGTCAGAGGGTATGAGCTTGTCCAGCTTGCTGTGCAGCCCCAAAGCACTCTGGGTAATTGCTCAGATAGCAGGTCTGGGATCAGCTGCAGTTTGCACAGAGAATATTGTGCCACGGTGTGATTGGACGCCATGGAGAGGGAACAGAAGGGGGCCACTGGCTGTCATCCAGTGCATCGATTCACACACACACACACACACACACACACACACACACACACACACACACACACACACACACACACACTCCCGGAGACATGTTCAGGCAGACTGAGGCACACATTCAGACATGCTTAAATGCATTCAGAACTGCAAACCACTTTCAAACAAAAAAGCAGCAGACTTTACAGTATGTTTCACAAACTTGCCCTCCCCCATCTAACCTATAACACACACACACACACACACACACACACCGTCTCCATCCCAGTGCAGCATGTGTCCTTGCACAGATAAGAGAAGACAGAGGCGTGGGAAAAAATCCACAGGGTTAACTCAACCCCTGCTTTGACACACACACTCCCACATGCATGCATGCATGCATGTATACACACAGTCTGCCCATCTGCCGCCTCAGATTTGCCTCTCAAGGCCACTGTACACACACACACACGCACACACAGTCTCACAGTCCAACCCCCTAGGTGACCTGTAAGACCCTGATGGCCCCTGACCTTTCCTTAAGGACCAAGTGACCGCATCAGCGTGGAAGGAGCGACTGCAAGTGTGAGAGGCCTGCATCTGGTCATTACCGCACTGAAGTCGGCTGCACGAACGCACACGCTCTCATGGCACGACCCAAACGCACGCAGACAACCGCGAGCTCTCCTGCCACCTATATTACACAGCTGCTTTTCATTTAACTTCACGTTAACAGGCATGTGTTCACACCGAGCTGTTAAAACCCTGTTCGTGCTTTGGTTGGTTGAATTCATTCAGCGCACAAAAGAATACAGAAAAACGCACTGATTGAGAAAGTGTCAAAAATAATCTGTTGGCGATGGCTGTCCTCCCTCAACCTCGCACCCCTCTTACTATGGTCTTCCTGTTGAGCCTAATTGCAGATGACAGTGTGAGTGTGTGGGTCTTTGAGGGGGAAGGGAGAGGAAAAGTGGTTGTTCCAGCATACATAGAAAAATAGAAAAACAGAGAGGGGTGACAAAAACTCAGGTCTTACGTAAGAATGAGGGAAATTTTCCTTTTTTCCTTTGTAGAGTCAGCGATCACTCAAACAAAACCAGGAGACGGGGACATTGGCATAAATCAGATTGAATGGACTTTAAAGCATTAATAAAGAGAGCTGCACAGAGTGGGGACAGCTAACAAAATAAAATGAAAACTGGCCACTTTCTTACCAAACCTGACTGCGTGATGTGTCCATGCATTCATGTTCTTGAAAGGCTTTTATGAAGAGAACCGAAAAGGCAAAACTTGCAAAGAGAAATAAAAGTTCAGCACTTAGTAATCTTTTTAGTCGTTAAACTGAATCCTCCTGTCAAGCTTTTACACATTCTGCTGTTTAATGCCTAAATTCATCTCATTTTGAAAGAAAAACATGTTTCTAAATTTTACTTCTTTAAGTTTCAGGATTTATCTGCCATTTTTTCCTGTATACAACAGAGTTGTGTTCCAGCAACCTATGTCCCAAAGCATCTCTTTTGCTTTAAGAGTAGTCTCGTTAAATATGGATTAATCACCCATCTATTTGTAGTAAATATTTTTTTTGAAGACGCCCCAATCACGTTTTTCCTGGTCAATACAAATTTGCAGTTTTCTGCAAGTTCTTAACTGCTGATGCAGCTTTATTGTCCTCACATTAACCAAAAAAGAAAATTCTCAGGTTTCCAGGATGGATGTAATAATTTCAAATCTAGCAGAACATTATGGCATTAAAAGTTCCCCCCTGGTATTAATGCATTTAAATCTTTCATAATAACCGTTTTCTGACTTTTATATAGCTAAACCAGAGAGTGAATAAAAGTGCCTGCTGTTGGTTTGTGGAGTAAAAATGATGGAAGTTCTTGTTATTGATACATGTAATAAAGAGAGACACACAAAAAAAATCTGGTCTTTTAGTGTTTTAATTAATCGAACCAATGGATTGGTGCATCTCTTATAATTGCTGTTTCCAAGCACATTCATAACTTTCACAGACAGAAAAGACACACAACAAACTCCTCTTTTGAGTAAACAGAGACGCTTGACTTCTCGTTTAGCTTCATCTTTGTTTTTAATAGACTACAACAACATGTGTGCTTCAGTGCGGCTGGTAAAGCGAGTGAGTGTGTGAGCGCACACATGTGCGGCCGCGTGTGTGTGTGCGTCCTCTCCCAGGGATGGCCGCTAATAGCTCGCCTCGGGCAACAATTTAACTCAGCCTAACAAGGTTCTCCCCAAAGTGGCCCCCAGGGGCACCTCTCACAGAGGCAAATTGATCACAAAGATTATCAAACGGCTCGGCTCAGTCTGACTCGACCCGACCTGTAACTCTCTTCACCTGCTCTCTGCCTCCAGTGGGAGGATTTAACAGAATGTCTTCTGAATGTTAAATCTGAGCCGAGAGAGCAGCGAAGGCAGCGGCAGTCTGTGTTTCCTAATTGCATTCTCTTTGTGAATGACGGCAGACCTAATGTCAACAGCCTCTCTCGCGCGCACAAGCGCAGATAGGAGAGCTGCAGCCTGGAGAGGGGAGAGAAAGGAAGGTAGACCAAATAAGAGTCCCCTCAATGAGATTAGCAGCACTAAAACAGTTTAATCTTTGTCATTAAGAAAAGATGCCAACAGTAGGCTAAATCATATTATAGGCTTATTGTAGACCGTGCGTGCTATTCACCTGCAACCAATGGAACACCTTAACAGAGGATTTACTGTGGCCACCTTAGAGATAATTTGGGAAGTCAAACTTCATCTATCATTATATACCTTCAGAGTCACTTTGCAAATAAGAGTTATTTTAGTTGGTACAAAAATAGAGAATAATGGTTTATTTTTGTCTTGTTTTTCTTTGCGTTTTTATGTCCATTGTGGGAAAACCCCTTTTGAAGGATAGAAAACTGACCAATGCAGAAGCAAAGGAAAAATATGCATTTATGTTTTTGCACTAAATCAAGCAGAAATACAAAGGCTGCAGTGTTAAACACACTGTCACTCCCTCAGTATATACACTAATCTGCTTTCAGGGTTAGCTAAAGTCTAATAGGTGGTTTGCGATCGTGGACTTTGGATGCAGCTATTGCAGGCACTCGCGTTACTCATTGCACAGGGGAGGCTGCAGCGTGGAAGTGCAATCCGAGGACACGAAAGTTTGCCTCCGTCTGTCTGCCTGCAGCATGTCCCACCGTGCACGTAGATAAACACAAATTAGGCCTTTAGGACACCCTCTCTTGTCGCTCTGCACACGTTCTTGCACAAGCAGACATACGCACATGACCACCATTGTGTCATTATATAACTCTTAAGTCTCTCTCTTACGTACTCTTTTTTTCTTATCCCACTCGTTCACTCACATTCTTCATTCTTTGCTTCTCTTTGTCTATTTTTGTGTACTGTTCATAAGGCTCAGGGATTCCCATTCAGGTTCCTTATTATGAGTAGATTGATGTTTCTATTTATGGCAATGTGATGGCTTTGAATGAGCGCAGGTGATTTACACGGAGTGCCCTGTGGCCTTGGACCAAAGTTTGTCTTGCTCTTCATCTTTGAATTTGTCTCCGTGCTCGCTAAGCATTGCCCACCTCCTCTCAGTTTTTATTTCTAAATCGGAGAAAAATGTGAATATTGAATCTCACTGTGCCCTCCGAGACGAGCTGCCTTTATGGATGAGTAAAAGTGACAAAAACAGAAGGAGTTGTCAGAGGACTCTGTGACTTCAAGGCATATTTTGAGTCTGGAAGCGGTTGGGGCTGGCATCCCTCCCGGGCAAAAATAAAGCAGAAACCCAAAGCAAAGTGTGCCGCATAGCCCGTGCTTTGTGTGTATTAAGATTTAACAAAGTGGAGTAAATTGACTGAAGAAAAAGAAGGGGGAAAAAAAAAACGATAGCCTGTAGCCCCTCTAGACTGCCGCAGAGTGATAAAACCAACACAGGGTGCACGCTGAGCCTGTGCTAAACAAACACGAGCCGTGATAGCAACTCAATGGGACTCTCATCCAGGCCACGCATGCAACAAGTTTTCTGCCAACGTCTCAGAAAAGGTCAGGAAGAGAGGCTAGGTGAGGACTGGAGCATCGGTACCCAGAGTCAGGCGTGGAGACGGCGAGGAGTCCCCCCTGAATGTGTCTTAGAGCAGCTCTCTGGTGGTACCTCAGTCAGAGTCAGTAGGGCTGAGTCGAAGGATTAACAGTGTGGCCTGCATGGGCTCGGGGTAATCTCTCTTCTCTTCTTACATAACGCTCGGCTATTAGTCAGCACAAAAAAACAATAAACAACACAAACAACAATCCTTGGCTCGAAAGCCGACCACAAACACAGCGATGCAACGCTGCTTGCTGGGGCTGCTCAGGCCAGGTGCCCGCTATTGTGTGCAACAACTGACTTGGTGGCGACAGTGGAAAAGTGCAATTTGCTTAAAATAACATCTCGCTAACCGGTTTGCTGACTGATTCTGCAATGGGTCTCTCAGTTGTCTAGCTTAACAGTAACTGTGAAGTGTTTCAGGTTATATGTAATGATTTGTAGTTGTATGCAGAGACACAGATGACTTTGTTTATTAGGAATGCACCGATCAATCAATCAGAGATCACGACTGGCCAATTAACTGCAGCGCAATTGCGGAATTATCAGATTATTCCCCTACTCATTAAATGCATCAAACCTAAAAAAAGCCCATTTACTTCTGATGCAGCTAAAGATAAAGGTTAGGAGCATGTGCTTCAATTCATAAATGGAAATAACTGAAATTCCTTCATTTCTACTTGGAATCAAAGTTACTACCTCTATCAAACAGACTGCTGCACATTTCTTTTATGTTTTACAGTCCTTAAAATGAAAAGTCAAACATCAAAGAAAACAGGGTATTGGTATGGAAATTCCTGGTTGTTGCATCTCTACAGCTTAATAAGGCATACTAATGATAAACAATTGTTACTTCTCATGCACAATAGGGAGTTTTCTCTCCAAACACTGGACTTACATGGAAAACGTTTGTATGGTTGTTTCTGCTCAGTCGTCCTTGTCTTTATTTAGCAAAGAAAAATTTTGTAAATCTCGCAAGCCCCCACTTGTAGCTGACTGACTGAGACCGACACACACTTATCATCTGTCCAGATCTTCATCTATGACTCCTCTACAAAAGTATCTACCAAAATATATAAAGCATCCCACATTTTCGATTTCTGTTTTTGTGCCAAAATGGCACAAAAACAGTAGAGGTCCTCCTGGATTTTTTTCAGTCTAAACATGTATAATTTCTCAATTGCTTGTTATATGGACACCAAACTTGCTACAGATGTAACCAAGAGGTTGTAGTTACAATTTATTGTGTTTATTTCCTTCTTTACAGCAAATGTAAGAAGTTTTGTATGTAAACATCTGTAGTTTTTTTTAGGCAAAATAAATTTTTTTAGGTATTTAAATCTCATTTACTCAGGCCCAGAAATATTTACTCTCAAATATTCACATCCACATCATCCTCCAGGGCCTTCATGTTAGTTGATAACAAGATTAGCAGTTTAGGCATTGTGCAGGTTGAGAAATGCCTTATAAAGTATGAGTATGCATTTTTTGGAAAATAGACCCTCAGGCATCAGAGGTTAAAGATTACACATTCAATGTATGCAGGAAACTTTTGAACTGATAAATATGCATAAGATCTTTTTGCCTTAAATTAGAAATTTTGACATTAAACAGAACCAGAAGCTGTCCAGGTTTTATGCTCCAAAGATCTATGTGGACGGACTGTTTCCGTTGGCTTTGACTAAAAATTGATCACCGGGATGCTTTGGAGCTGGACAAATCGATGCTCGCACAAGCGTCCAAAGCGAAGCAGGATGGGACTAATTCTATTGGCATCAGGCCGTCATGCGTAGTGCAGCGGCTTTTTTTTTTGTGTCTGAGTGTGTTTTTGGTGCTCTCTTTGATACATTATTACCAGAACACAATTTTAAACACTTCTTGGCCTCTTCTGTTGCTCATCATCATTCTATGAGAGTCCCCAGCCTTTCCAAAAGGTAAAATGTAGGAGAGACTGTGATTCACCACTCATGTAGATTAAGTGGTCCCCTCTTTACAACTGTGGCTAAACTTGTTTGACCTCAAAGCATCCAAAGGCTTCAAAGGCTCTCATAGGCTAAAAATAAAGCAATCAAAGACAGAAACAAGATTAATGTACTAATGCAAGCATCACTTGGGCAGTAAGAAACCATGGATATGCAGAATGCAGGTGCACATAGTTGATTCATGTAATTTGTATTACTCTAAATGTAAGTGAATCATCAGCTTTATTTTGTTTATTTAAACTTCAGCTAAAATCTCTAGCTAGGCCCTGGCCACATAATAATTTGAACTATTTCAAACTTTTGTGGGGAATAAAGAGTTGTTTATCAGTTGCTCATTTGACAAACAACTTATTTGAGAGTTTTGCACATTTATCATTGCACTGAGTCATAGCTTGATGCTTAAATAATAAATGTAATGGTTTGGACTTTATTAAATTACTTAAAGTATAGCCTGGCTACCATCACAGTTATTTGGCATTGTTAAAAGCACTTCTAACAAATCACGGCGCATATCAACATAGGGACACGATCGCCTAGTATGCTTAATGCTGACCCTTTTCAAAAGGAACAAACATGCTGAGATGCCGACTGCGTTTCCCGATGATGTTGTGTCAGTTATTTTTCCCGGCTGCTCCACGCCGGGCGATGTGGTGACATCATCTTCGGTCGGGGCTTCAGGAGTTGTAGCTTTTGTTAAATGTTAATTACCATGGCTCATGAGAGGCCTCTATTTTTCATAACCTTGGTTGTGAGCAAATTTCTGTGTAAGGGCAGCCCAGACTTCACACACATACACAGACACAGGTTGGGAGCGGGGGCCGCGCAACCCACACTGATTTAATTCTATCTGACAAAACCCTTTGGGGCGTGCAGAGGGAGAGAGGAAGATGGAGAGAGGGAGAGAGGGAGGAGGTTGGAGGGAGGGGCCATGCTTAAAGAGGGGAGAGGGAGATGCTTTGGGGCCCTCTTCTGCCTAGCACGGCTATAAAGTGAAAGCAGGAGCTTTCGGTATGCCCCCCCCCCTCCAAAAAAGCCTCCATGCACGAGAGTGGACGCAAGACCCATTAGAACGTGGACAAAATACAACGTGGATGAGAGAGGCGTTTGCCATGGGATTACAGAGAGAGACGGAGAGAGGTGGGGGGGCTTCTCCTGATTTTACTGGCTCATGCTTTGACGGCCTGAAGCTACTGTAGCACATAGCTTCAGAAGACATCAGAATGAACAGAGATTTTTAGTTGCCTTTTTTAACAGCTATTTCAATTAAAAAAACAACATTAATGTATTCAAGATCGCACACACTTTTGTAAATTGCCACAAATCTTTCGTTGAATATATTTTTTAAATCGTTTTTATCCGGAAATGCACCAATCAATCCTTCAGAAATCTGATCACTGATAGGAGCCTTTTTGGCTCCTATCAGTGATCAACGGGTAAAATATTTAAAATTCTGGATTTTTGTTTCAATTAAATGCATATAACCTAAGAAGTTGCAATATTTTTTATTCCATAAACACCAACAGCAGGTGCTTTGATGCGCTTTTTAAAATGTAATAATCAGATAAAGGTTAGTAACATGTGCTTCGATGCAAAAAAAAGGGGGGGGGGGAACCTTCAAGATTAATTTATTTTGTCTATAGGTTTCTTAACTACTACCGTAATCAACTAACCGTACATTATTTCCTCTTTTTTATGTTATAGAAATAAGTAAAATAAAAATGGAACTAGCAGATGTGACTGCAAGGAGAATCAGAGAGTGGGATTGGCTGGGCAAGGCCTGATCGGTGCATCTCTATTACTACCATTAATAACAGGAATGTTAGTACCAGACTGATACATTTTTATTTTCAAATATCCTTCTTTTATTTTTTCTATTTTTATTTTTTGTCAATTGCACACACCTGTGCCATAATGTAACCAAAATATTGCTTCCTCATTCAGAGTCTGCGTGGTTTTCCCTCCAACGGGTTTTTTTAAAGACATGCACATCATTACAGAATATTATGATGCAGTTTTGTGAATTTCAGGCCATTTGCAGGTGAACTAAAATTATTTGAATAAATTTCATGCACAGACATCCAAGCATTTAGAGATCCTGTCAATATGATTTCAAAAACAATTGGCCTGATTCAAATGGCACCAAGAGTTAACCCGGCTGATTTAAAGACTATTAAAACACACGATCATCCATCTTGGGCAGTGTGGCAACTTTGCATAATAAGTAATTCCACAAAGTGAAGACAAACAAGTAAAATCCCCCAAAGTGTAATACTGATGCGATCTTGTTGGAACTGAAATAATAATGATGATGTACTGGATAGAAATGTTCAAATAAAAACTAAAAAAATGCCTATTTTTTTAGTTTGATTGATTTCCCCTGCAAGAAACTGCTCATAGACTGCGTTAACCCGTGGGGTCAGTATGTTATCTCTGCGTAAAACACAGGGTGTGAGTTTGTGCGTGTTTGACCATGAGTCTGCGCACAGGACATTAACATTGGAGTTGAACGTCCAGAGCGCGATGCGCATGCAGCGTTGGGGGTAAATGGGTTAGTGGAGCGCTTGAAAAGTTTCCTATAATCCCCCAACGCGGTTCAATAAAGTTGATCACCCGACAACCAACCCATTAAAAGAAACTCCAACTTCTGCATGTAATCGGACTGGGTCCGGCGGCGCTTGACGTGCAAATCCTGCCACTTTTAATTTGTAATCACAGATCCAACTGGATTTAGAAGTCGATTTGCATTCCAGAATAAGCACGCGTGGAAATGGGTTTTTACACTGTAAAGTGACTGTGGCAGGTGTAAAATAAAAGTGACAACAAGAGCAACAACAACAAGAAAAGAAGACGATTTCCTCCCGCGGTCAACTGTGGAGTAAAGCGTGTCACTCGGCGTGTGTGCGTGTATTTCCACGGGGATGATGGTCTTACCTCGCATCGTGCTGGCGCTGCTGGAGCTGGTGCTGAGGCTCGCTTCCCAACGCAGCAGTCATGAAGAAACAAAAAGAAACACTTAAAAACAGGGTGGCTGCCGTGCTGTGCTGGGCTTTTTGTGGGGCGGCAAGGATCCTTGGTTAAAAATAACACCGACGACGACAAGAGCGTGGATGATTTGCGTCAGCGTCCACTGGCTGCGGCTGCCCTGAGTGCAAAGCGTGTCTGCGCTACAAAAGCATCCCGGACTGGGGCGCAGGAAGGCGGGCTGAGGTCGGTCGGTGTGCTCTGCTCGTCTGGTCGCGTTTCCCGTGACATCTGCGCTCTCACCTCTATGGAAGGGTTTCACTGTTTTCTGTGGGCTGAGGGAGGGGAGAGCGCAGAGGAGAGGCTTTACCCGGCGGCCCGGATTGGATTGGAGCACTTTCCGCTCCTCCCACTCTCTCCTTGCAATCGCCCGCAGCCCGGAGCTTTGACAACCCCCCCCCCCCCCCCCACCCACCCACCCACCCCACTCTTCACACACGTTACACAGTCTCAGAACAGTAAAGTTTCTACATCCAGTTAGTGTTGTGCAATTAAGGCGCAGGGCCGGATCCAGACAGCTTTCAAAGAGGCAGCTAGATGGGGTCCACTGATAACCTAGGGGAGGCAGAGTATAAACAAACACCAAAACACAATTTCTGGATCTTTTATTATGCTGTATACACAGACAAGGCATGCCATTGCGACTACTGACATGGGAAGTCAGTAACCGATCAGCTTTTCTTGTCCTCAAAGTCAGTGTGTTATTAGTAGTAAAATGGATGACTTACTCAGAAACACACCAGAACTGCAGCTCCTGTGGGATGTTTCTGGTTTTCAGTGATCAGTATCTATCAAAGATGGTCATAGGAAGGAACAGAGGTGAGCAGTGACGGACTGGGACTAAAAAACGGCCCTGGCAGTTTCACCGACCGAGCGGGGGGTGGGGGGGGAGGGTTGAAGACAAGTTTTGCGCGGAAGCGGCCGCCTCGCCAAGACAGCGCTGCAGGAAACCCTGCACTGCACACCCGACGACCAGGCTGCCTGGTGATTGGCCGGCCAAAACGGCCCACGAGGGCCCGCGGCCCTTCTGGCATCTGCCCAAATGCCAGACCGTCCAGTCCGTCACTGGAGGTGAGCTAGTGACGGGGTTACGGGCAAGACTTTCTGATGTATGTTGGGATCAAAGGTTCCCTCATCAGCCTCGATCCAAAAAAACAAGCTGCGGAACTTAAATCTAGTTCTTATAGAAAGGTGTCATAATTTAAAGTGCGTTGATTTTCTGCATATGGGGCCAAATAACCACAGACTGTTCAGGCTACCCATGCTGATCCCCTCCAGACCCAACGATGGTAAGAGGGACATCAGAGTATGATCACAGATCAGTGGAAGATGGAATCCTTTTCTCTTGCATCATGCAGACCTCCAGGTTCACCTCGCTTACATGGAATCACATGGCACCAGGATGCATAATGTGGGGAAAAAAAACTGGCAGTCTGTGTGATGCTTGTGACCAAGTTATGCAGAAAAAGCTTGATTGCTTGTGGATGTTACTTTGTCACACACAGCCTAGCTAAGGATTGTTACTGACGAAACAAAACGAATAAACAAGAGGGATTCAGGAACGGTTTGAGGAGCACAACAACAAATTTAAGGCGCTGACTAGGCCAAAAGTCCCCAGATCTGATTTCAGTCGAGCATCCGTAGGATGTGCTGGGCAAACAAGTCCAATCTGTGGAAGCTCCGCCTTGTCCCTAACAGGACTTAAAGGATCAGCTGCTCAAATCTCGGTCCCAGATACCGCCGCACACCTTCAGGGGTCTAGTGCAGTCCCTGCTTTAATGGGTCAGATCTGTTTCAGTAACAGGCAGGTGGTCATAATGATATGCCTTATCAGTGTACACGAGGCCAGGAGTAAATGGCCCTTTATGAAGTACAACATACAGGCATATAAAAAACTAATCTTACAACTCGCTGACTTGTCCTCTCATGTTTGAATTTCATATTCATAAAAATATGTCAGATCATCTGGACTTTGATTGGTGCTACATCACCCCCATGGTCCCCCCTGGCAGCATCGTTATTAAGGTTTTCTTTGTGACTGCTGTGATCAGGCCAGCTGACAGCTTTGCTAGGGCCCGGGACAACACAGTCTTTTTGCCCCCCCCCTCTACACCTGCTGCCACCATATACTTCATTCTCATATGCCTTTTATTTTATTCAATAATCTGCTGTTTACAGAAATATTTTTTTTGTCCTCCAAACAAAGTCTTAGATGACTTCACTTCATAAATGTGGTTAGACCCTCTGAATCTGCTGGCGGTTCATTTGCCATCTCTGAGAAAGGCTTCCTTTTTGCCGTTAAACGCACAACATTCACTCGATCAGAATCAGTCAGTTTTGTTGGCCATAACGCAGGATCATTGAAATTAACGGGGTGGTCCGTCTCTGAGCCACCATGCTCAGACACCCGCGATCGGGCAGCAAGCCCCCCCCACCGGCACTGTCTCTGTTATCGCTATGGCTCTCTCTGCCTCCTCCTCAAACACACCCTGTCTCCCCCCCCCCCCCCCCCCCCCCCCCCCGAAGTCACATGTTGCGACAGGAGAACTGCTACGTTGTCCTCCTTTCTCTCTGTCCACCAAGCTCCCCGCCTCAGCTGGCTCTTTCAGACTGAACCTGGACCTCTGCCCTCTCTCTGCTTTCTGCTCTTTTGGCGCTAAGCTCAAGTATTTCTGTAAAAGAAAAGGTGTTTTTCCCCTTACACTAGCTAGCGGATGCTACTTTAAAACCACACTGATAAACGCATTGCTTCTTACCAGGCTCTGGATGGGCATCATTCCTCTGCATTTCCGTTCCTAGACCTGTTCCTGACTCATCCTCATTTAAAAAAAAATATTTACTCATAAAATCCCTCAAGCCTTTGGTGTCTTCTTCTCTTTTTCTCTTTTCTGTGCACCTGTGATTCTTAGTTTGCAGCGGAACGAACTTTCAAAGTTGTAGCCAGCCGGTGTCCTAATGGTCAAACCATTTTATGTTGGGGTGGGGGGAGTTCTAATGGCCCCTTATTTAAAGAAAACATATTACATATACCTTATGCAGATATATATGTATATATTTAGTTACTCTAATATTAAATATTTTTCACACAAATATTTTCTGAAAAATTACTTTGCCTGTATTTTAATGGTCAGAGTCTCAGTTTTGGGCCCCCCCCCCTCTGTCCTGGGCCCGGGACAATGGACCCGTTTGTCCCCCCCCTGTCAGCGGGCGTGGATGTGATTATGCTCATAGAAGCAAGTTTAATCTTGATTACCATATTCTTGCAAAAAATATTTTAAAATTAAACTATAAAAAGAATTCTGCTAAACATTTTTGGACATTTGATGGACTGCAGTCAAATTATAAATCTGCAAAAGGCGGATTTCTACATAACGAAAATGTTCAAATTTTGCAAATAAATTCCCAGAGAAAATCTGTTGATAATTTCAGTACTCCTGTAAATATTGAGTTACATTTTTAGAACAGAATATAAATTAGTTGTGTTGCTGATTCTATCAGTTTACATTTTATTCAATGACTGAAAGTTTACTACTTTCCACAATATGACATGATGTAAACTCCATAGTCAGAGCCAGACCAGACATACACAGATTCAGCAGCTGCTGAGGACCCCAAAATCAACAGTGGGCCCCAAAGAGTACCAGAACTGACTCCAAGTTCAGGTTTAGGAATGTACTTTTTTTTCTCTCTATGGGTTGATGTATTAAATGTAGCCAAGCTGTCAGTCAACCTTTCTATGTTGTAAAATGCCTCCACTTACATAAGTAAAAGCAGTTATTATAACAGTTGCAATATTTGTGCATTGCATAAACCTATGAACACGCATATTAAAGGCACAGTCATGTTCAATAAATTAGAACATGCATTTCGATGACGCTCGTTTGTCTGATTAAAATTACCTTTTTTTAAAACAGCAACCTTTCAGCAGTATTTGAACATATTTTTCATTGAGCCCCCATTTCTGTATTTATTGATCTATTGTGATATTCTAATCCTAAACGTTGTGTTTAGGTTAGCTGTTAGCAGAAACTGATGAACAAAAATAAAGATTTTAAAACGTATGTGTGTAATATAACTCACTTCACTTAGTGAACTGAGTCACAGAAATAAATGAATTATATTCTAATTTATTGAATACAGCTGTATTAGTTGGGCGCAGCCTTTGACTGCCTCTGTTTATGGCAGTTTTCCTCAGTTTCCACTTTTACAGAATTATTATGATGGTTGGGTAAAACATCCATTTAGCAGCTCCGTAGGGTTCAAAGCCATTTCAGCCACTAAATTAAATTTGAGCTGGAGTTTTCCAACTACAGCCAAACACCAAAAATCAACTAACCTTTCATATGATCCATGTTTAAATATTTACATTATGTTTCACATAACCAAGATTAATAAGCATTGACTAGATATAATATCAGCCATACAATAATATCTAAACTGTATTTACTATATATTTGAAGGAGCATTCACATAGCCTAAAGAAAAATGAATAGTTGGTTTTATTATATTGCCACAAAAAAGTTAAAATAAAAATGCATAACATGGCCGGCTTTTATAAACACACCAAACAAGCTTCAATTAACGCATTGTTGGTGCTAAATGGTTGATCACTACAAGACATTTACTTGTTACTTTGATTTTAGTACATATGGAGAGTGAGAAAACGCGGTGCTTAAAATGAGATGCAGCTATTTCACATAATCGGGAATATGATTTAGAAATACGTTTTCTCAGCTGAGGATGTTCAGAAAAAAATCAAGAAATAAACTGCTCTACAATTAAAAATAATGAGATTATTTTAAAGTTAGCATTAAAACGGCAGGTTGTTGGAAAGGCCTTTTAAAGTAGATGTACCCAGTGGCAGAAAGTTGAAATAAAATATGAAATTTGACAGGGTTTTCATGAAAAGTGCATATTTTTACGATGTCATTGGTTCTTATAGATCCGTTTATAATGTGACAGTAGGAGTTTAACAACCTTATATTAGTGGGTTAACTTGTATGGCTATTTTCTTGGTTACCTAGCCTGCTCTCTGCTGCTTTACACAGCTGCTGCTCCATTCTCCTAGCATGCAAACTGCTAAAATCACTACCATAATAATGGTAAGTAAGGCTCCTTTTGTTCCCATGCCATGACCATCAAAACAGATGACTTTCTCCCTTGTAAAAAAGAGAAATGTTTGGGAGAATGGTAGAGAGCTAAGACGGATGAGGGCGAACCCTGACTGACTCCAAATGCAGAAAGCTACACACTCCGGTACTTCATCTGTCATCTGATCAAATGGACGATGACCTCCAAGGACGACCGAGAAGAAGATGGAAATTATCCAACACGATGTCGTCCCTGAAAAAGACAGCTTGACACAAAAATAATATCTGGAAAAGCCAACATTATTATTCCCTGATGTTGACATGGTTTTAAATACTCTGACCTTACTTCTTCAGTATAAGTGATTGTACCCTCATGCAAGGTTCTGCTTCTAAAAGGTTAAACTGTTCAACAGAAAGCAGTTTTAGTAAAAAAAACAAAAAAAACCACACAATTATACTCAGACCGCAATGATTTGCAACATTTTAAACATCAAAGCTCAATCTCACATTTGGTTTTGCTATTTCACAACAGAATCTACACTTGTAGACACAACTAGTGCGGCAATTCTAGTGTCTTCTGATCTCTTGGGGTGGCTCCGTTCGCGATTAATAACGTCACCTTTGGTCTACACAGGTCATGTTTAGGACAGGCAGGTTAACAGATCTAATGTCACAGAAAGCGGAGACCGCTCGGGTGGCACAAGCTGTCTCAGGTGTTGTCAGGATGGTTTTCAGGGCGGGGTCCTCTAGGAAACGCTGCAAATAATGATGTGGAAACAAAACAGTAGTTACATGCTGCAGTGTGGACCGCACTGTACAAAGACTGAACAGCCGTGGGCTCCAGGGAACTAAAATGTAGGAAAAGTATCAAGGATGTAGCCTAGCATGTAAATCCTGAAAATGTATGAAGAAAATGCTTTAGTTGTTTCTGATAGACTGACAACCGTATTAGCGTGTTCCTGCTTCTCACAGCTCTCTCATCCATCTGGATTGTCAGTGAATATCTTTACACTAACATGAAATCAGTTCTTAACATGACCCTAAAACAGGAGTAGTTGGGATACCAGGTAGAAACCAGTGAGTGTGTGGTTGGATTGTGTGGAGCTCATCAGTGCTGCTGTCTACAAACCAAAATTTCCACTCATGATGTTGCTGAGGCGAGCAGTTTTATCCTCTAATGGTAAACAGAGATGTGAGACGCTTCGGTGCTGCACGTTTCTTTGTGTGTTTGAATGAATTTTCAACGTAATAAAAGAGAAATAAGTCCGTCGGTCTGCTTTAGATTGATAGTCAGAGACCTCGCCTGAGCCAGGTGAGTGCCTCTGCTGCTATTTGGGAGATCTGAACAAATTCTAAATAAACGCGTTCTTTCAAAGACGTATTAGAGTGGCCCTGCCGAAAAGAGCCACTCCTGTCACTCGGTGTCAGCCTCACACACTGTTCGGCGTCTGTCATCGGAGTGGATTGTGCTGCGAGAGTCTGCCAGTCTGTGCAAGGTGGAGCTGTAGAGTGGCAGGTGCGGGTGAAGCGCACTTTTGGCCCTCGCCTCTTTTAGCCTCTTTAGCTGTGGCCCTGGGAGGGAGACGGGCAGAGGGAAACAGAGAGAGAAACTGCCCCGAGCGCATCTCCACTGACCTACATTTCATCTGGCATCCCCCCCCCCCACCCACCCACCACACACACACACACACACACACTTTTCATCATCCTGTATTTCCTGTACCAACAGCTCGATGATTGTGATGTAATGACCAAAGCAAGCGTGAGCAAATCGCAGACTGGTCAGTGTGCAGCAGCTCTCTTTGAGGAGAGGCAGGGAGAGGAAAGGATGGGGTGAAGGGAAGGTGAAAGACGGAGACCGTAGTAGAGTGGAGGGGGCTGAATTAAGAGATTGGGGGTTGGATGGTGAGTTCTTCAGAAAACACGGTTTCCTCCCCTTTGGCCCGAGCAAAAATTGTTGTTTTAACATGATCCGTGTCTTTTGGGTGGACTTCAATCCATCTGAGGGTCGGGGACTCCATTAAGAAGGATTACCCCTCATTGCCACCCATTCACTCATCCTCCAAAGCCATAGAGATAGCAACAAAAAATACACGATTACTTTCACATGACCAAATATGTACATCATTTGTTGAGGGAGAAGGAACTGAGAGGCTGTATTTGTGGAGATATGCGGGTGTGGAGGCTGCTCTGTCCATATGGTGGTAAGAGGGAGGAAGGGAGCAGACTGGGCCATGCCTAAGGGCTCCACTTGCAGAAGGAAAGAGCAGCTCTGCACTCTGAGATTGGATCTCATGTCCTTCTGTCTTCATGCCTCATGGTCTGGTTCTGCTAAGTGCCTCTTGCTACAATTCTGTCGGTATACGTGTCCGCCTGACAGCATTTCTGAAGTTCATCGAGTTCACATCGACGGGATGATTGATGATAAGGCTGTAGTGTGGCCATAACACCTTTCAATACTATTTCATGTTTGGTTATTTGGTTATATGTTTAACTATTGTCTTGGTTTTGTTTTCTGTGTCTTCCAATAGTGCCACCGTGTGGTTAGCCTCTTTGGTTTTGGTTATTTGACCAGCTGCCCTGCTTCCTCTGAACAAAGCTGAAATTCACTCATTTTTTACATAAAGAACTGAGTTTTGGCCATAAGTTGAGTAATGTGGACCGAGGAGAGACAGAAAGAAGCATGAAAAACTCACAGAATACTGTGTGGATGAGTGCATCAAGTAAGCGTACTGGTTCAATGAGCATCCTGTCAGAAGATCCCTCCATGTTTGTCTAAAACCTTTTTACTGGGTAAAATTTCTCTTTTTTATGTTAGTGCTGGGATGGATGGATGGATGGATGGATGGATGGATGGATGGATGGAAGGAAGGAAGGAAGGAAGGAAGGAAGGAAGGAAGGAAGGAAGGAAGGAAGGAAGGAAGGAAGGAAGGAAGGAAGGAAGGAAGGAAGGAAGGAAGGAAGTAAAACGTCTGGCAGATGGCTCCATGTTTCTCCTCAAAGGACGTACCATAATTTTCATATTCAGTTGATTTAATTGTATCATAATGTTCAGATTGATAAAATCCAAGAACATTAAACCACCTCACCTGACATGTGCCCTGCAGTTTTAAATAAAGTGCAGTGTTTGCGAAAGAAGCGTTAATAAAAACTAAAAGCAACATATTCGGAGCCCTCTGAAACGGGGGCCCTCGGCTCCTGCCCCTGTGAGGCCTTTTAAAAGTCTGGCCCAAACTGGCTCCTTCCCTCGGTCATCCGTTGGTTGGCATGTGAAAGAAGAGCATGAGACTTGAAGAAAATCTGAGAATTGAATGTGAAAAGTCACAAATGCTGAAAAGTTCCACAAAGGTTTATTAACTGAAGCATTGAAACTTAAAAGTAACACTAGGCTGGTAGAAAACTATTTGTCACAGAGATATCAGCGACTGGCAGAATTGTGGGAGCCTTCGGATCACAGTTGTGTGTCATCAGCTTTTTACTGCTGCTGTATATTTTTTTCTTTGCATTAACAATAATCATACACCATAGCAGAGGCGCTCATTAGCCGCATGCTGGCCACATCTCGATGAAACAGGCATTTGACCAGAGTGTATGGAGATCGTGGGGGCATAAAGTGTGCATCAGCCCATTATTTAATAGGACAACTTTCAATGTTGTCCAATTACAGTAATTGTAAGTCCTTGTAGCTATAGCTAGAAATGTCTTATTTAGCCTTAGGTGGGTGAAATTATTGCGTTACACAGCCGAGTAGTAGTAAGAAATATCTTAATGTTATTAATTGCATTTTTTATCTTTACATGAACGAACCCCACGCCTTATCTTTTTTCTCCCAGTTTATAAAATGGTAATGACTGTTTTTCGTGGTAACGGTTTGAAATGTTATTATCGTGACAACCAGACAGCTTGGTATGGCTACACAGCTCAAAGGTCAACTATATATCTTTTTTAAGGATTTTATTTATATTTGTTCTCGTTATTCTTTAGCCTGAATATATATTTGCATTACTAATATTACTGCACCGGCACGCTGCACTAGTTGATGCGATTCAAGCAGAATATGGTGTTCCTGTATGGCGAACACCAGTGGAACTGAATTTGATAGAAAATTTCAATAAACAGTATCAACAGATTTGTATTAAATTTAAGGTTGAACTGTAACCAGAACATGAGAACGTTTTATGCACACGGTATTAGAGAAGATGTCTTCTGGATATGAGAATAAGAGCTGAGATGTCCCAGAGCTAAGGCAAGGGAATTCATGTCAACAGAGCATCCACAAGATTTTTGTCGATGACTAAATCAACACCACATTGCTAAATCCATGACATCTAGGCAATGTCGTGAAATTTAGTGTCGGAGTGGACACTGTATTTTAGGCAATTTGAATCAAATAAAATACAGTACTTTTTAAATTATATAATATTTCCCTACACATCTTGAAATCTTTAACATATTATCACATGACAACCAAAAACTTCAATGTATTTTTCTGAGATTTTTGAGATAGATTAGCACAAAGTATTACATCGCTGTCAAATGGAAAGAGAAGGCTACGTGGTTATTGACATTTTTTACAAATCAAAAAATCAAAGCATTTTTGAGCATTTAATCCCACTCAGTCAGTCTTTTACTGAAACACATTTTGCTGCATTTACTGCTATAAGTCTTTAGTACAGTATATGTAGAGAGTAAAATGTTTGCTAATTCTTATTTCAAGAATAGGTTAAGTTCAAATAAAATTGAATAGACAAGTTAGATTTGGGCCTGGACTTTAACTGTGCTGTTCTGACATGAAAATGCTTTGATAAACCATCCATTGCATTGCAGACCATTTTTACCTTATATGTGCAAGGTCTGTGTCCATCTGAAAGGTGAACCTCTGCCTTAGTTTTAAGTCTTTTGCAGCCTCCAACAGATTTTCTTTCACAACTAGACGGATGATTTGTACTATCCATCCTCTCATCAACTCCACCCAGCTTCCAGGTCCCCAATGAAGAAAATACCACCACCTCATTTAACCATTGAATTCAGTTGTTCAGGCTGATGTGCAGTGCTTGTTTTCCACTGTGCATTGTCTTTTGTACATAATTCAAAAAGTTCAATTTTGATTTGATGTAAATGAAACACTGTCTTCCATGGCCTGTGGCCGACCTCAAACAGGATCATGGCTCTCTTTCAGTGACAGATTTTTTTTTTGCCTTTCTTTCCATAAAGGCCAGATTAGCAGTGTGCCGTCAAACAGATTCTCCAACCTGAACTCTGGATCGCTGCAGTGCTTTAGTAGAAGGCATCTCTTGTTACTTAAAGCTGTTTCACCTCACACTCAGAAGGCTTCATCATTTCTGATTAAGGCTTGAGAGCGTCAGCTATGTTCACTTTTGCCATTGAGGTCAGACAACAGCCAACCATGGCTGTCCTGCACATTGTTTCAGCATCAGAATCAGCTTTATTTGCCGGGTTTGCACACAAAAAGAAGGAATTTGACTCAATTTGGCTCTCAGTTAATATGTTTAACAATAATATATCAAATGTAAATAAAAATACATATTTTTGTAAATGTGTATATACAGTGTTTTTACCAAAGAGAAAGACATGTTTGAATTAGTGGAAATATGCATGTTATTGTTTTGGGTTGTTGCTTCTGAAATGCTTCCTAACAACGTTAGAGATTGTAATGTGTTGTTCTTGTCAGGTGTCTCAAGGTGGAAATCTCCACTGCACTATGTTAGAGAGATGGGACGTGAGACAACCTCTATTAATTCATTTCTGTTTTTCATTTTTGAGGTAGATCACTTCTCACATTATTCTTTCAAACCATCTGTCTTCCTTGTCCAAAATGCAAACATTGCTGTCTTAGAAGTATTTCCCTGTATTGTCATGTCCTGATTGATTGAGAATCTACACCAACATATCTCTGCAGCTCTCCCAGATTAACCATGGGCCTCTTTACTGCTTCTCTGATTAAGGCTCTTCTTAACCAGCCTGTGAGTTCAAGTGGGCAACCATGTCTTGGTAGGTTTGCACTTGTGCCTCTCCCTGTAATGTTCTGTTTTGGTTTTTGATTATGTTGCTTCTCTCATGCCTTTGGGTTTATTTCCTTTGTAGTTTCTGTCTAGGGGTTTAGTCTGTAGTGTCTTAAGTAATCCGGTCCTTGTATTTGTTCTTATTCTGTCCTTAGGGTTCTTTCTCGGTCTTAGTTTTATCAACCTGTCAGTTTCATTATTGTTTCCACCTGCCTGTCGTTGATTAGCCCCTCCCTGTTTACCTGTCCGCACGCCTATTTATTCCTGCCTTAGTTCTCTGCACTCTGCGAGAACGTCTCAACTCATTCCTCACTTTGAAGTGACCGGTAAGAGCTTTCCAGCCTCTGTTATATTTTTGATGCCCTGTCTGTTTTTGCCCGACCTGTTTTTGCCCGACCTGTTTTCTGTTTTTGGAGTCCAGCACCTGTTAACCCCAGATGTTTTTGTTTTCCCCCAAAGTCTGTTAATAAACCTTTTTCTTTGAGCGCAGCTCCGAGTCTGGTTGAATAACGGGTTCACTCTAAACAAGCCATTACACTCCCTTTCCATTTTCACATCAGTCAAACAGTTCTTCAGTTTATATAACTTAATCCCACCTTCAATTTCTCCACAATTCAATCCCTGCCCTGTCTGCTGTGTTCCTTGTTCGTCTTTATGCCGTTGTTTCACCAATGTTGTTTAACAAACCTCTTAGGCCTTCACAGAATCGTCACAGAAAGATTTACACTCAGACTAAATTACACATATTCGGACTAACTAGTTCACTTCCGAAGGCAAATGATTGACACGGATTTATTTATGGGTATGACATGAAAAGGTAGTTGAATACATTTGCACAACACTTTTATTGGATTTCTATTTGAAAAATAGATTAAAGAGCCACGGAGGATTTTCTCCTCACTTTCCAATTCTGCACCACCCAGAGATGTTGTTATAAATAACCCTTTATGTGCCTTTTTTCCAATATCATGACAGTAAAACGCAAAAAAATGAATCCTGCACAGAAACACTTAACAACTCTCACTGATCTGATTTCTTTCAACGTACCTGTTGGGCTGAGTATTTGCTTTGCTGCAGAAGGAGTCACATGAGTCAAGAACACATAAACCCGTGCTCCAGCTGTCACTGTGTTTTAACAGAACCCCCGTTTAGAAAACGACTGCGAAAGGAGAGGAGGTTGTGATCGCCCTGTTTCCTTTAAGGCACTAACAGTCAGTCACACCATGGAGTGCTGCCCTTGAATCGACCACTAGGAAGTTAACTTATGTATAATTAGATAAGTTTCCTCTTGAAAATAAGAAATTAGGCCACAGGTCTCAAAGGAATCTCCCTCTCCGATCTGACTACATGTTCCACACTGCTTCTTATTTTCCCCTGAAACAAGCAGGTGATTTTTCACTGTAACATGATACTGTGAGGAGTCTGTGTGTGTGTGTGTGTGCGTGTGTGTGTGTGTGTGTGTGTGTGTGTGTGGGGGGGGGGGTAGCACTAGACGAGTGCACACTGTGTACTCTTGTGAATTGGTATGCAGATGTTCTCAGACTTTTATTTTTCTAAATATTACCTACAAACATATCTGTTTGAGCAGCACCAAAAACCTCCAAGACCGGCTGTTTTGCAGCAAAAAAATAAATAAAAAATGAAAAAATAATAATAAAAAAAAGTGAAAAGTGGCTGTTCATATATTTTTTGCCTGTCAGCCCATGTGTTGAATTGTTCCATCTATTGCCTCCACGTAATGTGACATTGACACATTGACATGTCAAGTGAGAGCTCGGAGAAAGGAAAAAAAAAGACGCCCGCCAAAGAGTAGGAGATGAGGGATAGAGGGATACACTTGAGAAATTTCCCGACAGATACCACAAGTGACATAGGCAATTTCTGTGGAAAAATTACTTCATCATAATTTCAATCCCAAAAAGAATTGAAAGGAAAGCCCTGAAGGAGGGAGGCCGAGTCACCTTGAGAGGCATTAGGGGAAACGCTTAGCCACCACACACACGCGCGCGCACGCGCACACAGCCAGTACGGCTCGGTATAATTTCAGGTCCTCATCCAAATCTCAAAACGTTTTCCTCCTTTCTTAATGTGGGGAATATACTTTTGTGATTTGTATTCAGCCATTTTGTCCGTGTCCTTTTTAATGTTAGGGCTACACATCTGTGTTAAGTGCTCAGAGCCTGTGGTATAAGTGAGTTAAAAATATAGAGCCTATTAGTCTGGCTGCTGCTATTACTAGCATCATCTAATCAAAGCTTTATATAGAGCCAGTGGTGCAGACAAACAGTTTCATGTCTCTACCTCACAGTGCCAATCATCAGCTTTTAATTGGATTTCTCTATTATCATTTTTTCCACAAAAAGCCATTAAGATATTACATCTACTTTTACTTTGAGTTAGTCTTTTTTCTCTTCTCTCCCCTCTCCTTGTTCTTCCTAATATATATATTTAATTTTTTTTGAAGGCATATCAAGTATGCCTCGGTTGCCCGAGGCACTCTCTCAAAATAATTTAGTCGTCGTTGATTTCTCTGGGAGAGCTTAATAAATGTTGATGCTGAAATGGGGAGGAAATTGCTAACTGGGACTTACGAGGCTTTTCAAGTTCAGCGTTGCTTAATAGTTGTGTTGATTTTCTGAAGTGGTTCTTAATGATATGAACCAGAGGAGGATTCAGCAACAGCTTTGCCAATTTTTAAAACTCACAGCTGGTTTGTGAATGACGGGGTGAGCAAAGAACACTTACTGACATGAGTTGCTACAAATCTTTGTAGTCTGTGTGTGAGTGAAAGCTGGACAACTTAGCCAGAGTTACTTCCCATTACTTTTTATTTGCTTATTTAGGATATTAAAGGAACAGTTCAAGATGTATAAAGTGTCTTTTTTAAATGTAAGAAATTAATTTCTTACCAGCAGTAGATATCTCTTGGCGTCATTATTTAATATAAATCCTGATTTGTTGGATCCAGTGGCTAAAGTTCATGGCTGCTCGGAGAAGGGCTAGGACCAAATTAGACTTAAATGATTTGTAAAAGTAACTGTTGTCTAAAAAACATCCTGGCTTTTTGTACAACTTTATGAACCTTGAAGCTGTTATCCTGTTTGCATTACATCTTTATTTAAAGGGGACCTGTTATACATTCTTTTAAACATGTTAGGATAGGTTTATGTGCTATACAAAACATGTTCTTTACATTTTTTTGCACAAAATCATTCTCAGATAATGAGTTTTAACCTGCTCAGTTTCGCCTGTTTTGAGCTCCTTTCAGAATGAGCTGTTTCAGGGCTCTGTCACTTTTATGCAAATAAGCTGTAGCTGACCGCGCCCTCCAACTCAATGTTTACACTCACACATTATACACATGAAAATGACTGCAAACAGATGCAGAATGGTACAACCATGCATCTTTGACTCTGAGCCAGACCCAGAAGCTGAAGAAGTGAAGCATCTTACACAACCAGCAAGGATGGAGCAATTGGTTTCTGAATGGTAATACTCTAAAACCGGCAGATGAAGTGGGCAGAACTCCGCTTGGGTTGCTAGGTTAGGGGCTGTGCCCGCTGGTTGTGACGTAACAATCAGGAGGTTTTTCAAACGGCTTGCTTTCTAGACACCAACAAAACATTAATTTATTGCCAAAAAACACAGCTGGATGTTATTTTTAAAACGCTGACAGTTTCTCGAAGCAGTAGAGACCCAAATGGAAATACAAAAATGTGCAAAAAGTGCATTTTGCATAGCAGGCCCTTATAGCATCACACAGTGGCTGCAGATTTGTCGGCTTTGCATCCATGAGGTGAATATCCCATTCCATCACATCCTAAATGTGCTTAATGTACATTAAACTCCTTGTCCTGTTCAAGAATCCAGTGTTAGGGGATGTGAGCTTTATGACATGGTACATTATCCTGCAGGATGTGGACATCCGAAGATGGGTAGACTGTGGTCATACAGGGATGGACATGGTTAGGAACAATATTTAGGTAGGCTGTGGTATTTAAATTTTGCTCAGCATGGGACCAAGATTGTACCAAAAAATACCTATAACCATTATACTGCCACCACCATCCTGAAACATTGATACAAAGCAGGATGGACCTTTGCTTCCATGCTGTTTACACCAACTTCTGACCCTGTCATCTCAGAACTCTTATCTAAACTCATCAGATCAGGTAATATTTTTCCCAATATGTTATTGTCCTGTTATTGGTAAGCCTGTTGGAAATTTAGCCTCAGTTTTCTGTTCTTGGCTGATAAGAGTGGCTCACATTGTTTTTTTTCTACTATTGTAGATCATCTGATTTAGGAATACCTTGGTTGTAACAATACCTTGCTCGCTGCCTTTCTATTACCTAAAACTAGTCTTCCCATTATCCTCTGATTTCATCGAGGCATTTTTTCCACACCGCCACCCACTAGATATTTTCTGTTTTGGGGCCAATCTTTTTAAAGGGACAAAGGGTCGTGTAATAAAATCCCAACAGCTTAGCAGTTTCTTAAATACTCAGACAAGCTCATCTGGCACCAGCCACCCTGCTACGTTGCACTCATTTAAATGACCCGAGTCTACGACACCTGGCTTAAGAGAAGAAAAATTATTATTTTTTAAATATGAAATATGTATAATGTTAATATTAAAGTCAAAAACTTGCCACACTAAATCTCTTTACTTCTTTCTGCATCTCTTCCACATCTACAAAACCCCACAGCACCAATTCTGTTTATACATATGGGCAAATGCCAACATATGAGACCCTTGTGACCTGCACAAAACCCTCCATAACTGCATTTAGAGTTTTTTTACACCTTATTTAAGTTCTTAAATGTATATGTTTGTTTGCAATTGTTTCCGTCAAACTGCTCAAGGGCTGGGTTAAATATCAGCAAAGCAGATCCGTGCCTGAGTCAGAAGGAAAACCTGAAATTGGTGCCCACCTAAAAAGAGGATTAATTTGTCATAGATCATGTAATTGATGAGAGAATGACTAAAAAAACAAAACTGGAGCATCATGTGAAACTGACCTTCCTGTCTCAAGTCCTTTTTGGCGCTTCACCTAGTGTCTCCCATCACTATTTTAACAGAACCACGTTTAAAAAAAACGTGGTTCTGATGCCCTTTAAAATGTAATCAGAAATCAAAACATTTATTTTGCTTCCGATAACCTTCTCAGGAGGCATCATTAGGTAGACTCACAATAATCCCTTTCATCAAAACAAATTCATGTATCTTTTATAAACACTTAATTTTATGCTCCCTCTAATACCCTTGCTCCTTGACCTCTGACCCCTATTCTGTCTGTGGGTGTCCAGAAGCCACGGGGGGATTCCCCAGAAGACCAATGACAGCGGCCGGGGGGACGCCACCCAGAGATCCTCTTACTGTCTGTCGCACAGGGGTAGCACTAAGCATTATAATCTGCAGGGAGCAGGGGAAGAGATTATGTGTGTGTATGTTCGATGATGATGAGGGTGATGCGGTGGGGGGTGGGTCTGGGTCTGGCCGGCATGTTATTTTGTAACCCCTCCCTCGATCATGTACCCATCCCCTCTTGTTAATCTGGAGTCTAGCATGTGGATTAGCGGACACTCTGCAGCACCACTGTTTGACACAGCACTGAGCTTCCTACAGAGCATATAAGATTATGTGTTTAAGCAGTTTACATTCACAGCTCCAGGAGAATATTGGAGTTAGCACACCGGCTAATGACATCCTATACGATCAGAGTGCAGGCACCTGATGTAAATAATGCACTCAGGTTGGTACTGTATAAACAAGTGTTCAGTGTTTGTCTTGTTCTTTGTCCAGTTTTGTTTTTAATGCTCACAACAGGTCTTTAACGCGTGATTTTTTTTTATCCACATGGATGCCTGCCACTCCACCCTGCCCCCTACCAACATGGACAGGTTCACATCACTTTAACACAATCATCAACTTCAGCCCTGGGTGGGTGATTTGACATCTCTCTTTGTTTGGGCTGAGGTAAAATGAGTCTGTTAGTGTGTTAATCCACCAGGATTAAGAAACAACAACAATCCCCAGATGACTGTGTGCTGTGTGAGAGTGAGAGAGTGCAGGGCACTCTCTAGGTGTTCAGCTTCATGTCCAATATCCGCCTCTAAATTTTGGAATCAGTTTCCTGACCAGATTCAAGAGGTCTATTGAAAGTTTCATGCAGCAGCACCATGGAGGGATGATGGTAAAGATAATGATGCCACGTAGGAGGAGGAGAAGAACTGATGTTGAGGTAGGGGTGGAGGGTAAAAGAGTGTAGGGATTAGTTGATATTTCCCTGGCATTACGTACGCTTTGGCGAACATCTACTTAAGTCCTGCCTTATGCGCCGCTGTCTGGAGCGCACACACAAAAAGCCCTCTGTCCCATTCACACACACAATGACTATTAGTACAGTCCAGCTCATCCTCTCAATGCACAGAAGAAAAGAGAGAAAAACATGTTAAGTCTTTGTCCTGCTCTGTCTGGGCCTATTCATTCTCCCATACATGGGAAGGAGAGTAATGGGGAAAAGAGGAGGAAAGAATTGAAAAGACATACATGATGATGTGTCCATTGAGGTTTATGGTTGAGATGGTAAACATTAAGTTATTCAGAGCTGCTTAATAGAGTCTGGGCGTGTGCATACTGTATGTATGGTGACAAAAGAATGCATGCTGTGGCTAAACTAATAAAAAGTGTCAACCAGATATAATTCTCTGTAATCACTGCTTGTGTGTCTTAAAGAAGTCAAGTCCTAAACGGTACCAAACGCTCCTAATTTCAAAGAGGATAAGCTTCTAAGTAACTGATCGGTGAGTACATGAAATCAGCTATTAGTTTTTTTTTTAACATACTTAACGCTCATAAAAACTCATAAAACGCTCATGAAAGTGCTAGAGGTTTGCTGGAGTGGCAGTGACATTGAAAGAAATTCCAAGTAATATACCGATCACAATTTTTTATGCTGATTCAGAATGATTTGTTAGTAGCTACTAATTCTGATGACTTTACTGTTCTTGTCTCATTAAAGTTTTCTCTTTTTACGTGTCCTGTCTGGCAGTGTAGCACTAAGAACCGCTGTCTCAATGCCAACAGATTTACTTTCACAAGTGGAGCATTACTGCTTTTGCTATAGTGTTCCACTTGATATATATGCAAAGCACTTTATTAGATATTATTTTGGGATTATTTCAAGTTCAATGGACACAGAAATGGAAAGGTAAAAGAGAAAGAAAAGGAAGAGAAAAAGATGAGGCAAAACATTAAAGGGGAGAAAAGGTGATAAAAATAGAGTAGAGGAAAAAGAGAGTGCAAGACAACATCGTCAGAGTCTGCTTCTACACCTGCAGAGAGAGATAAAGAAAGAACAGCAAAACCAACCAAAAAAGTATCACAGGAACAAACAACCAATTCCTTGAAAAAAATCACTGAAAAATATGTGGTATTATTTAATACAAGTCAGCTACGCCAGAGCGGATCCAGTCATGGGCCCAGACACCCGAAGCCCAGGGGCACCCCGGCCCTCAGCGGGGCCCCGACAGAGGCATGGAGCCCAGGTCCCATGAAGCAGCTGCCAGGAGTGAGCCAGCACACAGCCCAGCACACAGCCCCGGACACCGAGGACCACCAACGCACCAGTGGGTCAAGGCGCTAGTCAACGGAGGTGAGCCGGGTGGGGAGATGGGCTCAACGCTTAGTGGAGACCTGAGATGCCCCAGGTAGAGGAGGCAGTCCAAAACCCAACCAGACGAACACAGGCAAACACAAAACCAGGGACACAGTCACATTCAGACGTTCCCACCCTAGTGCCCACTCATACAACCGTTCATAACTACACACGGAAAGAAAAAAGGAACCATGTACAAACACTTGCACTCACATCCTCTACTCCCAGGTACCAGCACCCCAGATGGGTATCCAGCCCCAGATACTGGAGGTGAACCCCATCATCAGGATGACATACCAAGTCCATTCTCCAACCACCCATCCTGATCCTTGTCCCAAAGACCCACAAGCCCCTCCACCCAGAGATGGGGCCAACTCAATCTGAACAAACTGCCTCCCCCATATCCAGCCTACACAACCTCAAACACCAGAAACCCTTCCTGGCACCACCAGGATTCAAACCCAGGTCCGCTTCATCAAAGTCATGGACTTGGCCCCCTGCTCCATAGAGGGACTAAAGTGCATGTCAAAAATGGATTTTTTTTGTCCTCACTTTTACCGCTCTAAAATATTGATACTTGGATGGGATGAGAGGTGTTCGACTGTGTGCAGGTATGATATTTTTAAATTTAAAGTTAAAAAGTAACTCACCCAGATATAATTGCATTACCCCCACCCCACAGACAAATTTTGCAAAATGCCCCCAAAGTGGGAAATAAATATTGCAACTAAATAAGTTCACATAAAAGTTTTAAAAATATTAAAATAGCACCCTAAGCCAAGTTTATACAGTTTATCTACCAAAAAATAGGATTTTTTGGGATAAGCTACACTTTAGGTTTTTATCACAGGTGAAATTGGTATATTTTTGTGACCATGTAATTATACAATGTTTCTTTTGTTGTTTTTGTTTGGATGTTACAGTTTCTAGAGATATTGCTGTTCCCAACATTGTGCACTCCTGTCAGGACAGCCGTGTAAGGCTTAAAGGTTCTGTGCAAGTATAATCATCTTTGGCCATTATAACTGTCACTCTAGGATGGTCAGTCTGGAGTGTTTCATAAAATGGTATGGTGAAGATCTGAGTGTAATATTTTATTTATTTATATAGTGAAGTAAATAGTTAGGTGGTAAAAATGTGTTTCTTTAAACTGAGGCTTTTATGAAAATTAAAATAGTTTTAGTAATACTGAAAAGGTAATCTGTGCATTTACTATTTCCCAACTTAAAACTACTTCTACTACTTTACAACTTGGTCTTCTTCTTTCAGCTTTTCCCTTTCAGGCGTCGCCACAGCGAGTCATCTGTCTCCAACTAACCCATCATCCATCTCCTGCATCTTCTTTTCTCACACCAACTACCATCATGTCTTTTTTCACTCCATCCATACATCTCCTCTTTGGTCTTCCTCTAAGCTTCCTGCCTGGCAGTTCCAGCCTCAACATCTTTCTACCAATGCCTAGTTATTCCTAAATCTAAACTAGTACACAGATTGTGGAACCAACTGCCCCAATAATTTAGGCCAACTCACCGGCTCTTAAATCAGTTTGAGAGTATTATTGACAATATTTTTTTCTTCCCAAAATATTACGATCTTACACATTTTGAGAATTGTTTCATAATATCTGTAATTAGTTGCATAGTGTTTTTAATATATACTTTTGCTCAAGTTTCTCTTGCCATATAATGTACAGCATTTAGTCAACAGCTGTTGCTTTTAAACCTGCTTTGCATATCAATATGATTTGATCTGATTTGATTCTTTTGGGTGTTTTTTATGATCTGTTTAAGTTTTTGTTTTACTTCAGAGGACTTTTAAATGCATTTTTCTTGCTTTTCCATCTTTTTGTAACTCAGCCATCTCTCTTTTTACTTTAGTGGCTGCCACTTCCAATCTCTCTTCTCCTCCTTTCCCTTCCCCCTTTTAACTCATTCTGAATTATCCATGGCCGCATCACTCCCTCGCTTTTCCTCTTTTCCTCACTCCATCCCCCTCTTTTGCTGTCTACACATTCGCTTACTCTATGTCTCATCTCCCCCCTTCTCTCCATCTCTCAATTTGCTCTATTACTTCATCGCAGCCTTTCACTTTCCGCAACCTCTCTCTTCATGCCCCCCACCCCCCACGTCTTTTCCCTTGCTCTTCTCTGTTTCTCTTCCTCTCTCCTCTCTCCTTTCTCCCACTTCCTCTGTTTCTCTATGTCTCTCACTTAGTGTAACTGTAGGATATAGGTCAGCAGGGCGGCTTGGCTGACTCGTGTCTAGACTCAGCCTCAGTCTTGGGGGCATGCAGTCACACAGCGGAGAGCATTGACCAGCACAATCATCGCACCACGGTGCAGCTCCATTGACTGCCTGACTGTGGAATGTGTGTCTGTGCAAAGCAAATGCAAACACACATATTGGGGGGGGGCAAAAAAAAAAAAAAAAAGCTGAGGGGCAAAGTTCTTGTATGAAAGCTTTGTTGCAATCCTGCACATTAGCAGCAGCAATAATGGTATCCATAGGAGAGAAGAAAGTGGAAGAAATGCCCGTGTAAATGTCATTAGCTGAGAACTGATATTTACAGCAGGACAAACATGACCACAGGGTGTCTCTTTAAACTGATCTTAATTTACAGCTGTGCATATTAGCTAATCCTGTGCTTTTGTGCCGTTGTGTGATTAACATGTATTTAAACCAAATGCATGTTAGAAACTGACATTATCTAATATAAGATAGACTTTAAAGATGTGTGGCTGAGTGTGTGTGAGCTGAATGCGGTGGAAACAATTTGTGTGCGTTATAACGGGGGGTCGACAGCTGTACGGCAGTATGAGCTGCAGGGTGAAACGCGTTATGGGGAAGACTAATGTGGCTATGGCGCGCATCTGTTTGCAATATTTGCATTGTGGAGCAGTAAAGCTGTCTATGTTGGGAGAACGTAGGACTTCGCATCATTTTGTTCTTGACCAAAAAACCAAAGACTATGATTAAAGTAGCTGACTTAAGCAACAAAACATGATTTAGAATTCAGTTTAGATTAGATAACTGTTATCAAGTTTACCCAAAAGGAAATTGTCTAATAAATGTAAGTAAGCCAGTCCAATGTCCTCTGAATTGATGGAAACATGATTGTACGCGAGTGTTTGTTAAGGCAATGATTCATTCAAATGAGTACATGTCCTCCCCCTCCTCCTTCTTCAGCTGCTCTTTTCTGCCTGCAGTTCAGATGTGCTCCTGTGTGTAGATCTATCTATCTATCTATCTATCTATCTATCTATCTATCTATCTATCTATCTATCTATCTATCTATCTATCTATCTATCTATCTATCTATCTATCTATCTATCTATCTATCTATCTATCTATCTATCTATCTATCTATCTATCTATCTATCTATCTATCTATCTATCTATCTATCTATCTATCTATCTATCTATCTATCTATCTATCTATCTATCTATCTATCTATCTATCTATCTATCTATCTATCAAGTTTTTCTTTGAATAGTTTTTTTTATTTTAATTTGCATCTCACTTTTTAGTCTGCTCAGTAACAGTGATGTCCTCACTTTTACCGCTCTAAAATATTGATACTTGGATGGGATGAGAGGTGTTCGACTGTGTGCATGCATGTGTGTATGATGTGCACGAGCATTGTCAGCATCCACGGATGCTTCATATTGCACACAAGACCAGGAGAGGAAGAAAAGTGAATTTTCACATGACTTTTCTGGAGACAAATCCAGCCTGCAATGTAGCTTCTTGTTCGTCTTACTCCCAGCCCATAAATAATGTCACAACTTTTGTCGGCGCCGTCTACCTCCTTTACCCCCCATCCTCAGAAGGGTAACCTATTATTTCCTAACTGTGCATTTATACCAGTTTTCTATTTTTCTTTGGATTTAAAAACATATAAAATCACGAAGTAAGAAAAAATCTAATTCTGAGAAAAGAGCTCATTGATGACATAGCTAAGACAAAGTAAGTGATCAATCAAGCTTTTTCACTGTTTTCCTGCTTCATTTAGATATCAGTCAGTTTGTCCCCATGTTACACATAAACTCAATAAAGCTTAGACTTATGCATTATATTTCATTTTGGCCTATTGGGCATTTTAATTTGCACCAAAAAGCTGTTGCTTAGTGTAGGAATACACATTTAAATAACATTGCTGACCAGTAAACCATAAGTTTGACTAATCAAAATATGATAATGATTAGACCAGGTACTCCTCTAAAACACTCTTCATACTATTGCATATCTGCCTCATTCAAGTCTGCTCTAGGTTCCTCTTGCATCCACAATTTTAACTCGAGCTAAGTCAGACTGCCACATATTCTTTGCACATATAAAAAAATACCTCCCCACAGGTAAGGAAGGTGCATCAACTCTATGCAAACGTAGCAATGGCTCGTTACTTGATCTCATAATGTGGCATGCAGACGCTCTATCTGCAAAAAATATTATTCTATCACCTCAGCTTGCCAAATGCTTGAAGCGACTGATACAACAGGGGCTGAGTAATCCCCCTAATATTTACTTGAACATTTGGAGGCACTAGTAGCCTGTTTATAGAACAATAAACTTTCACTTCCAGAGGTTCAAATAATCACTAAGAAAAAAAGGGAGAGAGAAAGTACCTTTTATTTACTCAATACCACAATTTAAATCTTTACAAACTTCATCCAATCGGGACACAATACACTGCATGTAACAAGGATGAGCTTCAAAACACGGAGCTCATCCTTCATATAACTGACAGGAACTGATGTTTTACAACATGGGTAAAATGTCTTCACGTTTAGAACCGCTTAAAATAAATGTTTTTATGCACAAACATACACTGCAAGATAAACAGCGTGACCACAGCTTTAGAGAGGCCCAGAAAAGGAGCTTTTTGCTAAAGGCCACAATTCCTGAAGTGGGGAAAAAAAGCAGTATAATCAAAGACATCAGACAATAGCAACATCATTGAAAGATTAAAGGCATCGTAAAACAATGTGGCGTGTGGCCTGAGAGCACCTACAGTTGATTTGGATTCCCACGTCAATAATACACAATTCCCTCCCCTCTATTAGAAGCATCTTGATATTTATTTTCTTAACAGATTTCCATCATATAATTAAAACTTTAAACAGATGCAATTGCCTTTCCTATTTATGAGTGTGGAAATATCAGACATGAACTTTGGAAAATATATACACCTTACACTGATATTTTTTATGTCATCATTTAATTCTGATTTCATAGAAGTAAATACCAGGTGAAATAAAACAATCCACCACCTCTCTCTGAGTCTTTTTTTGAACTTCTTGGAGCTGAAACCTATTTTATCCTCTATCTATCTGGAGGGCATTGAGCTGTGAATGGAGATGTTATTACAAGGCATTATGTGGGAGATAGGTTGTTATGATCACTCTGCAATATTACCTTTGCAGGAGCATATAGGAATGATGGAGCTTGATCCTACTTAGCACAATGTCATCCACCGTATGTATCCTCTCATTAAAAGAACAAACAACTTGACTTTCAGAGTTCAATGTGGGATTTTTTTTTACTTCAACTTTGATTGATACAGGGTAGTGGAGTGGCTTACTATTTTCTTTACAAAGCTAAGCAGGGTTTTACTGCAACTATGAATTCAGAAGTCTTGAGGGTCCATGTTACTGTTTTTACATATTTATATTTCCTCAATAAAGTTTTTATAATGTACACATTGAGGAGCATTTCTGACAAACGTCTGGAAAAACTTCTTTCTTTATTGCTATTTTTCCCTTTCAACTTCAACTGATTTGATTTTTACAGAAAATGTCAATAAGCCATAACGTCTGTCACATTGATGGTTGCTGATAGGAAGGTCTCAAAATCAATTCAGCTAAAGTAAGTGCATCATAGTAACAGCTCCTGTTTAATAATTTTCTAGACATGAAGCATTACATGGGCTCTATAAAATGCTGACAGTGATGGCTCTAATGTTCAGTTCCTGTCAAAATGTATGTATATTGCTGAGAAAAAGTATTTCCCCCTTGTTGATTTTATTTCTGTTTTTGCTTTTGCTAAATATTTCAAATCATCAAACAATTTTGATATAAACTTTAATATGCCTTTCTGAAAATATAACTGTGCTTAAACCGAATTAGTGCCCGCTGTTCTTTTCATGTTGACTATACCACTCCAAATCCTTTATCAGAGGTGGACTAGCTGGTGTGCTTTAGGTCCTTGTCCTGCTGCAGAAGTGCTCTTGAGCTTAAGGTCACGAATACTTATGGCTGGGCAATCGCCTTCAGCTACTACCACCACCATGTTTGACTTCTTTTTATTTTAAATGTGTTAACAGGGCTCACGCCTACACTTTTGTTTCATCAGTCAACAGAATATTTTCCCAAACGTCCTCAGGAGCATCATGATGTTTTTGGGAATTTTGTAAAGCTACTGTTTTGGGTCATCTGCACTTTTCACCTTGGGACTCTCTGTAGGATGCAGTCTCATTATTACTGTTGATAAATAACATAAACACTGACCTTAACTCAGGCAGGTAAAGTCTGCAGTTTTTCTGCAACTTTGTGGAAGAGTTGTTGGAGTAATTTTCGTAGACTAGCCAATCTTTGTGAATAATAATGCTCACTGGAGCTCGATGGTGTCCCGCATCATTAGAAAAGGCTCTATAACTCTTGCCAGAATCTATGTTAATGACTTTGTGTCTCACTGAAATTTCTTTAGGAAAAATGCCTCAAATTTCATTTGAGGTATTTTATCTTAGTTATAACAATTATTGTTGTCAGGCAGGTTCTATTTAAGTGACTTATTGATTCTACAGGCCTGCCAGTAATCTGGTTTGGCTGTAGCTTGTAAAATTGTTCCAAAAAATGTGGCACATCACACTTAATTCATAATTTTATAAGGGGACCAAAACTTTCTCATCAGGCCAGGTTAGTTTGAATGACCTTCTCCCCTTAATAAATTCAATAATTGAAAACAGTATTTGATATTTGCTCTGAATGTCTTAACAGACAAAGTCTCTTCAGGGGCAACTACCTTTTCACGGTGCTGTAAAAAGACTAGTTCAAGATGTGGAGCAGCACTTTCAGACAAAAGCTTTGCCAACTCATTCTAAAACCTAATCATACAAAATGAGGTCCATCATACAATGATCTTCAGATGTGAAGTGTCTAATAATAGTAAAATTGAAAGAGGTCTTTCCTTCTTTAATTTCCCTGCGTAAGATATAAACTTCAGCTTGATCTGTTCTAATTGATAACACCTCTAGTGTATAACTATGCTCTGTAGTTGTTGCGTGTTTCAATGATAGGCAAGAAATTACTGAGAGCTGGAGGACTGCTTTGTGACATGTTGTGGGAACAATCATCTAATCTTGAATGTGAAGAAAACAAAGGAAATAATTGTAGATTAACAGTAGATAACAGTAGCATATACAAGAAGGGACTCAGCAAATGTGCTAGCTGAAGAAGCCATAGATCCTTCAGTGTTTGCAGCAAGACACTGCATATCATCAATAAGTTTGATGTGGAGAGTGTAATCAGCTGATCAAGCTGATAAAAAAAGCTGGCTCTGTTCTTGGGACTACTCTGGAAACACTTGAGATGATGTGCAAAGAAGGATTCTTCAGAAAATGAAAAACATATTGTGCAAACCTAAGCATCGATTTCATGAGGGTGACTTATAAACAAAGCTTTGAAGACACATGGGGGAAAAAATTATGTAAAACAACATTTAATTTCCCTTTAGCTTTAATACAATAATTTATATTAAATTAAATTTAAAAGCTTGAATTAAATTAGATTACATTGCATTGAATTGAATTGAATTGAATTGAATTGCATATGTTTAGCTGGAAGTTGCAGCCGGTTTGCCTGCCTGAGAATAAACACAGATCACTTTGGGAAAACACGCAGTGGCAGCTCAGTAAAAGTACACAAGTTCAGTTTCCATCAAAACTAAAGCTTCCTAATTGAAATTCCTCTCCTTTGTATGACCTGAAAACTTACAAATCCGCCAGGCTTATACCAATGCTCTTATTTCCTGGAAACATATCTGACCAGTAGATGGCCTGTCCCGCTGACCTCATGTGCTTCTGTGGTATAATTTATATGTGTGCATTTCACTGATGTAATAGCATTGCTCACCCTAACCCCTGCTTTCCCTTCCCTTCCCCATCTCCATTTACTCTGTTCTCCCATGTTGACCCAGGCAACACTGTCACTTCTTATCATGCTTTGTTCTTACAGCAAAAGTGACCCTACATGGTTGTGTGGTGAATTGTTATCCATATTTTTTGCTGCTTGAATATCAATCAGGCTATTTTCTTCAACACAATTTATTACTATATAATTACAGTAGCCTTTCTCAAGTATGTGTGTTGTCTTTGTCTTTTTTTCTTCTTCTTTTTTTTTTATAGTGTCCTGTCTGGCAATGTGGCGTTAAGAATTGTTGTCTGAATGCCAAAAAGAGCCCAATGGATTTTACTTACAAGCGGAGCCATACTGCTTTTGCCATAGTGCTCCGCTTGATTTATACGTGCAAGAAGCTTTATTAATGCAGGGAAAATTTCATGTTATATGGACACTGTAACAAGAAGGTGGAAGAGAAGAGAGAAAAAAAAGGAGAAAGGGTAAAAGAAAAAGAGGAGAGAAAAGGGAGAGAACGATTCATCCTCAGGGTGCTTCTTCACCGGCAAAGAGAGATATAAAAAGAAAAGCACAACCAGCAGATAAAGTATTACAGATACAATCAACCAAGGCATTGATACCATCACTGAAGAATATACAGTATTAATCAATACAATATGTATAAAGTGACAGCTGAAGATAATAATGGGGGTTTTGTTGTAATAGGTGTGTTGTCTTTGTCAAATGCATTGATCCTGTCATATCCAGGCCTCTTGAAACTAAAAAAAACAACAACCTACAAACGTGTCCTCAATGTTTGGATATTGCTCTACTGGGAACGCTAGAGTAAGATGCAAAACTAACTCAGTCAAACATCTTCCCAAATGAGCCACGCTGTTCTGGGTATGCCTGAGCTTCCATGTTGATGGGTCTTTTTTTTTAACCTATGTCCTTTTTATTCAAGTCATTGTTTTGAAAATTGCTCTCTACAACAGGTGTTTTTCTGCTGTAATGTGGCCGCTGTTCTGGTTTGTTGTGGTGAACTAAGAGCTGAGCCAAACAGAAAAGCTCTAAATTCACAGGTCCATCTTCTGATCTTCTGACCTTCACCTGTGGTCATCAGGTATGGCTCATGACCAAATGAACAAGATTCTTGATACAAGTGGCTGAAATTAACTTCATCCAGAGCTCGGTCTTTTAGAGATAGGGTGAGGAGCTCCTTCATTTGTGGGGACTTGAAGTAGATCAGCTTGTTCTCCACATTGAAAGGAGTCAACTGAGGTGGTTTGGGCATCTGATCAGGAAGCCCCCTGGGTGCCTCCCTTTGGAAGTTTTCTGGGCACGTCCCACTGGGAGAAGACCTCGAAGCAGACCAAGAACTCGCTAGAGGGACTGTATATCTTGTCTTGCCTGTGAGCGCTTTGGGATCCCCAAGACAGAGCAGAAGGATGTCACCGGGGAGAGGGATGTTTGGGTTTCCCACCTGGACCTGCTGCCCCAGCAATCCAATCTTAGATAGGTGGCAGACGAGAAACGGACGGATGGAAGGTTTTATTTATTTTTTAACCAAAGCAACTTTATATTCGGAAACAATATTGGCACTCACCGCTGTGGTCTGGCTGCTAACTCACTGCTTGAGTAACGTGCAATGTTGGGATTTGCCTTTTATCTGCTCAAGCATGGCTCTTGTGTGGCAAGACACCTTATGGAACAAAATCTTACATATTGTCATTGTAACTTGAAGTAATTCCACATTTTAAACCAATTATTTCTCTAAGAAATGCTGCATCACATGGTTAAAAAACTGCAGGCCGTTAGCCCTGGAGTCTCTGGTCATGAAATCCTATGAGCGACTGCTGCTGAAGCATCTGAAGGATATCTGAAGGACTCTGCTGGGCCCACTGCAGTTTCCCTACCAGGCAAACAAGTCAGTCAATGATTCAGTCAACTTGGGACTACACTTCATGCTGCAAAACCTCAACCACCCAGAAATGTATGTCAGAATCCTGACAACCCTGATCAACCCAGACATCACCTTGCTCACAAGAACCCGCACAAGAACCATCAACACCAACATCCCCCAAGGGTGTGTTCTCTCCCCACTCCTCTTCTCCCTGTACACAAATGACTGAACCCCAGCCGACCCGTTTGTGAAATTCCTGACGTTTGCAGATGACACCACTATCATTGATATGATCCAGGAACGTGACAATTGTGCATCCAGTGAGGAAGTGGATTGACTGGACCACTGGTGCTATCAGAACCACCTGGTGCCAAGCCCATTCAAGACAGGAGATGATGGGGGACTTCTGAGAACGCGACTCCATGTTGCCTCCCCTCACCATCCTCACCTGAGATAGTTCCTATTAAAACTCAAAAAGTACAACTTTGCACAGGAGCTTCTGGTCATCTTGTACATCGCCTTTATTCAGTCTCTCCTGTGTTCGTCCATCACTGTGTGGTTTGACTCATCCATAAAACAGAACAGGTTGAAACTACAACTAAGGATCAGGTCTGCAGAGAGAATCATCAAGGCTGACCTTCCCTCCATCCAGAACCTCCACGGGTCCAGGGGCAGGAAAAAGGAAGCTAACATCTCTGCACACCCAACACATCCTGAACACAAGCTGTTCAGACTTACCTTCAGTCAGGGTGCCCACATCGATACCCTGCATATTTGAGAAAAGTGGAACCAAAGTCAAATTCCTTGTTTGTGTGCACAAACTTGGTGATTAATGCTGATTCTGATTTGGCCTTTGAAATGTTTTTGGGACTCTTTTATAAACCCAAATTTCCCAATTGAAGGACAATAAAGGAATTCTTATCTTATCGTATTTGGCTGTAATCAGAACCATTATCTCACCAAAAATTGCGTCGACCGAATGATGTTGAGAGATTATTGTCGTTGACGTATAATAGTTTTATGATTGCACAATTTTTTGTGCCAGCATTATATTTATCATTTAGCATTTAATATTGAACTCCATTTGATATTGTACTGTAATTGTGGCATATTAAAATGTAGTGTATATCTAATGCTTTTTTTTTTTTTACAATTATAAATCCTGTTGGATTGGTTTTGTTTGTTCATAAGTTGGCTCCTTGGTTTTTTGAAAATTATATTTTTAAAAATGTGTGTTTTTTTTTTTACTTTATGTAAGAAACACTATTCCAAAATTGTTGAGCTGTTGGCCTACATTGCCAAAGGCTCAGACTCTCAAGATTTTTCCATACCATTTCTGAACTTTTCCAGTCTTCCATCACTCTGTAGTTTTATCAATTCCCGGTTGGAAATACAACAAAAACACTCAGTAAAATTGGAATACTGGCCTCAAAAGTTAAAAATTAACTTAAATTAAACCAAAACAATGTATTGTGTTTGCATCCAAAGTTTATAGACAGAGTTGGCCTTGTGGAATTAGGTAAGAAAATCTTACATTTAGCCGAGTTCCTCTGACTCAAACTGCAGGCTGATTCATTTCCCAAAATTGAAAAGATTGGCAGAATCTGGCTTTGTTTCACCTACTCTGTGTAAGGGTATATGATGCTGCGCTAAAAACACCAACATTCAGTAAGTAATTAAATATTTCACACTAGATTACTTGTCACTTGATTTGAAGTCACTAGCTAGAGCAATATCTCCTTCTACTTTGTACTTAGATTTCTATATCATTTTAGTAATTAATAATAATAACGCTGATATCCCTCTGCCAACATCCCGTGTTCCTACGAAAACAGCATTGTTTTTATCTGCAGTTCAGATAATGTCCCAACATTTTTGAAAATCATTTTTAACACTTGTGTCTAACTTCTACTCTGCTGTATTTGTGTGTGTGTGTGGGTGTGTGATCATTAGGTTTGTCCACTTCAAGTATTAATGAAAGCTCCGCTGTGTCCCTAAAAAAAAAGAGTAACACTGATACACTTGCAGAGCACCCCACTCATGTGTCCTCAGCCATTATCACTCCCATAAAGACTTGCTTATATAATATGTCCAGCCATTAATGGAAAATAACACTCGGCTCCAACAAAGGACAGAAATGCAATTACTGTTCTGAATGGTGGTGCTGCTCCTTTTTCTTGCCCAGAGAGGAGAAAGAGAGAGTCAGGCAGAGTTACCAGGAAGGACAGAAAGCAAGAGAAGGAGTTAGAGGACTGGCTGCCATTTATTGAAAGAGAAAATTGTGGAGGGGTGGAGGGAGTGTGAGCAATAAGAACAAAGAAAGGATGAAAGGTTATAGTGGGGAAAGGGTCATTATTAGCTCTTTTGTTGTTCCATAATCCATGATGATCTGTGGTTGTTATGTCTTGGGTAGATCTCTTTGAGAACTTGCTGGGCTTTGGGGCAGTAGGTCAGTGAGTTTACTTTGTCAAAATCCACGTTATCCCTATGCCTACACCTATACCAGGGGTCGGCAACCTTTACCACTCAAAGAGCCATTTGGACCCTCTTCACACAGTAAAGAAAACACTGGGAACCAGAAAACCCTTTTGAAATTTTAAATGAAATAACGCTGCATATAACAGGGTTTTTTTGCAACAGAATGGACCCGCGGCAGAACCAACGCACCTTTGCGCTTGTTGTTGTTTTTTCCGCACGAAGTACAAAACTTCTACTGTTGTTTTATGGAAATCATCAACTCTGCTAATGTCAGAGTTTTTATTTTGAATAACACTTGGTGCGAGTAAACCCACGTCATGGTCGGGTCATTTGATTTTCAGCCCATATAAACGGTACATCCAGAATACTTTCTTTTCTTTTAATCCAAACACATTTTAATCACACCCGGAAAAGTTACGCACGTAAACGAGCTCCTGTCAATAACCAGCTAACAAGCTAACAGCTGCATTAGACTTTAATTGGCCGCGCAGGAAAACGCTCACAGTGCCGAGCCAAGCGATGTTCATGTTTCCTCACTTTGAAAATGAACAAACGTTAGATATAAAAACGACTTACCCTGCTGTTTAGCTCTCTTTACCCTCATCGATGACTCCATGTTATTTTAGGTCCTGTGTCACCGTGGTGTTCTTGTCATTTGTAGAATTTACTACAAATAAGCAGCATTTAAAAATACCGCCTCAACTACGCCTCGCTGTGTTTATTTCATCTCTCTGCAGCCAGTCAGCTAGCAGTTCTTCTTCTTGAGTTTATTGGCGGTGAACAAACATCTTTTCAGTGTGCATTACTGCCACCAACTGGTGAGGAGTGTTCATCAGCCAACATTGACGACAGCCTGCATGAGGTAAACGGCTCTGCGACATAATTATTTTCAACAGCTGAGCCACATCAGAAGGATCAAAGAGCCACACCTGGCTCGCGAGCCATACGTTCCCGACCCCTGACCTATACCAACCCAATTCCTTGGTTACCCCAAAGGGTAGTAGTCCTCCCTTCGTTCCTTACTTAAAAATAAGATAGTTGCTATTAGAATGCTATATGTCACAGGAAATACATCATAAAAAACAACTAAACTAGTATGTTATCGTCATAGATTTCTCCAATGAAAACAGGATGTTCAAATCTGTAGTTTGGTTTCCAATCATGAATCCAGGCATTTGACGATACAGTTTGCTCCCGTCAATAAATCTTTCAGGCAGAGCTGTTTGCTAAGTTGCAAGGTTAACGTTAGCGTGTTTCCTCCCTGAATTGATCACTTAGCCTGTAACATATTTTAAGGCAGCTTCAGTTAATTGGTTGTGGAAAAATGTACATAAAAAGTTGTCATCCAGCGTCGTAGGATCCACAAATGCTAACTTCACTTTGAACGTCACGAAACGTCATAAACGGATGTATCATTAATATACATGTTGTTGTCGTTTTAAGCCAATTATTGAAGCAACAGTATTGCTAAATATAATATAGTGAGAAACAAACGTCACATGATCACCATTTATTTTGACAGAAGAATATTTTGAAGCAATAAATATGACCCATTTTACACATTTTCTACTGGTGTAAAAACTTTACAATGTTATCAAAACTACAACAGTCAATTAAAACTAGGTGTTAAAATGAGGTTCGTAACCGCAAGTAGTTTTGACTTGAACTACTTTTATTTATTTGTTTCTTAAAGCTAGAGAGTGATACCATCATGATATATTAGAATATTTTAATCATAGAAGACATTTTTTGTCAGACATTCTCTGTAACAAGGAAAGAAAGTGATTCATCTGAGTAAATATGGACGTTTCTGAGCGTGTTTAAAAGTGCAGCTCAGAACCTCCTTGTTGCCATGGGTACTCCTGAACAATCAGTTTTAGGGCGTAGAAAGTTTTTGGGACGTCCTTCTGTAGAGTTAGAAGAAAAAACGGTGAAATGGGATTCAGCCTGACTATTTTTCTCACATGGAGGTTAAAACCTGTATTCACAACTTTCAAATAAGACTGAGAGATTTCTAAATTCATGAATAAGGTCTCCTCTCAGTTCAGAGGCACAACTTTTGGACTGGACATGAAAATCAAAAAGTTGACCCAACGAAACATAATTCAAGTGATGTTGCTCGTTACCACCTATTTCTACTTTGTCAGATATTTTACTCAACCAGGAGAAATCTGTTCATTTGCTTGAGCTAGATGAAGATAACCAGCCATGGTCCAGGCTCTTGTGACAGGCATGGTGTCAGGAGAGCTTGTCGTCATATTTGTCAGATTTATGCAACACGCCAAATGGGCTGAGGGCAAAGACGCACGCAGGGACGACGTGTGTGCATCCATGAGTGCATCTGTGACGTTTATGTTTAAAGCAATGCAGTGTGTATGTATGAGTAAATACGCTTGCAGCAAAGGCAGGAGCACACACTGTTAACGATCGCAAAGAAGACAGATCACTAAAATGTATTCACGGTTTGAGTGTGCAGGTTTATGTGAAGCTTTGATGTAGAAATGTGCACTCTCCTCTTTTTCTATCCTCTTAATTTGGAATATTTTGTTGTGACTTGCCACACTTCTGAATACTTATTATATAGAACAACTGTTTGCATGGCTAGATTATGAATCATCTCTATGTTGCAAACCACCCCCTAAACACATCTAACCTTCACAGTTCAGCTTCTGGGTGAGCTCATGTGTTAGTCAGCGTGCAAATGTGGGTTACTGACCCTAACATGCATGCTGCAGCAGAGTGGGATGCTCCTTCTGCAGCAGCACAACGAATGGTTGTAGAGCACCTGACATGTTCCCAAATAATCAATCAGTATGTTGAAAAGTCATGTGTTGCACATTCATTTTATTTTATTTTCCTACAAGGGGGCCTGTGCCGATTACTTTTCTTTAAAATCACTACTGTATTCAATTAACCTCAACAAAATAGTTTTGTTTCTCTCCACGGACCAATTGTCCTCCCGTTTCCCTTTTTCTCGTTGGGAAGACGAAACGATGGCGATTAAAAATGTAAGCTCCTCGTTTTTTTGTGAATAATTTATCAGTGAGTGGCATATGTTAAATATGCGTTGAAAGCATACATTAGATTTATTTTGTATACAAATGAGCTCCAGGCATGCACCCTTAGGGGGGAGATTGTAGCCTGAGAGATTTGGCATCCACCGATGGTGTATTATTTAGATGTGCATAGATTTCCAGTCCGGTTCCTGCTGTTGCTTTTGTTAACTGGGCCTGATTAGACCACAGATTGCTTTACGTGACGGGTGGAAGCGAAGCTTATTCAGACATGCACATGTACATCCAAGTCGATTCATTACGGTACAATAAATATCACAAAGTTCCTATGCAAGCCTTTTGTTGAATGGTTATTTTTGCAGTGATTTTGTCGTTTTATCTTATTTTTATCACTTTATTTAATTGTTGTTTTGTTAGTTTTCTGTACAGCGCTTTGTGATTGCTTTGTCTGTAAAAGGCGCTTACAGTTTTTTTTACGATTGCTTAAGCACAATTTTGAAAACAAGGCTCAGAATTTCAAAACACTATTAGCACAACTACACACCCAATGTGCAGAACCCCTCAGATCCTGTGCAAAATAAAACACTCTTGTAAAAACTATATACACAGTGATAAAAACTGTGTGAAACACACACATTTCATAAGGCTTAATTCGGTTTGAACCAGTTACATGAAACACTTTTAACAATTCTACCTCTCAGTGTTTAGAAAACTGTAAGTGAAGTACACAGAGAAAGTAAAAATATACAACATGGTAATTGGTAAAACACAACACAAAATCAATGCTGCAGACAATTGAAAATCTGATTTATTTCTCTTCATATTACCAAAATCTGTCAACATAGACAATTGCAGAAAAAAAAACTACATGCCCCAACGCTGTAAGTCCAGATAAATAAAAATACTGTACTGCCAGTACAGGTAAAAAATGCTGTAAAGTAAAAGAAGAAAACAAAAAGAAATCTGAGTAACATAAATGACAGTAAATGCTACACATTTCTTCGCCTAGCTGGATGTGGCCAGTGAATTTCATCAACATCGTAGGCAATATCCTCATTGGCAAGACAACGTGGGAAGAACCGTCTTAAATGATGGATCCATCCTTGCACAGCTGACATTTGACAAATTTGTTCCTCTTCTTCTTTGAGGACGCTCTCCTCCTGTTTCAGGTCTTCTTCCACCTCTTCCTCCTGCTCGTCCTCCACGGAGTTTCCCTCTCACCCTCACTCCTCTTCCTCTGACTTCTTCCATTTAGGTTGAAAGCAGGTGAACTCACCTGCTGCAATTTTGTAGAGCTCAAACCAGATTGCCGTGTCTACAATAAAGAAATCGCGTGTTTGCACACCTGATGTGTGTGTTTGATCGACTGGCTCATGGGTGTGGTGATTTGTCAGTCAGTGCTTTGGAATTGCAAGGAAGAGACATCATGATATACCTTAGTGTCTAACATGGACAAAGTGTGTTTAGTCTTTCGCAAATCACTGTGTGTATTGTTCTGCACTGACTGCGCTGACTTTGTGTTTATAGTGGTGAGTATCTGGTGCTATGTTTCGCTTCTTGAGTGAACGGTGTTGATAATTGTGTAGTTCTTTTGTTTTTAGTGTTTTGCAATTGTAAAAAAAAAACTGTAAAAGATATACTTTACTTGCTTACTTACTTACAGCTGTGAAAAGTCTGGAAGAAATGAATAATCGTCTAGTGAAAGGTACATCTTTTCAATGTAATAATATTTACTGCACTCACTGTCTGACGTTCGTATACTTTCAAAGATCACACCCCACACTCAAAGAGAGACTGCACATATATTGCCTCGTTGCAGTTACAAAAGTCTGAAAAAACCTGAGATACTTAATTCTTGCATCTTTTCTTCTCTTTTACTTACTTTTACTTTTTGCTTTAGCAATATGTGGGGACATTGCTTCACAACCCAACCCTGTTTGAAACGTCTCCATCTCTGACCCCTCTGCTGTGTTCATTAGTCTTCATTATGCTGTTTGTTCACTAATATTCTCTAACAAACACCTAAGGCCTTCACAGAACATCTGTTTTTATTCTGAGATTAAAATAAACACAAGTGGACTCTATTTACTATTGGTTTCATTAGTTTCACTTCTCAAGGCTAGATTTTTTTTTACCTCTTCGTCGTATAACCATGAATAGGTTTTAATACAAATGCAGCACTATTTATTCAATCTTTTCAAATTCTGTATTTTTCTACCACCTGATGAATATGTGCCACTTATGTTAGTCTATCTCTATATTATTTGCTGCTGCTGGGAAGTACAACATTCACTATTAAAACAGTCTCCCTAATCTTTCTGCTTGGGATAATTTCTGCCTGCTTTTCTCACAACTATCCAGCATAGTGGCTCCGTATCCATTGTTCACAACAATCAGCGTTATACAGAGGTGACTGTTCAGCAGTATTTTTTCGTGTGTGTAAGTTATGCAAAGTAACCGACAGGCAGCTGAAAAAACAGGCACCATATAATTCCTATCTTTAAAAATAACTAACATATGTATGCAAGTATTTATAGCTGAATGATGATTTTTATGTGAGAACCAGTATCTCTCACTTTCTAAAACTCAGTGGTGGGGTAGCTTTAAGGAGAAAGCTGGACTTGACTATTCATCTCCAAAATAGATAGATAGCAGATAGTTCAATAGTAATGCACCACATCTGCAAGAAAGGAGGCATAAGGGTTGACCTAAGAGTTAAACAAAAACATACGTAACCTGTTTATTTGTTAGAAAGATCGGAGGTGACACCGACCATCAGCGCTGTTAATATGTTGAGATTAGTGAGGTCTTAAAATTCAGACCGCAGCTGAAGGTGTGGACGGAAAATGGGAAACAGTGACAGAAATAGGAATGTGTGTGTGTGTGTGTGTGTGTGTGTGTGTGTGTGTGTGTGTGTGTGTGTGTGTGTGTGCGCGCGCGCGCGTGTGCGTGTGTGCATGTGTGTGTGCGTGCGTGTTTGGGGGGTTGACGTGTCTCGCTCTAACACATATCATGATCATCATGTTGGCAGGATCTAAAAGATTAGACACATCAATAGTTTATGAATCTCCACAGAATTGTTCTCAATTCCCCCCTTCTATAAATTACTAAATAAGGGCATTTACATCACAGCAACACTGCAAACTTTTTCCCCTTTCTTCATAGTTTCTTTTCATCTTTCTTTTTTTTCAAGCCGAAACTTGGACACAGTCCATTTGACCCTTACGAACTCAAAAATCAGAGAGAGAGAGAGAGAGTGAGATCAGTCAGGGAAGCGCGTAAAGTCTTTATTTCTGTTGTGATCCAGAGGAGATGATACACAGAGAGCAAGAGGAAGAACGAGGGGAGGAATAAAGGGAAAAGAAGATGTGGTAAAGAAGCGAGCACCTTAAAGACAGACATAATTAATGGATGCGGCCCGCCGATACACATGAATTATGCAACTTTATATTCAAGAAAATTACAAACACAACCCATTGGGAGAGAATGGAGAGGAATCATTATCTGCAGACTTGAACCTTTGTAAAATGCACAGAATTTTTAATAATTAATCCACATAAACAAATAACACATGAATAAAAAACACAATGAGAAGCCACCCAAGCCACGGGAGTTGGGCAAACTTCCTCTGTAACTTTCCCCGTGTGCGGAAAGGAAGAGAGCGCCCTGACGAGGATTAGGTTGAGGGACACCGATCAAACAAGATAATGGATTAATATAATTGGTTAAAGCACCTCGCTAAATTAATTCACACTATTTCTTGCTTGTGTTTAAATCAAACTTTTCCAGTGCGCATTCCAATTTCAGAGCGAAAGGGATTTAACAACGAGATAGCAGCATGCTGATCACGACACATATGCTGTTGTTCTTCATAAAACTTTAGAGTGCAGTTTCAAAAAAGCTGCAAATGAGCACAGCAGTCAGAAACTTTCCAGGATGAAGATTAATTGCCTGTCTCGGTGTGCCGTGTCACCACAAGTAAATTAAACCACTGCTGCTAACTCTAAGCCTGGCAGACACGGCAGCAGCTTTTAGCCTTTCAAGCAACATGCCTCTCCACACACAAAGTAAATAAGGACGTACCCTAACAATGTGTGCATACCAGCAACTCCAACTTAAATGTTAGACGAAAACAGTTTTGCTCAAAACAAAAGGAGAAAGTCATTCCAGGTCACGCTTACCCTGAAACGAGAAATGAGCAAGAAAAAAGTATTTAAGATTAAATGGAGAGTTGAAAGACAAAAGAGAACCTGCAGTTGAGGCCAAAATTATTAATACCACTGGCAGATTTAAGGCTGAAATATATTTATTCAACTGAGAAGCTTGTAGTAGCACAATATCCATCCAGCCATTTTCCGACACCATTCACCAGTGATCCAAAGAAAAAGCCTTTATACCATTATAAAAGGAAACGTGCCGTTTGTTAAACTCTACAGGGTCTCTAACTAGAACTGTTTGTTTTGTTCAGATGAGGCTCAGGTCGACAACGAAACACTCCATATTGGTCTGCAAATTAGATGTATATCCAGTAAAGTACCTCATACCCACTCTAAGGTATGCTTGGCAGTATGAACTATGGTGAACTTGAAATACCAGGTCAATTTATGCCTTCATCTGGTTGAGTCTATCAGTAAATTGGAAAGGGCTTGTTGTGGGGTCATTCAACAGCACAGAAATGGTTCAGCAAACAAAATTAACTTTTTGCAAGGTGACAGTTTCCAGACCTAAACCTATGAAATCCTGTGGCTGGGCTAAATAGAAGAGAGCAAAGAGAGGAAAATGGATCCTGGGTGATCTAGAGGAGATGTCCAAAAAAAAAAATAGTCACAGATCTCTCTTTCTCTGTATGCTCCAACCCTGTGAAATGTTATAGGAGAACATAAAGTGCTGTCCTATTTGGAAAGGGTTCACTGCAAAAACAGAACCAAAATAAGTCACATTTTCTTGAAATTAGTGCATTTGTCCTTGATCTGAGCAGGTAAATAAGATGATCTGGCAATGGGATCAGTATTTTGACCCTTAAAATAAGATAATTAGAAATACAGCACCTGAAATAAGATGATAGAGATGAGTTGTTCCTATTTTAAGTGTAAAAATCTCATTCCGTTGGCAAATTGTTTTATTTACCTGCTCAAATCAAGGACAAATGCACTAATTTAAAAAAGATTTGACTTATTTTTAGTTTTGTTTTTGCAGTGTTGTACAGGGTGTACATCCCTGAAAGCAGGGATCCCAACCATTTTTCCACAAGCAATTGAATTTAAACCAATTATTGCTTGTCTTTGTTTTTGTCTAACTTAATAAATGCACACAGATTTTTCAAAAATGTTCACTGTGAGATTATGCACATATAAGAAAGGTGAATCCATTTTAAGCCTTTTTTTCTGCATCGTTGCAGGAGGTGCCTAAAGATGTGATGAGCAGTGCATAATATGTTTGCCTACAGTAAGAGTACAGTACAGTCTGAAAATACTGTACAAATATACAGCAATGAAGGAAAAAAATAATCTGGATGTTCCTGAGTGGAGGACAGAGAATCTGTCAGAGTGGGTTATGGTGGTGCGGGTGAGCAGAGAGGAGGTCAGGAGGACACCCTGAAGTGACCAAAGGGACGGGCCACAGGCGCTTAGTCTGACTGAAAATGAGCAACACAGAAAACAGAGCCCCCCCCCCCCCCCCCCCGCCCCCCCGCCCCACAAACACATACACACAGTGTCACCTTCAACCCGGAGCAGCATATGTGTTTTACACTCAACATAGCCATCAGATCAAACACAGAACAGTGGATATATCCCGGTATTTATCCACTGTTTTAATTGGCCCTATTAGCAATTGTGTAGTAAAGCACGCCTAATTAGACAGCATGACAGCTTTATTTGTACAATATTGCCAACATTTTGAGAAAGAGAGTTTAGCTAGCATGAAAGCAAAGCCTCTTGAAACACAGATATGTTCTTTTTATTCAGGTAGAATCTGCTCTGTGTTGGCAATATAAAGACATTTTTAGAACTATATGCAGCCTGAACAAATCTACATTACACAGCTATCCTGTTAACACTAAAAAACAAACAAAAAAAGCAATGTTTGTCATTTTCACTGAACATCTTGGCTGCATGAAGAAATAACAAGATTGACTATCACTTTTCAACATTGCCAGACAGCATCATTCATTCATTTTTCTAGACCATTTTGTCTAGTATGGAGCAAAAACATCAATGATACAACAAAACATAGCTGCTGGCTTGACAGCAAAAATGAATAAATAAATAAATAAATAAATAATAGTAATAATAATAATCATAATAATAAAAAAGCTGTGAAAATCTTTTAAAAGCTGTGCATATAGCCACACTCACCGGCCACATTGTTAGATTCACATATTCAACTGCTTTATATCACGAATAGTAAATCGGCCAACAATATGACAGCAGCCATTTGTACTGAAACATTTAGACGAGGTGAAAACGACTTCCTGGAGTTCAAGCTGATTACTAGAATGGGAAAAAATGGGATTTAAGTGACTTTGAAAGTAGCATGGTTATGGGTGTGAGAAAGGCAGGTCTGAGTATTTTATCAACTTCTGATCTGGGACTGTCAAACACAAACATCTTTCTGGCTTTTAGAAAAATTCAAAAAGATAAATCTTCCTAGTGAGCACCTGTTGTGTGGACAAATCTATCTTGTTTGTGTCAGAGGTTAGAGGAGAATGGTAGTTTAAATAAACTAGTAGTTTAAATAACCACTTGTTTCAATCAGTGAATCTTAATTTTGGGTTTAAACAACAAGATAGCATTGATCTATCCTGCCTTGTAGCAACAATTCAAGCTGGTGATGGTGGTAAAATGGTCAAGGGGATATTTTCTTGGCACAATTTAGATCCCTCAGTACCAACTGATCATTGTTTAAACCCCACAGTCTACCTGGGAATTGTTGCTCAGTTTATCCCTGTATGATCAAAGTATACCCATCTTCTGATGGCTGCTTCCATCAGGCTAATGGACCTTGCCACAAGCTCAGACCAGATCAAACTGTTTTCTTGAACATAAGAGTGAGCCCATTGGACTCCACATTCGCCAGATCCAAGTCCAACATTGCATCTTTTGGATCTGGTTGAACTGGAAATCTTTATGCATTAATTTCAGCATTGAACGGGAAGCTCTCATGACTATATAGGCCAGAATGTTTTTTAAACCTTGTTCAATATGCCACAGGGACTTAAGGCAGTTCTGAAGCCAAAAGGAGTTCCGACCTGGGGCTAACAAGGTTTCTCGGATAAAGTGATTGGTGGGTTAATGTCTGAGTTGTGCCAGAATTACGTTTTTCTGTTAGGTTAGAGCAAAGCCATCCAACTATGTACATAAAAATGCTGGCTTTGCATTTGTTCAGACGAATGAAACAAAAGAAAAAACAAACCCTCACTTTCCTTTTAATTTAGTTTAATGCAGATCGCAACATTTTTCCAGTTCAGCCCGGATTTCCGTTTTGACCAAACGTCTGCGGTCCAGTATCTCCTTGCATTCTTTTAAATGATCTCTACTTTAGTTTTTTGGGCTTTTCAGTGGCTGCTCTTCATTTTCCCTCACCAGAGTACAGCCAGCGTTTAGTCAGCATGGCAAAGCAGCAGCAGCAGCAGCGGCGGCTCCTCCAGCTTTTTTTTTTGTCTCTGTGGAGAACAGGGGTTGTGTGGTTCCTAATTGCTATGTGCCAAAGAGACTCCAGGAACCAATCAAAGTGGCCAATCTCTAAAGACGAGCCAAAACTAATTTGTTAGCAATACACCTCTCTCTTTTTTCCCCTCCTCTCGTCTCCTGTTGGCAGTGGAGGGTTCATTTATGTGCCACAGTGGTCATGACCTCGTCATCTCTTCCTCTCTCTTGCTCTGTGGCTTCTCTGGGAGTTCATCTCCGATGCCGCTTCTATTGTGACCTGGCTCTGAAAGGATACCATGATGAGCTCAGTGATAAGACTGGCAGAGGGAGAGAAAAAAAACTCTCTCTGCTTATTAAAATCTCTCTCTGCCCCTACAGTACGAGAGTTTCTGTGTGTGTGTGTGTGTGAGCGTGTTCTCGGGACACACCGCAGGGAGCGTGAGAGCGGAGCAGCCGTGCTCAGAGAGAACACACGCGTTAGCTTTGGGTTTCATTTCTGGCTTGTTCAGTGGGGAACCTGCAGGCCTGCTGAGAGCACGAGAGTAACTGTGTGTACCACTGATCACATGTCCGGGTGTGTGCGCGCTGTCCTGTTACACATCACGTACCTTTTGCTTTGTCACCTTTTCCGAGCTCACAGCTTTGCTCTCCCAGAGGAGCGACAACTTCAAAAGACAACTTTAGAAAGTGTCTGTTTCACACAGTCAACAAAAGCATCGCTCAGACAACACGCACACGCAGCTACATTGCTTACTCTGAGAACACACCTAGCATACTATCTCTGCAGGACACAAAGCCTGCCGAGAATAAAGAAACAATCACTCTTTTATTTTGCAGTGATACTGACATTTATGGCTGCCAAAGCTCTGAGCGGCTTCCTTCGGGCGGAGTGGAAGCACGGAAGGAAAAATACCTCTTTTAGATACCTTTTTTTTTTTGTTAAAGTGGCGGTTGTAAAATCTGACAAAGGTAAAGAAGCTGAGTACGTCGCTCATGAGCGTGCTGCAGACCGAGCATGTTTTTCAGACTGTGTCTTTGATAGCCGCTTTAGCTCAAAGCGAGGAAAACACAGTAGCAGGTCTGAGTGATGCAAGCTGAAAGCAACTCGGCCCCCAACCCCTAAAAGAAGCAGGTCACGGTTAACGCACAGACCGCATCTCTCACAGGTGATGTGTGGGACAGCCCACTGCTGATTACAGACGCCTGTTACACAGGGGAGGACTAACCAGCTGGAAAAAAAGAAGCAACACAGAGGCTTTTACAGTGAAACTCCAGTCACATTATATCTGACTTAAAGGAATTCAGGACAGAATCCAACAGGAAAATCCTTATTGTCTTACAGTGGGCAAATCCAGGTGGAACAGCAGCAAAGTGACACAAATGGTAAAAACTATAAAAGTGTACATATTTACAATATAAGAAAAAAAATACTGTACAGTTATTTAAAAAAAACTGGATACTCAGGTTAAAGAAATGTGAAACTTAGTAGGGTGATTAATAAAATGTACAAAATATATGTGCATGTTTGTGCATAAAGGACTACAATAATAATCATCTTTATTGTCATTGCAACATACATTCCAACCAAATCTGTCCTCTGCATTCAACCCATCCCCTTGGGAAACAGTGGGCTGCCACTGTGCAGCACCTGGGGAGCAATCTGGGGTTAAAGGTCTTGCTCAGGGAGCCAGAGAGGCAGTCTGCAGGAGTTGAACTCAGAACCTCCAGGACCCAAGCACAATGCTCTAACCACTAGGCCACCACTACCTAGAAACCTACCAACAGACGACAATAAATGAAAGAAATGGTTGTAAAGTGTAACAGCTCCTGGGAGGAAGCATCTGCGATAGCGCTCCTTTGTGCACCTGGGCTGCAGGAGTCTGTCACCGAAGGAGCGCTCCAGCTCTGCAACAGCTCCATGTATGGAGTGGGAGGCACTGTCCAACAGTCGTGTTATTTTTGCATAAGTCCTTCTGTCTTCAACCACCTTCACTGTGCCGAGGGGGCAGCCTAGGACACAGATAGCCTTCCTGATGAGCTTATCTAATTAGCTGCTTTTTCTCAGCTGTAGACAAGCTGCTGCTGCAACAAACTACACCACAGAAGATGGCTGATGCCACCGCAGAGTGAAAAAAGGGCTTCAGGAACTCTCCTTGCACCCTGAAAGAGCTCAGTCGCCTCAGCGTGTAGAGTCTGACCCTTCCTGTAAAGAGCATCAGCTCTTACTCCAGTCCAGTTTAGTGTTCAGGTGAACACCCAGGTACTTCCAGGAGTCCCCTGTCTCAATATCAGTTCCCTGGAGGTTCACCCGTGTCAGTGTGGTGGGTCTGCGTGTGCAGAAAGTCACTACCACCTCTTGATAGAAGCTGAGAGATGGGAAAAAAAATAACCCACTAGGCTTATATGAAGCCTCCACCCAGATAGCATAGTAAAATTAAATAAAGCAAAATAGAACAATCCTGTGTTATATTATATTTTAAAATATTTTTCCGTAATAGTTTTAATTTTGTACTATCATTTAGCTTTTTGCTGTTTTTAATCATGCTTTATTTTACCTTTTTCATTTTTTTCTTTTAATTTTTCAAAGTGGTTTGTGATTTTATCTCTGAAAGATGCTGTGGAAATAAAACTTATCTCCTGAAAAGGAAAGGGATCGTTGAAAGAAAGTTTTAAGCAGGAAGCCACAGCAAGCAAGCTGAAGTGCTCAGGTCATGTGAGATGCAAAGCGCTTTATCCAGTGGAAAATGAACTCTTCCTGAATATCCAGTCCTAACGGTGAAACATGGTGGTGGCAGCATCATGCTTTGGGCATGTTTTTCATTAGCCGGGACATGGATGACGGTATAATACAAGGCAGTCCTTTATATCCATGTGTTCAATTGCAGCTCTTACTGTTTTATTATGTGATTGTCACTAATGATGTATTTCCTGGCCATTTTGTTGGTTAATGTAGTGACTGCTTAAAAAGTATTTTTGTTCACCTAGGTCAGTATCCCCTTAATTAAAATTATAGTTTCCCACCATAAAATCTGGTGCCAGATCTTCCATGAAATGTACTAAATTAATTGATAAAAAAAATCATCAATATAAAAACTGTTTGATATCTTTACAGGCAAATTTCAAATGATCCTTTGCGTCCTTTTACAATATGAAAGCTTGATGTTGTCCCATACAGCCCTGGCATGGCTTGACCAACAATTAACCCATGTCTGGTTTTGTATCATCTGCTCCATTGATAATTGGGATTTTTGAACTATTTTATCAACATTTGTCCCAACATAGTCATACTGCAATGTTTGAATTATTAACACCATTTTAAAATATTGTTGACATCCTTGTGGTTGAGGACTAGTGTTTGACTTAATCCTAAATATTCAAACAAAGCAAGTAGGTGTCATGTCCACAGGGCTGTGTGTGTGTGTGCCTTACCTCTCTGATTGCAGAGTGTGACCGGCAGGGGTGTTCTCACAGGTGGCGCTCATCCAGACCAATCAAATGGAGCCGGCATCTCCTGAGGCAGATGCCGAATTGTTATTACTCACAGAGTGGGAATCAGGCCTCCTCTACATTGCTGTGCTTTAATCCTTTATGTTCTTAGCTTTTTTCTTATCCCAGTATCTCAGTCTGCAGTCTGTCCATTGGTCTTCAGTCCTCTGCCTCCTTGCTTCCAGGGGATTATCATCAAAATGACCTCCGGATCTCCCTTGAAAAATCTCCTTAGCACTCCTCTGGTTTCTCCTCTCCAGATCGGCCAATTGGACCTTTCCACACAACAACATCATCACTCACCTGCCTGTCCACCATATAACATCTCCACTGTTGTCGCCGTCTCCCTCCTGTAACAAGAACCAAAACAATCCGATCCACACCCCCCGACCTGCCAATCTCAGCCCCTTGTGGGTATACTTAACCTGACAACAGCCAGCTGTATGTTGCTCCGCCTAGCTCCACTCACATACATCTGGGACTCCGCCATAGGAATTGCATTTACAGAAGGCTGGGCCTTATCAAAAATTCTTGCATATGATTGGATAAGCCACTTGTCTGTCATCTTTATTGACGTGCTATTTCAACCACTCACACCGAAGCTAACCCGTGACGCTAATGATAGCGACGCAGGAAAAAAAAAAAAAAATAATAATAATGTGTTTGCGGCTCTAGTGGCACGCGTTTTATTGACAGTGAGCTGACAGGAAGAGGGGGGAAGACAGGCGGCAAAGCGCCGCGGGTCGGAGTCGATTCCGGGCCGACCGCGTTGAGGACTAAAGGCCTCCTAACATGGTTAGCGCTAACCGCTAACCGCTCCGGGGCGCGTCCGCGTCTGCACGTCCGCTGGCCCCGGAAAACAAAACTTGCCAAATCCGGTCGGGAGAAGGGCGAAAACATGGTTTCCACCAACAAAAGCCTTCAGAGGCGTTCTCTGATGTTCTTTTAATGAAATAATATTAGGTAGATTGGACAACACGGTAGAAATAGCAGCATAAATGCTAACGCTTGCTTCCTCGACGAGCCGCCATTGCTATCAAAACAGTCTCACGTCATGGTCGCGTCTCCACTACGTCACATATATGAAACTCCAGCCCTGCGTCCTGATTGGCCAGACCATAAAATTGGTTGGAGAAATCATTCTCTATCGGCGGTGTCCCAGATGTATGTGAGTGGAGCTAGGCGGAGCGACATACAGCTGGCTGTTGTCAGGTTAGGGTATACTGCCCTTTCTCTTGGAAAACTCCCCAACTCCGACAACAGTAAGACCTCAGCTTCCTCTCAATCCTAATTGCAAATTATCACTCTTCACCTCATGAAATAATCTTCTACCTCTCCTCAATGTCGTCCTGGAACCCACTCCCGAACCTGGAAGAAAACATATTTTTTTTTCTCTTGAGTCAATAAACCATTTAAACCATGCACAGTTATCCTTAGCTGTTGCCTGGGTCTCACTGACAAACACCATGACAGCAGGTGAGATAACTGTAGATTTTCTGTTATTCTTTTTGGTTTGAATTTAAAAGCTTGATTGGACATTGACCGCATAATGAGGAAAAAGTAAGATGAAGCATCTTTCAAAGGAGCCATCGAAATTGCCTATCTATTTTAATCTATTGTCACCTTGGGAGAGCAATGTTCCGTTTTTGTATGGACTAATTGGATTTTTAAAATGTGTATTGAAAAAAAAAAAGTCTAATTAGATATTCTTCTGAAGGGGAGGTGCAGTGAAATTGTTCACTAAAGTTCACATTATCTAACAAAGGTAGCATTTCTTCACACTCCTCTCTCCATCTCAGTCCCTTTCTCTGCGTAAATTGTGCATGTCGTGTCTCCCCGTCTCACTCCTTGACTCCCCAATCTTCATTCCATGCCGTCTTCATTTCCCCCGTGTCCCGCTAAACCCATTGGTTCGAAAGCAAACCCAACCCTCAGAGAAACACAGTCTACTGAGAGTCCTGCTTTACCGCGTGTCATTGTCGTTTGTTCTTCTCCGTGTGATCCCTGAAGGGAGATCTCCATTGTTTTCTCTCTCAGCGGTCAAGGGGTCCCCACTTGGGTCACCGCAGGTCATAAACGTCCTCAGTAAGTGCATCTGCTCATTTGTTTGGATTAAAATTTGAATCGCTGAGAGAACGGAAACACTTTCACATCGCATTAATAAAGGGGATTGATATGTGAAAGAGTTGTTGAGAAATCCCTCTTTCTGACTTCAGCTGTAGATGGAAATTAGAGCTGGATGGAAATTCAGAAACGGCAGTTTTGGACCTGGAGCTCAGTTTGTCATGAAAAGTGTTGCCAGCTATTTCTTGGAAAATGTTATGCAAAAGTGAAAATGTTATGCTCTTGGCACGCCAAAGGACAGATTTTTAACCCTTCTCGTATATCTAGACCATTAGTACTTTTGCTTTGCTTTATCTATATTTTCCCACAGGAGATTAAGACATCACTTTCTAAAGAAAAAGTGGATGAACAACATATTCATTGGCTTGCAAAAGTATTCATACCGCTTGAGCTTTTTTACATTCTGCCACATTACATTTTCAAACTTCACACAAAGTGATTTAATGTGACAGTCCAACACAATGTAGTGCAGAATTGCAAAATAATACCCTTTGCTTGTGGTACAGGCCCGCTCAGTTTTTGCACAAACTTAGAAATACACCAACCTCAGTCAGATCAGGTGGATTCGTGAACGTACATTTTCAGATCTCGCAACTGATTCATTAATTGGATTTACTGCTGGACTTTAACTGGGCCATTTCCCACTTCTCTTTCCCACTTCATCGCAGCCTCTCACAAGGTTTTAGTACGATTGCTCTGTGTTTAGCGCCATTTGCTCATTAACCTGGAACATGTTCCCTGTTGTTGTTGATGAAGAAAATGCATGCACACAGCATGCTGCTGAAAGTGTGTTCAGAGTCTTGGCCAGTGGTAGTTTTGGATGTTGGCCAAAAAGTTTAACTTTCATCCCATCAGACCAGGGCGACTTCTTCCACAAGTTTGCTGTGTCCCTTACATTGCTTGTGACAAACTGCAAACAGGACTTAACGTGGCAAAAGTTTTCTGCTTTTTTATTAAGTCCAGATTTGTGGGAAGGGTGCTTTTTCTTCTAACTTTATCTTCTCCATAACTTCCCCCCTGACCTGTCTAGTTTGTTCTTTGGTTTGGTTTGTTCACCTGATGTTCTCTAACAAACCTCTGAAGGTAATTGGCTGCACCAGATTTATTTAGGGTGTAAAGCAGGCTGGATACAGATCCATGTCAAACTTTTTTGATTATTCTTTAGGAAAGTTGAAAAGATATCTGTCAACTTCAAAACGCTTGTAAAACTCTTTAGCAGTGCCTTATGATTCTCCACTAATTCACACAATTTTTATACCATGGTCTGGTGAATACTTGATTCTGATTGGCTGCAGGATGTCCATTAAAAGGTGTCATAGGACATCTATTAAAACAGGTCCGGTCAAATAGCCTGATTGATCTAAATTATTGCGCTGGCTGGTAACGGCTAGACAGTTGGTAACCTTGGAAACGCGTAACAAGAGATATTAAATAGTTCCCTCAGCCACTTCCTGTGAAAAAAAGACGATTTTAACGGTGAAAGAAACATTAAAGGATTAATAATTAGTTTAATATTTATTTTGTTCGTAAGTGACCATGGTATTAGTGGGATAATGCCCCATTAGGTGTCCATTATGAGAAATTAATGGACTTCACAGATGCAGCCGTCCGACAGTTCACGCCTCCGTGTCGCCCATTAATTTCTGATAATGGACACCTCATCGGGCATTATCCCTTACATGTTGGTCTATCACATAAAATCCCAAAAAAATACAAGTTTGAGGTTGTGACCTGACAAAAATCTTTAAAAGTTCAAGGTGTGTGATTACTTTCTTAATACACTACAAAGGTTACTTCTCTTCTACAAAAACATTTTATATATTTCATTAAAACTTCTTTGTTTCATCTTTCAGAGGAGCCAAGCAGATGAGTTCACACAATGCCGAGTTTGTGGAAAAAAATACACAAACATTATTGTTTCAACTGTAGCTTCGTACCATTTTAATCTCATAAACAGTTTGATTTGATCCCCCAACCACATTCTGTAACACTGGGGCACTTGACTCTAATTTTAAGATAGATGTAAAGAGGCGGGATCTCCCACCACACGGGGTAGATGTGTTTGCCCTCAGCCTGTAAAGCTATTATCACATGCTGCATGTACACAAACGGCACCATGCCCCGTGCTAACAGCCTGTTGAGGAATGAGAAGTATGTGTCCACAGCCTCTCACCCTCTCTGCCCTCCAGAATAGCTGTTTAAATGAGATTAGTCCTGACAAGTGAACTTCAGCTTGTAATAAAACCCCCTTTTTATCCGCAAAGCAAACATTAGAGCCGCCCACTGAATGAATACCTAGCTACCGAATTACCATAACAATAGCTCAGCTGAGTACACTCAATGCTTAAACTAACAGCGCAGAACAGACTCTCTCTCTCTCTCTCTCTCTCTCTCTCTCTGTCTCTCTCTCTCTCTCTCACACACACACACACACACACACACACAACAGACACACACGCGTGTATACATACACGGCGGCCACGCTAATGAGTGGTTTCACTGTTTGAGACCAGCGCCTTGCGAAGGCCGCAGTCGCAGCGTCGCTGTGACGATGAGCAACAGGAATGTCGGGGAGCAGACAATATTGTTCGGGAGCGTCCATCCAAACTCCCACAACCCTTAAACCCCCTTTAATGTGTCACTTCCAATGCGAACTGGCTCAGGAACCACATCGGGACTTCTGTGGTTCCTGTTATCCCTCTGAGAAAATTGTTTCTTGAATCAGTACCTCTCAGCTGTGTCTCTTCCATGCCCAAACTTTCCCTGTTGAAAATTCTCTAAGTCCCTCCTCGGACTCCCAGATGACACGAACCATTCCCACTAGTCTGGGACCTCCTGCCCCTTGGACACTCCAAGAGATGCTCAGACCAAGGGATGCAACGTCCTGTCACACCCAAACACCCCCTTTGTCTTCTACCATCCCTCCTCACAGTGACGACCCCTCCCCCCAACTCCCACCACCACCAGAGGACCTCAGGAAGGGGCTGACCAGCGCTGCAGAAGGGTGCAGAGTGCAGGCCGTTGGTTCCCAGGACCACTGTGCACTTGTCATGTAAATGAAGAAGTCACAACCAATTAGAGTAATTGCAGCGCATCGTGCTGTCTTCGCCACGGCTACTGAGCTGAGGAGGGGCATGGGAGAGTGAGAGATGGGAGGGGGGGGCGATGAAGGAGGGATACATGGGATGAGAAAAGCTCAAAATATGAGGACGATCAGAAAAACAGGGGATGGTGACAAATAGAAGGATGTGACATGTGGTGATTGGTTTAGAAATTTCATATAAGTTCATAATCAAAAATGTTTTGAATGTAAATTATATTATTTCCTACTTTTTGCTTAACATCGTCAAATTTAAGGTCTCATGGTAATCTCTTGCATGCCGAAGAATTTTAATCATTAACACAGAAATCTGCCTCCTCAGCAGAAAACGCAGTATTCAGAATGTTAAAATATTTCTTGCAGGTTAATGAATTAATATTTCAACACAGAAAAGATCCGTTAATCAGGACAAAACTTTACCGCCCATCTTTCTCTAAATCTGAACTTTTTCATTTGTTATCAAGCACACTTCCTTGACGTGGGTGCAAGGGTCGTTGCTTTTTCCTTTTTGCTAAGCAACATAAATAATTCATTTTCTACAGTTTTTTTTTTTTTAAACCGCTGCTTGTACATGTAATCAGTTGATTTTCTTGCACGTGATAAAACAGAAGTTACAAACCTGGAAAATATTAACTGCTGGGATATTTGTGCCTTTCACAAAGAAAGAATGCAGTAGGTTTTTTTTTAGTCAGGACACTAAGTTTGCACATTCAAGTGCATTCAATTGTGAGCGTGTGTCTGTGGAGGAAAAAGAAAGGAGTGGGTGTTTCACAGCAGGTGGTGGGGGCTAATGGAACCCCCTTTGGCCTATCAGGAGTAAGGTTTGATGGTGCGAGAGAGTGTGTTTGAGTGTTATGATGGTAGCTGTGTGTCGCTGCACACAGTGAGGCAGCACAACACAGTTGCAAGGAATATATATTTGCAAAGATAATACAAACTGCTGAGAAGAAAAATATACAGTTTCCTTTACAGATCAGTCTTTGTTTCACTAGTGGAGATCTATTTGATATAAACAGGTGAAATATTGAAGAATGTACTTCCTATATTCAGATCAGCTGAATTAAATTATATAGCACAAAAGGACAAAAAAAATATAATCTTACCACCAGGTCCAAATTCATATCTACTTATACACTTTCCAGTTTGGTCCAAAGTCAGTTCAAACCAAGCCAATTCATTTGAATCAATCTAGTGCAACAGTGACATTCAGATCCACTGCACTATTATATAATATTTTATTATAGGGTGGGATATGAATATACATTCATGTGAATAATACAGAAACCTCAAACGTTAATTACTCAAACAACAGCATGTCACGTTCTGTTTATTATTAGAGGAAGAAGGGGAATATCATGAGAAAAACAAAAAGGTTTCTTGTTGGCACCCTTGCAGCGCCGTCATCTTCCTATTAATGATCGCTGCTTTCTAAAAACGTCCAAGGTATTAACACATTACTGTCCCCCCTCTATGACATTCTCAGTTCTCCACAGTGTTGTGCCCTCAAGCCACAGAGAGAAACTGTAAAGTGAAAGGTTGTCAATGTAAGCATTTGACGTCGACAATAAGTCGTTTTTCAAAACTAAAAATGAAAAGACTTTAGTTAGAAAAGAATATAAATATGAATAAAAGTGGTGAGAAGGGCAGTGGGGGGATGGACTTCTGTGGAGAGACTATGTTTGGCCCTGAGGGGTCAGTGTCCACCTCTGTGGTCAGTCAGCATGTAATTTAATGCTTCTCATCCATCTATCCTTCCATCAGACCTCTCTGGCTGACCATAAACAGTCAGGGCCTGAGGCGGCCTGCGCAGCTTACCACACACAGCGAGGATATGAAAGTCAGGGAGGAAGTTTGTGTGTGTGAATTAAGGCTGCTTGCATTGTGCCACACAATCCACAGAGGTCTAGACAGCTCGGTTAAGGATACGGTACCTTTAGGTCCCTCCCCCACCGCTCACGAGACTCAGTGTGAGACACACGCTTACTGTAAGTGCATGAAACACATGCGAACGGCACAGAGACGGCAGCCATCAGGGGTTTTAGTTCTGCACACCCCAGCATCTCTTACCCTTCCACAGAGCATTTTTCTTCCTTTCTTTGAAAACAGAATTCTGAATTTGACATTACAGCTGTAATTAGGGATCATATTAGCCTTTCCAGGCCAATATTCCCGGTTTCATTCAGCTCAGGCACAATCCAATTCAGTCCATTTTTCCAATGATATTTAACACAATTGTAAGGAGAAAAAGAAATGTGCTGCACGTTCTAGGATGGGGTAGTAGGTTTAAATCCAACTGAAAATGAATAAATTATTGCCATATATGCATCAAATCATCTGCTCTTAACCTTTATCAGATCTTTTATTACCTCAAAAACAGTACTCAAAAACCACAGAACTTGCTGTCGGTTGGTGGGTTTATGGTTGGGATTTTAATTCATTCAATGAATGAAAAAAGATTAAAAGTTTTTCATCACCTGGGGATCTCAGATCAGGGCTGATCAAAAGAGTATTGTCTGATTTAAATCTCTGGCCGATTAATTGCTCCGTCTCAAGGTAGAACCCCCTGAACGTGTTACGCAAAGAATTGCAAATTAATTTTTTTGTAATGATAAAATGAGTCCTTGAGCTTTAAAAGATATTCATGACAAAACAACAAATGTAAACATAAGACAAATTTCACTCAACAACTGACAAAAATGTTTTTTTTGCCCCAAACATGAATTAATCCAACTCGCCACTAGAATATTCCTGATATAATAGGTGGATTTAAATACTACAACACCCATCATCCATGTTTAAATGAAAAAAATTCTAATTAAACAATTTTTTTTTTCATTTTATCCATATATTTTTGCTGTTGCACAGTTTATTTTATTAAATTAAAAGTTGGGCAGGCTATATCTGGTTCTTTTGGCAAACTGGACATGCCAGAGAAGAAGAGAAATCGGAGCCAGGGAACGACAACAACAGTGACAAACCAAATAAAAAGAATGAAAATAATAATAACATAAATCAATAAACAACACACAATGTAATCTAATTTTTGCATGTTTTACAAAGACAATCTAACCAGGGAAGTATAATACATGAAGCAGGTCAAAATGATCACTTTCATCCAACAATAAAACGACAATAAGATGAAAAAAATTAAGATAAAGTAAGTAAATGGGATTTCACCCTTGTCCTAAAAAGTTTTTAGCAAAGCTGAGAGGGTCAATACATCGGCTGGGAAGCCTATCCCCAAAAATCCCATTTACATGATGTTAATTCACACAAGGTTGTATTTTCAGTGTCAAAATCCAGATTAAAGAAAAAAGATGCTTGTGCTGAAATTTATTATCAACAAAATATAATGTATAACCAACGCACTTCAGACATCGATGATATAAAACCATGCTTAATCGTATATAATATAAAATACAAGTGCGTGGTCAGATGATCTCACTTAGAACGTGGAGCTGAATCATTCCTCTACAGGGTGATGGTGAAAGTCTAAAACTTGATGCACACAGATGTGCGATGGATGGAGGAAGTAATCTGGTGAAATAGAAAAGAAGACTTTAGCTCGGGTGTGGAATATTCCCATATCTCCCCTCTGATGTGGTTAAAAGGTCTCATACAAGGACACAAACACGTTACAGAATCCAAGGGCGTCAATAATTACTACTACAGAACTGTGGCCACAAACACTTATAACATGGCCAAATGGGTTTTGTGTCGACTACAATAAAATTGAGCCATGCTTTCATAACATATAATACACTTATTTGTTTACAGAAACTGAGTCCACCCCTTGAGGATTTCAAAACTGTTTGACACTATGAGGCTTTTAAACCTCAAGACAAAGCTGATCACCCAAACACTTCCCAATTTATCTGAATTTATCAGATTTAAAATTCAACCCCCCCAAAAAAGGGCAACACCAAACATACATAAGAGAAGCCATGTTTTGTGTTTCTCTGTTCATTACATTTTAATGGTGTGTGAATATTCCCACACAGCACTTCCTGGCCTTGGCAGCGTGAGCACCAGAGGCCTCTCCCCAGCGTAGACTGAATTTATCTCCCTCCATCTAAAGCCTAAAACATTCATGCCATTCAGCACACACCGGAATGAACTCGTGAAAGACGCTTTCATTTTGTCCATCCCAAAAATGACTATAAACGTCTAACAGAATAATCCTGAAATCTGTGGCCTCAAATTACAACATTGGTGGATATTTCCTGAAACATATCATGACTATTATACATAACACAAGGATAATTATATAATTATAAATACATATACATACTGCATATGTGTATTTGAATTTAATTTTTTCTACATCTTGCTGACTGATAAAGAAAATAATGAACAAAAGTGTTTTATGCTACTTTTTAAACCTCAGCGTAAGACAGCTTTGTTAGTAGCTTCTTTTTAGAACCACGTTGGTCTCGCGAAAGCCACCGCAACGACTGGGGTGTATATGTTTCTCCTCTTATGAATTATGAACACAGTTAGCTCTTTTGTTTATGAATTATTACTGATCCGCCTGCCTCCACAGGATAGTTGCTGGAACAAATGCATTTACACTGTGAGCAATTGCATTATTGCCCTTTTATTTTCATACTTATTTGTTTTATCGAGTGCAAACTTGTTTGGGGTCGAGCAGGAAACAAAACAACTCATTTCGGGAACATGTTTTTCATTAGCAGGAAACAAATGTTTATTTTACCAGCATTTTGTGGGGATTCATGAATAAATATGGCGTTTGTCTCTGAGGTAAATAAAACAACAATGCGGCGGCGGAAGAGAGAAGACGGCAAAGCAGCGGAGATGTGGTTTGGTTCTCTGTGGACTTCTGGTCACGCTGAAGTGAGGTGCAGAGGAGGATGAAATGAGAGATCTGGCGTATTCTGAAGGTATGATCTGCTGTCTATTAGGGATTAGATTCACAGTAAATACGGGGATGACAGTAACGGCTTTATAAATACAGCGAGGACTGCATGTTTTTGTAGAGGAGGGGGTGGACTCCAGACGGGGGTAAAAAGAAAAAGCCAAGACAAAAACAGAAAAGTCATGAATATGGAGTGTGTGTTCCTTGTGATTAAAATATTCATGACAGGGGCTATTAGTGTGTTGTAACGGCATTATCAGTGTCAGCAGCCAAAAAAACGAAGAAAAAAAAAAAGGAACTCCGGCTTGATTGATCTCATCAGGACATCATCAATAATGTATTAGTCCAATCACAGTACAGGGAGGGAGCGCACGCTAAGAGACGCGCACGAACGCTCCCCCTCCCAATATGTGCAAAACAATTACAACACAATCTATGATTCTAACCTGCTGTTAAATCACCCTCACTCACAATGCAAACAGATTACCGTCCTATGACTCACCCTCTTTTGCTACTTAGTAAGAAAATATTTAGTTAAATAGTAATTCTTTGCTTTATTGGCTGAGCTAGATTATGTTCTCTGATCAGTCTGAAATCGTGGCTGTTCTTACAGATCTTCTACAAATATACAGTCATATCAATTAAACATTAATGTCATATTAAACAATTTTTCCATCCATCCATCCATCCATCCATCCATCCATCCATCCATCCAGAAACACAGATATCCCTTTCCTCAGTGATACTCTCCAGCAAAAGGAGACGCAGCGGATGCAGCGATTGCCCAAACCATCAAAACCGATGTGGGGAAGCAGTGGCTCTTCTTTAAGTTCAGACAGAGCACTTACTCTATCTTTAAGGATGAATCCAGCCACCCTATAAAGAAAGCTTATTTTAGCTACTTGTATCCATGATCTTGTACTTCCAGTCGTGATCTATTTCTCATAAATCAAGGTGAGGGTTGTAATATAGACAAACTGGTGACTTGATATCTTCGCTTTCTGACTCAGCTTTTTCTTCACAACAACAGACAGAAGTAGCACTCAAACTACTACAGATGAGGGCCCCAATTAACTCTCTCCATCCTTCCATCCCTGATGAGCATGACATCAAGCTACTTCTGCTTTAGGCATGGTCTTCCCCACCAGGAGGACACATTCCATCTTTTTCCAGCTGAGAACTTCGGCCTCAGACTTCGAGGAGCTAACTCCATAACCTAACTTTATCTAATACTGCCATCATACTGTCGCATATCTGTGTTGCATTTAATTTGATCAGGAGCTATGCCAAGCTGTCATGGATTTTTGGACATGGGTACCGCATGTGTGCCACTGCTGCAACATTTATAGAAACACTGCTCAAATACTCAAGTAATGGCCCAAAGATCACAGTATGTACTGTCATGCAGTTCTTTCTGATTAGGAATGATTATCTGACCACTTTGGGGTACTTGCAGAGCACCCAAATTTAATGGCCATACTGTCAGTTAATACTTGAGTGTTAAGAAATTCAACGTTTGTGATATCATGGTAAAAATAACCTACCCTGTCTCAATGCTTTTGAACACTTAAACCGTTCAGACTGAAAGCACTCCCAAGATTACACACATACTACGAACACTTGACAGGAGACGATATTCTAAAAAATCTGCTTCATTTCCTCACAAGACATGTTTTGTGTAACATACACAACACAATAGGCAACACTGTGACAGCTGCTTTAAGCCAAAAGCCACTTGGTAAAAACTAAAAAACGTCGAAACAATGAGTAGCAACTTAATTCAGATGTATGAAATCACATCTTTAAATATTATGGTGAAAAAAGCCCTCAGCCAGCTAAAGGTTGACTGTATGTTTTGTTGAGTCATCCAGCAGCTCCAACTTTCAAAGTCTGTGAACTCTGTGGCTCTGTGCCAACATCAAACAGCCTCACAGCAACGCCGAGAGAACATGGAGTGCTGCAACCCTGGCAATGCACACTTCTCATTCGCACGTTGTATACGTCTGTCAGTGAAACAACATATCATATACTCTCTGTACATATGTGTGTGTGCTGAGTTTCTGCTTTTGACAGATTACCAGAGTTAGTCATTAAATATTTATTAATGAGCTGCAGCAGAATTGATATTATTATTGCTGTGCTGGTAAAACTCTAATGAGAAGCCCATCTGAAACCTTCCAGTGTATGCAAAGTCCAATGTGAGAGTGTCCACAGACCTGATTCAGTAACTAGAGGTTAACAGTCTTGGTTAAAGAGAGAGGTTAACTCTCTGCCGTACTCTGTACCGAACTCTAGGTCTTTGCATTCATGTGGATGTGATTTTAACAGCACCTACCAAAACACAGTCACAGACTGCATACGACGACTTCCTCCAACCTCCAATTTGTCATGCTGCAAGTACAAACTTCTGACCTGGCAAGCCAGATTGATAACGTGTTGCACTCTCCGTTCTGCACATCAAATCCATTCGGGGAAAGCAGGGACATTCAGCAGAACTTTCCGAGCTGATTGGGTGAAGCGACGCCTACCAGGAATGGAACATGAAGCAGACATGTTCTTGCAGGTCTGAAGACTGTTTTTTCCTGGTCTCGTTGTTGAACTCGTCCTCGAATTTTTGGGGCTTGAAAAATTTGGTTGAGGCCGGTTTGAGACCCTGTAAATTTGTGAAATACTAACACCTTTTGATATTTGCCACAAATGTATATCACAAGAAAAAAATGCTAACAAACTCAACGTACTTGTCCCCCCAGATTCATAGCGAGCCCGATCCGTCCCCCACAATGTATCTACACGTGGCGAGAATCAACATCTCCCACAAAACCGACAATTAATGCTCCATTACTTTATTTACTTTCTTTTACTTTGCAGCCTGCCCTGATTGCAGTGGGGTCAACTGGATCCTCTTTTCCTGCGCTCCCGACGCAGGGGATACAAATACTGTCGGGGATAACTTTGACACGACACTTGAAGGCAGTCAGAACTGCCTCTTGACTCTCCAACTCAGAGAGTTGGATTTATCTCACCAGCCCAACATTCATTCATGCTGTCTGCTTCTCACGTAACATGTTTATGTGTACATTTATAAAGCTGAGAAGCGCTGGGAGCACTCAGCTTTGAGGTTATGTTGTTCTGAGCTCTGTAGATTCAAGTGTCTGCGTAAAATAAAACATGAGGACAACTCTGACTCCCCGAGGACCTAAAGAGCAACTCATTACTGAGCCTGGGTTCACTGGGGGGAGTTTTAATCAAGAAAGGAAGAGGAAGAAAGTAAAGAAATAAAAATATTAGGGGTCGTTCACAGCAGCCTAATCCCCCGCGTTCTGTGGAGCTGCTTTGGCATCTGCTGTTCCGGACACAGCGCTAGCCAAAAATGACACATTACAACAATAATTGAAAGTTAAAAACAATTTTTTTAAAAGTACACGACTAAATAAAACCATACGTTCTACTGTTTCCTACACATGCAGAAATTACTGAGGTTTATGCAACCTTGCAAATAAACATTAAAAGAACTTGAAAACGCCCCCCTGACCCTCATTACAAATGCTGCACCAGTTTGAAAATATCATTATTAGTTTATTATGAAGATCATTTAATATCCAGAAGCAGATTTAGGTGAAGAATTAATCCTTCTCAATTCTGCACTTTAGGCTGTAAATTAGTTTTTTTATTATTAAAATAATAAAATAAAATAAAAACAGTGTCCCAACATGGCTAATTATGAAGATATGGCCTTGGCCTTGGTCTTGGCATCAGAGGGCCCAGTCTTGGTCTTGGTCTTGGAAGAACTGGTCTTGACTCCATCACTGCCGCCTACCCATCAAATGAAAATGTTTCAGGCAGCAAATGCCATAAGAAACCACAACAAGTTACGCTGGTCAAGGCGCGCTTATTTGGATCATGACTAGTCGTTGTTCTACTTAAATCATTATATAAATAAAAAATTAGGATATATATTTAAGTCAAGACGTAAACGTTCGTTTCGTAATAATATACGTACATGTACAATGTATGCAAACCCTCTGGCATGAGTCTGTGAAAAGGATTAATAAGACAAAACCACCAAAATAATCCTTTGTGAACAATGTTTTTTTATTAATTAAATGCTTATTGTGGTATCGTAGTAATTTTCCGACTTTTAATTTAAATGCATGTACTGGGTTAGGCAGGGAGATCTATTGGCCAGCCCCACCAAGATTTTTTTTCACCAGCCGCCACTGATCATGACAATTGTCGATTCTGACAGCAGATGTGATAGCAACAGCTACGCATGCGTCCTCCTGTGCTGCCATGTTTATTTTGGCTCAGCAGCTCCACAATACTGCAACATGATTGACTGATCCATTTTGGGTCGGTCTTCAACAGTTGAGGCTGGAGCGGGACAAGATGGATTCTTGTGTGTTTGTGAACACTGCAATAATTCAGCTTGCAAGCAAGGTTAACGAACTGGTTAACGAAATGAACTTCAGTGTATTTCATACAAAATGTGTGCAACAAACCATTTCCAAGTGGAGGATATTCATGAAGTAGCAGGAAAACGGTACATTGCTTTTAAAATATTTTACAAATAGAGAATTGCACATTTGTATTCAGCCCCCATTAGTCTGTTACCCCTAAACTTCTAACTTACTTCAGACATCACTTAGTCCTTCTATAGAGTCCGCATGTGAGTAATTTGATGTTAATTTAAATACAACTCTGTGAAGTCTGAACAAAGAAGCATGGCTAAGGGAAGTATCAATCAAAGAAGCTACCAATAGTCCTATGGTAGCTCCGGAGGAGCTGCAGGGATTCACAGCTCACGAGGTAGAATCAACATCAGCAATCTACAAATCTGGATTTTTTGGCAGAGTGGCAAAAGTAAAGCCAAAAGTCTTGTTGCAGTTTGACACAAGCTGTGCAGCAAACACAGCAAACATGGGGACAACGGCTCGCTGGTCAGAAGAGAGCAAAACAGAACCTTTGTCCGTCTGTCTGGTGTGGAAAAATAATATCACACATTGCCCTGAACACACCATAGCTGGCATCATACAAGGTAGTGGCAGGGTCATGCTGCGGTAACGCTTTCATTCAGCAGCAACTGAGAGATTCGCTGAAATAATGCAAAGATGAAGCCAAATACAGATCAGTCCTGAGAGAAAGCTCCAAAATAGCTGTAAGACTGTAAAACGGGGGCAGAGGTTGTCCTTCAAGCAGGACAAACCCAAACAGACTGCTATAGCTACAAGCAAATGGCTCAGATCACAGATCTGCAACCTTTGCAATCCAAAATGCCATTTTTGCCCTCAGTCAAGCTACAGTATCTAAAACTAATTTAGAGCTGATAGTCCTATAGGACCTTTTGAAAAAAAGACAATTTATCATTTTTGATAAATATCTGCTATAGGGAATATCCTGGGATTTTAAAAAGAACCACCATTTTAGTTTTATTATTAGGATTTGAATTAAGGCAGGGATACCTTTCATTCAATGGGATGTTGGTATTTGTGGGACATGATGTAAAAAATCTGTTTTCCAATCTAATGACAAGATAAACTGATCTAAAAAATATCACTGGCACTTTCAGTATCCTTTGTTTGTTTTCTATTAAATTATTTCATGAAAAAACGAATAACCGCAAAAGACTGCATTTATTTTAGATATCTGTATATAAACATTAAGTGAAAAACTTTTGTTGACACTAAAATGAAATACCGTTTCATACATATCCTGTATCTTTTCAAGTATTCCAAGAAATACAAATAATTTGCAAATAACGGATCAAAGCTCTTGTTTTAATATTTTTCTTCCTTTGGCTCGTGTTAAACAGCGTAGCCTTGGGGCTGAAGGAAGCACTTTGAATAACTGGCCTCACAGCAGCTGGGTCTTTCTGCAGATACAGCTTACGCACAGACAGACACAACATGCAGAATATTAAAACATTTAAATACAAACCTTTGAAACCTCCTCAGCTGTGACACACCAGGGGAGTAAAAGGTCTCCCACTCTCAGCTGAGCTTTTCTTGATGCTCATTTGCCCGTGTACAGTAAAACACCTTTTCTCAGAAAGAACTACAAAGCAGTTGTTTCCCCTCCAGTCGGACAATGAAACATACTTTTCTTGTATGCGTTCACTAAGGAACAAGTGGAAAGAGGTTTTTACACTCCAGCCACAATAAGCAAGGTGTCTTGTCTTAGATTACCCAGGAGATTATTATCAGTCCAGCCACTGTTGCTGCCAGATATTGTGGAAAGGTGTATCTGTCCCCATTAGCTGCAGGAGCAGTTACACACTGTATTCACTGGAAGAGAAAAGAGCAAAACAGGAGTGGTGGTTTGTCAGCCGCTATCATCTCTTTTTGCTCCTGCTGGTTTTGTTTGGTAGGAAGTTCTGCCCTGTGCTCAGATTTCCTTTTCCAGTGCAAATTAAGGTTTTTCTGATGATATTCACACATCTTTGCTGCTATTTTTTGTTTAGAAGTACTTTGCAGCTGAAGAATGCCAAACAGATTGATAATTAAAAACAACAGTATGGCAGCATCCATTCATAATATATTTTTTTTAATTTTGTATGGGATGTTTGGTTGAGTTTTTTTTTTGTCCCCAACACCAATCCAAGTCCTATACAGTTGCAGCTAAAATAGCTCATTGTCTGGTATTTTGATGATTTATCTGTGGTAATGAGGTTGGAAGGTCTCCTTGTCATCGCCTCCACAGATTCTCCATCAGATTGATGTTAAGTTCCAGGCTGGGCCACTCCTAAGTGTTAGTATGACCTCCGTTCATCAGTAGTAGCACATTGGCTGAATTAAAAAAAGACTTTAAATCCAAATCTGCTAGAAATCTGCAGCAGCCAGTGTAGTCTCTCTTTTGCTGTGGACACCATTGCAGCAGGTGAAAAACACTCTTATTATTGGAGAGAATCCAGGTTGGGAAGATCAACAACAATAACATCCAAGCCTATACGGATTTGCATGTAATGGATATGAAAACAGGTCATGATCTTTAAAACATAGCCCTTCAAACGGTGGTTGTGTGTTTTGCTTCATGTGGACCTAGGGGCAGCTCTTGCATAAAAGGCATCTTGTTTCTGCAGTCCCACAAATGATCAAAACACACACCCGTTTTCCCCCAATAAAACCCATTTAATTTCAATGGTTAATCGATTTCACCAATGTTTCTGGGAAAACTAAGAATCCCGTTTTTCCACATGCAGAACAAAGATTTCCAAGACACAAACTCAGTTTTAAAACACTTCTAATTCCTGTATAATAATTCAGGTGGGGTTAGGTCAGTCTATGTATTGCGGTTTTCATGCTTGTGTCCATCTAGGGGGGTTCCCAAAAGTTAGGAAGGCATTTAAAATGCTCTTTTTTGTGTCTTAACAGCAGGAATAAAGATGGTATGAACCTTGAACTATGCTTAAAAGACTCACTGGTCCACCTAGGTGAATGCACTGTTATGGGTTAATGCTTTTTAATGTGTATTATGCTACAGCCTTGTTTTTATTTGAGCTGATTCGTGTATTGACTTGCAGTGCCGCACTAACTGCGTTGTGTGTCAGTGTGTATCGGCTCTCTGTGTGTTTGTGACTGCATGTGTCACAGTGAGTCATCAGTTTGCCTGTCTTCTTGTTGCCTTCCCGACTTTGCGGTGACATATGCCTCCTTGTTGACTTGCAGCCTGACAGGACTGCTGCTGTGGTGAACCAGAAGGATGTTGGGACAAATCACACCTCTGCCTCTTCCTTCCTCTGAGTGACCCTCTCCATCTTTGTTCTTTTCATCCAGTACCTGATGGAAATTTTGCTCATTTAGATTTATGTAGCAATTATCGTCTTCACTGAGAGAAGCTTGCCGAGGAAGTGTAAGGTAATGAGAACACTCCATCATACAACACGTAGTTTCTTGATTTTAATACCAGAAAACTGATGTGGGGTTTTTTTTCTGTACGTTGTGGCAACACCTGAGCAGAGTTTTTCCTCTCATTTTGATATTGAGCCAATGCTGAATGGTGAAAAACATCAAACTGTTGTCAATCCATGTGAATTTCCTTCTTTCACTCATCACCGCAGAAGTAAACAGCAGATTTGATCTGCCCATGGGAAAATTGTGAAAACAGATCACAGGGTAATGGTGACAAAGATGAACTCAGGTAATAATAAGATGTGTCAGATTTTGTTGATAATAACAGAATATTTCTCAGATACAATACTTGCCTGCATCTGAATTGAATCCCAGTGCTGCTAGGTAACATGTAACATTGGAGAGACTGAATCAGACATGTTCCTGCTTGATATCTTTAACAGTTTTCCAGTTTCCTCAAACTGACTTTGCACCGAAACATTCAACATTCAGGGGCTGCATGTGGAAATAAAGAAACAAGGAGACTGTTGAATTGGTGTGGAGGCATTGCTTTCAAGACGTCAGCTGGTCTTCTTGCAATAAAAAGTAACTTTGGTCAAGACTCTATGGAAAAAGGAGTGGAGAGACTGCAGTGAGAACAAAACAAAGGTCTAATTCTTTAAAGAAAGGATACCAAAGAATGTGTTCCAACTATAGGTAGATCACACTTGTTAGCTTTCTTGGGAAAGTTTCCTCTGGAGCAGCGGTGGTTGCCAACCTCTTTTCGCCACAGACCCGTTTCATGTCAGACATTTAAGTTGTGGCGGATAAATACAAAAAAAACTATTATAATAAACAAATGGGAGACAATGATACTCAAAGTGTGCAGTTTATGTCCAATCTTTGCCTTATCTGCACTTTTTCTCATTGCAACAGCCCTTACATACATCAAAGGTCTTTGTTATTGTGAAGCCTCTCCTAGACCTTCACGGCTGTTGTGACAGGCAGGGTCAATTCTTCATCAATAGTGAATGGTTTCTTAGCTTTAGCAATACGATAAGCCTCCCTTCACAGATAAAGTATGATGCTCAGTATGTTTGTTGATGTGACCAAGACGTGCTTTGTGAAATACATCAAGAGTGAGTCACAGATTAATGTAACCAGTACCTGTACCAGTCTGCGGCCCGGGGATTGAGAACCCCTGCTCTAGAGTGATTGAAATGAGGCTCCAAGCATTTTAGGAACGTTGGATTCAGGTCAAACCTTTGCCCTCGTGGAGAGCTGCTGAGAAGGTCATGGGAGTTTGGTTGTCTAGTCCACAAGTGTTTTATGGATCTGGAGAAATGCTTACAACCAATATTTATTGTTGGGTGTCTGTGTGAGCCATTGAATGTTCATGACAAGTTGGTTCATTAGACTATTTCCTTTTAGGCCACTTCGGACCTTTAGTGGCTTCCTCTTAGAGAGAAAAGCAGCAAAGCCGATAATCCCTGAGCTGGTTTTCAAGTCTACAGAATGAAAGAAGCACATGCACTTATTCGCAGTAAAAGCTCAGCCTTGAAGTAACAAATGCATGGATTATTTTATCAGTTATTTTTAATTTTGGTAATATTCCAGAGGTGAAAGAAGGAAATCCAAGTAAAATATCACCATGTTTTTTCTTACTTTATTACTAGAGGCCAATTTAATGGCATCCAGATCAAGTGACTGACAAAGCAGTTACTTTTTCAAAGACCTTGGTCCAAAGACAACTTGTCTTGTTTCAATTTAAAAAGCCATCCAGGTTAATGAAGGATTGAGCAATCATATGACCAGACCAGCGACTATATGCCACTAAAGTGAAGAGGAGAAAATCACCTGCCAGAGAGTTGGATGAGGTAACAGATGAGGCTGCTGGAGAAACCCAGTAAGCCCAAACAAGTATTGAGGGTCAGCTGGGAATGTCTCACAGGGACCCTGCTCAGGAGATCTTCACTTAGATTTCTAGCTTGTTTGCCAGACAACTTTGTTTAGCAGTGTATTTATGTATCTTTGGCAAATGTTAAGGAAACCGTTCTTCAATTTAAGAACTGACAAGTTGAGCAGCTGTACAAATTTGCATTTGTGGCAGAAAAGTAGAATGAGTATCTCTTACTCACTCCAATTGACCTCAGCCCCCAAGTATTCATATTTTCAGCTTAAACATTTAAAATGTAATCATAAAGTCGAGCAACAACTCCCCTAGAGTTTTTCATCCTTGTTCTGACTGAAAAACTCTACGGGACAATTTATCCCTAAATGTTTCTTTGCAGACTGTATAGATAAATATTGTAAAGTATTTCTTTTCCATACGCACCTTGTTCATTTGCTGCTAGACACGCACGTAAAGGTCAATGAATGTGTGCAACTCTCTTGGATTTACATTTTCCAGTTTGAATCTCATTGTCTTTTGAGCTCTACAAACCAGTGTGTCCTCTCATGGACACAAAGAGTTTCTCTCCAGGTTTCCAATGGGAGAACAAGCTGTGCGGAGAGACAAAATGTCACCAGGCGGTCCTCGTGCAGCCACCTCCCAACTCAGGGGCATATTTAGCATTTAAACACCCCCCCCCCCCCCCCACTCCAACCCCTTCAGCAAGCCGCCAACCCCACCCTGAAAAAGGCGTGCTAACATTTACTGGCAGGAGGACAGAGGGAAAGGACTCACAGACGGGCTTCAGCCAGGCTGGCAGCAGATTCCTCCGGCCCTGTAGCTGAGCCGTGGGGAAGTTTTTAATTCCTCCACCCTTATGCTTCATTTGTCCCCCAGATACCCCATGTGAAGCTCTGAGATGACCACTCATGTGTGCACTGCTGTTGAATTATTAACAAGGGAGACATAGGGAAGGCAGAGGAAGATGATGGAGAGAGAGAGAAGAAGGGGAGTGGGAGGTGAGAGAACGTGGGAGTGGTGGGGGGTGAGAGGCGGGCTCAGAGTGCTGCGGAGAGAAGGAGAGGTGTGGAGATGTAGAGGGGAGGTGAGAGGTGAAGTGACGAAGAAGAGGGTCTGAAAAATTAGGTGAGAAGAGACGAGAGAGGTGGGAGAACGACGTAGGAGAAGGTGAGAGTTGGAAGGGCCGAGGAGAGGAAAGGAGGAAGTTTTTTTTCCAGCAGTTTCTGAATCAACGTAAACCTTTAAAGCTGAATTTTGGTAATAATCTGCGACAGCTGTGATGGCTAAACCCAAACAGTTAAAAAGAAATCCAGGATAATCGGGCATCTTGTTTGATAATACTGGTTCTGCGTGTCTCTCTTAGCGCCGCTGCATCCTCCCGCTTGTCTGACTCGCTTCTCCCTTTTCTTTACACTGACTCAGCATCAAGCAGCGCGCAGAAGTCGCCCCACAGCGACGTCGACAGGTACCCAGGAGTGTGTGCGGTGCGTGTTGTCGTACCAAAGCATGAAAAGAAATATTATTCCTTCAAACCTTTCTTCCTTTTAATTTTTAAAACAACAGAATTACAAAACAAAGATATCACTTGACTGAATCTGCATAGGCAATTTCTTAGATGTGCACTGGGAGCAGAATAAGACCCCTCACTTTAGAGCACTACCTTGTATTGACATGCATTTAAACTAGCATTTTACCAGAACACCTCCGCAAAGATTGCATTTTGACCATCTGAGGAGCACAGTCTGTGCAATAAAACTTCAGTTTAACCGAATATAACGGCATGATGAAGGCCTATGGGTCTGTGTTGACCAGAGTGTGTATCAGTTATATCAAAAGTTTGTGGAGGTTTCTTTTGTACGTTTGTAATCAAAAAGCGATCTTGATTAGCTGACTAAGGAAAAGCAATCTCAAGAACTGCTTCCTTAAAAAAAAAAAGACTTCAACATCAATACAGAATTTTAATTTTAATCTGTGGCCCATAGTATTTGCGCACAAGAACTTCACCAGACGAAGTCAGCAACTGGGTAGCGATTTGCAAGCCAGACTTGACTGAAACGAGGAAAATCCTTCCCTTTTAGTATCTTGAGAAAGATTAAGATCACTATTGCCTTACATTGAGTTGAATGTTTAAAGTACTTGTACTGTTTCTGTGTTTGTAAAATGTTATTGTTTTTGTTTTGTCAACCAGGTCTCTCCTGAAAATTAGATCTTGGAGCTCAATGAGAATACATCTATAAATAAAGGTTAAATTAAAAATGTTTTTATACCAATAAGTAACCATCGCATGACGAACTCACGGTATAACAAATAATAGCATCAGATGGATGAGCAACTTTCACTGTCCAAAATATCAGACTGGTCACATCTACATTGTCATTCTGGAGCATGGCAGGGACCTGGTACACATTCACCGCCTGAATATATATATCTGAGGACTGCGGCGAGGACATAATAAGGTTAGGATGATGCAACGCACACGTTATTTATCCACGTAACTGTCATAACACAGTGACAGCTACCTGAGGACGTAACAACACACACAAACACACACAAAGCGGCATGAACACGAGACAGAGTAAGCATGTTGATTAGTCTGGAAATCTGAGTGCGTGTACATGAGCTGTGTGTGTGTGTGTTTATGGAGAGGGGGGGGGGGGGGTGTTATCCTCCTAAGGGAGAATACAACAAACCCCCTCGCACTCCCCACTCCTCCTTGCAACCACAGTCTGTCTCTCCCACACATGCACACACACACACATACCCAGTGTCTGGGGGGTAGAGTAAGCCCTAGTGGATTTGTAGAAAGGACCGGATTGTTCATTAATAAAGAAAGGATGAAAAGGGGGAGAGAGTTGTTGTGGTGTGTGTGTGTGTGTGTGTGTGTGTGTGTGTGTGTGTGTGTGTGTGTGTGTGTGTGTGTGTGTGTGTGTGTGTGTGTGTGTGTGTGTGTGTGTGTGTGTGTGTGTTTGTGCGCGTGTGTGCACGCGAGTGAGTGAGTGGGAAAGAAAGAGAAGAAGAAGAGAGAAGAGAAATAAAAGAGGAGGAGGGGTGCACGCAGTATTAGACAGTAATTAAATAATCATCTGTGTTGCTCTCGTTTACTCCCTCCCCTCTTCCTCCTCCTCTTCCTCCTCCGCCTTCTCCTACAGCACTGGCGGCCACAACACCTGTCACAACTCATCACACTCACGCACACAAACGCATGCTCACAGAAGAGGTTGCGGAGCAAATCACATCAAACCCATAAACATATTATGAACGGACAGAAAATCATACGCTCTCATGTGTTACGTGGAAACATTATGGATACAGAAGAGGAGAAAAACACAGAAGGGTGTGACGGGGTGTTGCGACAGGGGTCTGAAGTGGAGTTTAGGAGGCAGAAATGGTTGTCATATTAATTGCTGCCACACAGATGTCTTTTATGGTCTGCTCCTTTCCATCAACCAACAGCATCTGATCTCGTGCGACAGGTAGCTGATGTCCTGAGCAGGTAAATCCTGGATGATGTGGAGTAGTGACACCCTGTAATGTGCCTGTTCCTATTTAAAGAAAGACAAACGCACACGCTCCTTATTATTGCCGTCAGGCCTTCAGACGCTCGCTGTGGTAAATGACAAAGAGCAAGTTCAATCATTTGTGTCAGTTTGGGCATTCATTCAGTGAGCAGTTTCAGTGATACTTTCAAACAGGGTTATTTCTAAAAGTACTAATAAGGCCAAACCACCCCCCTCTGTTCTGTGATATACAGTAGTTTTTCCATTTTACAGGTTAAAAAATATATATACATTTTTTTATACATTTTCCCATTTTATCATGTTATAATCACATACTTCACAGCATTTAATTGGGATTTTGTGACTGACCAACACAATGCAGCCCACAATTGTAAAGTGCAAGGAAATTCTTTATAAATCTAAATATCAAAAGTCTGGTGAACATTTGTATGCAATGCCCTTTAGTCTGATGCCTGTATTTCAAATCCAGTACAACCAATTGCCTTCAGAAATTGCCTGAGTAGTAAACAGGGTCAACCTTCATGCCTTTTAAACACAGTATAAAACAGCTGTTCTGTGAAGGCCTCAGAGGTTTGTTAGAGAACATTAGTGAACAAACAGCATCATGAAGACAAAAATTAACACAGCAGACGGGTCACGATGAAGACAATACTAAAGCAGGGTTAAGTTATAAAACAGCTTCAAATGCTTTAAACTTCTCACAGAGTGATGCTCAGTATATAATTTGCAATTAAAAATGTATGGGGCAACAGCAAAACTATAAAGACATGATTGTTTGTAAACGGACAGACAGGGCAAGGAGAAGACTTATCTGGCCAAAAGCCATTGGGCCCAACTCTGGAGAAGCTGCAGGGATTCACAGGTCAGGTGGTAACATCGACTGACAGAGCAACTTCTAGTTGTGCACTCCACACATCTGGCCTTAATGAAATAGTGTAAAAAAAAAAATGCTGCAAGAAGTCCCATTTGCAGTTTGCCACAAGCCATGTAAGGGACACAGCATAAGGAAGAAGATGCTAAGGTCAGATGAGAGCAATATGAAACGTTTTGGAGTACATGCAAATTGTTGCATATGGTGCTAAACTAACACTGCACTTAACCCTGAAAACACAATCCCCACTGTGATACATGGTAGCGGCAGCATCATGCTGTGCGATGCTTTTCTCTAAAAGGGACAAGGAAGCTGAAGAAGAACATTTAACCACTTTGAACAATAAAATGCACTTGACTACATTGTTTGATAACTAGGATGGTTTTGAATGTATGTAATTGACTTGGAATCTGCCTGTATGATTTGACTCAATTGACTTATTTATTGTAGAGTGTATTGAGATGATATGCGTTGTAAATTGGCCTTCATAAATAAACAGAAAAAAATAAACTGGAAGATGGATGGAACTAAATACTGGAAGATACTGGAAAAAAACGGTTACATATTGTAAAACACTTTGGATTTGGACAGAAGGAAATGCTCAGAGTCTGTTGAAGTTACAGTGGAATGTGTTAGATCAAAGCACATTCATGTGTTAAACTTACTGAAGTCAAAAACCTAAATCCAACTGAAAATGTGTGGTAAGACTTGAACACTGACATTCACAGACTTTGCCAAAAAAATAAAAAATCTTAAAAATATTGTATTCAGCTGAGGTTTAGTATATTAAATGTCTTGTTAAATCTGATATCAAATGTGCTTCAAGGACTCCTCGTGAAAGTTGTTTCAAACCGCAGCAGGAATTAATCAGAATCAGCTTTATTCACCAAGTTTGTGCACATAAGCAAGGAACTTGACTTTATCTCCAAATTGCTCTCGATGAAGACATTTTTAATTGAATTATGCAGAAAGGGAAATAAAAATAGAAGTTATGTAAATATGTACACATACAGGGCTTCACAAAGGAGGTTGAAGTAGCGCAAATTGATCTGGGCACTCGTATGGCTCTTTTATGACAGTGGTGTCATCTACAAAGATCAGAAGTTTCACAGACAGGTCCACTGAGATGCAGTCAGTTGTGTGTGGAGAGAATATAAGTGGGGAGAGAACATCCCCCTGAGGGCTGCTGGTGCTGAAGATTCTTGTGTGTGAGAAGATGCTCCACAGTTTGACCTGCTGCTCCCAGCTGGTGATCCACTGACTGGTCAAGCCTGCACTGTGAGCTGGATGAGGTTCTGGTGAAGGATGCCTGGTTGATGTTGACAGCCGAGCTGAAGTCTATAAACACGCTCCTGGCATACGTACCTGGGTGGTAGAGGTGGTGCAGGATAAGGTGTTCATCATCTGCCGAACTCTAAGGGGTCCAGCAGCGGATTTGTTATGACCTTTAGAGACAAGAGAACTTAACTCCATTTATATTATGTGAGTTATTTTCCCCTGAATTAACGCTACAGAAAAAGATACCCAGTTTACTCAATGATATTTTTTAGGGATTTGGGTTTGTGACTTCCGGACCTGCGTCCATGTGAGCATACGATTATCTCCCAAAATAAAACCATTTTACTGCACCTGCCACAACCCTACAGGAGTTGCTAACATCTGCAGAACCACCACTAGGAATAAGGTGGATTATCAAAATCACATCGAAATGTTGTTTTTAAATGCTATATATTTGTATTCTCCATCTGGCTACATATTTATGATAGGTCTACTGCACATGCATACCCACACAGGCTTTACACTGTACGCATTAATAAAACACACACACACACGTTCAACAACATATATTCCCCAAATGAGCCCTAACCTGACAGAACAACATTATGTATAATTACAATCAGCCATATGGCCATGAGGACAGTTGGCCATGCCAACAGGGTTCAGCTCCGAGGAGAAAACAGACTCACTCTTACAGCCTCACTACAGAATAAACACTCAGTATTTTTTTGTGGATTCATTTTCCCTTTCATTGATTCATATTTCTGAGCATCGCTGCAGGGCTTCCTCATAAAATCCAGCACGCAGGTCAGTGTGGCTAGACAACATGGGCTTCATTAATGATGATCAGGAGAAAATGCGCCTGTGAACAGCAGGCGGTAAACAGCATTGTGATACGAAACCGCTGGAAATTACTCATTGATTTTATTTGCTGTTTTTTTGGGGGGAGGGGGGTGTTGCTAGACGCACTGAATCCAATACGCTGGATTGACAGATTTCTAACTTGCAGAACATAAATTTATAAACTAATTAAGAATCATAGCAAAAGAGGGAACTGCACAGTGGAACAGTGGGCAGCACTGTTACCTTGCAGCAAGAAGGTCATAGGTTCCAATCCTGGCCTGGGGTCTTTCTGCATGGACTTTGCATGCTCTTTCTCTCTCTGGGTACTCCGACTTCCTCCTACAGGCCAAAAAAATGAATGTCATTAAATTGCCCTTAAGTGCCAACACACATGATTGTGTGTTGCCCTGTGATGGAATGGTGAGCTGTCCAGGGTGTGCCCCACCTCTCCCCAAACGAATACTAGAGATAGGCACCAAGCCATGTGACCCTGCACATATAAACAGCTATAGATGATGGATGGATAGAGGGAGCAGAGTCAAAAACTGAAAGATGTTTTAGAATACATGAGACCAAATAGAGATTAAGCACAGCTGGATGCGAAGTGGACCATCTATAGTGCTGTGTAAATTTATTTTATTTCAGAATCTCTTCTGGGTTTTTTTTTTACATTTTAGTAGCATTTACATGTTTCACATCAGATTTTAATATTGGACAAGGATAACCTGGGTGAACTCTAAATACAGCTTTTAAATCATGGTTTACTAACATCTCCACATAGAGCCAGGTTTATATGGGTAACCATTTTCCACAAAAAAATATAGTTTGAGAACAACAGCTTCTGTATCCTTCATTATTTATTTATTTTTTATTCAAGAGATCAGTTTGAGATGGTTCGAGACCTGATGCATTATCCTGCTGGAGGTAACCCTCAGAATTTGGGTACACTATGGTAATAAAGGGGATGGACATGATGAGCAACAATACTCAGGTAGGCTGTGGTGTGCAAATGATGCTCAGCTGGTGCCAATTAAGTATCCCCCCTCATCATTACACCACCCCCACCAGAAAAAAGGGAACAATTCTAACCCTACCATCTGAATATTGCTGCTCAAATTGACTAATTGGAGCAGGCAAAAGTTTTCCAATCTGTCATTGATTACTGACTGAAGAACTAGAAGTGCTAAAAGGCAAGTTTAAAGAAGTGTACCTAATTTAATGAAAATACCTTGCCTTACCTTGGGCATTCTATATTAGGTACCATTTAATTTAGATCTAATCAATTATTTGAACTAAAACTGTGTTTTTCCTTCTGTTTTTCTTAATTTAAGTAACTATTTTATAACTAAGTACATATACGCTTAAATAACATTCCATCTTAGAGTCTCTATCTAAATATCCAACGATACACTTTGGTCCTGAAGACATATCCAAAGTTGTGTTTGCTTTCAACTACTTGAAATACATACTAAAAATGAATAAATAACCAACACGTAAACTCTTGGAAGTTCAACAGCCACCCTATCCAACAGAAAGGCCAGGGTGTGATTATTGGAAAGAATGAGATTTTCCATCTATGTAACATAATGAAAAGGAAATATTCATATTAGGGGAAAACAAACTATTGAAAAGCTGCTCATTAAACCTCATAAATAAATGCAAACCATCTTAATTAGTTCGAGGACCTTGGGTGCCTCTGAGCTCCTCTCTATTTTTTCACTGTTTTTTTTCTCCTACTGTTTATTTTCTTGCTGTTGTTGTTTTTTTGGAAGTCCGTTTCCCTTTTCTGTCTCCTCCTACTGTCCGCCGCTGCCATTTGCCTCTCTCCTCTCCCATCCCCTCTGGTTTAGCAGTTCTCTCTCATGGCTCTTTCATCTCGGCACAGTCGACCTGATTTTAGCCTCTCCGGATGCCCCATTCAGAGGAGGGTGAGTGGGAGGATCGGGTGGACGGGTAGAGGTGGGAGATTCGGGGCTCTGGTGCCAAGTTTTGGCATCTTTTTTTATTTTTTATTCTGAGCTGGGGCCAATAGCGAAGAAAAACTGAAATCAGTGACATCCAGTTTTGAGCACCACATCAGTTGATAGTATTCTGTATTTAACAATTTCAGAACATAGAGAGAAGATTACATCTTTTCTTTGGGTGAATCTCGAGAAATAGCATTTCTAAATGCATTTTATTGATGATGCATTTTTTATTTTATTGCCTGTAAATGTGCAGAAACGTTGCCGGATCAGTCAGCCAGACCATCAGAGACTCTGTGTGCAACTATGTGTACTGGGCCTCTGGGCTTTGTTAGGCACAACATGACACATGCTGCTGTGAGATGTAGACTGGATACCCGTGTTGTCACTTGGTCTACGTGTTATTAGTTTAGGGACGCCTAATTGGTCTCCGGTCTACCTGTGATATCTTTATGGACCTCTAATGGGGCCTTTTGCTTAGAGAGGAGCATGAGAGGAACAGATAATTGGTCCTGAGGTGCTCCAAAGACACACAGTCTCTGCTTGCCTCAATATGCAATTTAGCCAGATATCTTGCACCTTTACCCTTTAACAAGGTCCTGCAAATCATGGCACTGTGTGCACAGCAAGGAGAACGTTGGCATTTGATTTTTTTTTTCAACTTACATAGACAACAAGAGGGATAAATATAAACATTAAGGCAAAAACAGGGGATGGAATAAAACAAGTGACAAGGAGGAGAAGAAAATGAACATTTTGGTGTTATCAGTGAAAATCTCAAAGCAGAAAAAACGAGAAAAGATAAAATTTTTCCTAACTTGGTATGTTTCATGTTTGATGGGTCTGGTAAAAGGTCTCAAAGAACTGATATTGCATAGTCTTAGCAGGATAGCTTCTCCTCTCTGCTTCCATTTGGGAAAACTGATGGCTCAGTCTTGCAAAATGTTCAAATGCTCACCACCTTATTGGCATTGTTTATTTTATGTCGATCTACTCATCAAAAAGTCTTTGACTGTGATTGCTGCTCCTCTCCTATTTCTGCCATCTGCACTTGTCTTGGCTTTTGAGAAATCAACTGCATGATGCAGATGAATCCAGACTTTTAAAAGGAGCAAAAACATGCATCAGACAACACAAGATATGCACAAAATCAAAGCAAACTCAAAAAGCAGAATATTCCAACATAGTATGATTTTTTTTTTCTGATTGTTTATAGCCAAATTTTAATTCTATGTTCAATTTATTATACAGCCCTTGACTAAATGCAATGGTAATACTTGTCGTTGATTTGACCAAGCAAATATGTGCCCGTGTTCTAATTGAATCAATTTAACAAATTTGGACTTTCCTAATAATCTGAATGTTTTTCAACCTGCACAGAAGAGAGAGCAGCCAAGAAAGCAGCTGAAACACTTTTAATAAAATGTTATAATGTGCAAAGCAGAAGGCTAAGTTTAGCATGGGAGCGATTTTAGGATTTTCAGATGGATTAGGGCTTTCTGCTGGCCTCAGTAACCTGGCAAGCCAGACCGATAATGTCCCCGCTCTGAACATTATAGATCTGGGACTCCACCTATTGAATCCGTTTGGGGAAAGGAGGGAGCTGATTGGGTGAAATGGCACCTAGTGCCTGCTTACCAAAGGTTGTTTTAGCCAATCATGGTATCAAAGGAAAATGTCCTAAGTAGCAGGCGCCATGAGAAACCACAACAAGTTATGCTGGTCAAGGCCCGCTTGTTTGGATCATGACACTCGTGACAATTGTAGATTCTGACAAAACAGATGGTAGAAGCAGCTCCTGAGCTGCCGTGTTTATTTTGGTTCAGCTACGGGCACGGCAGCTCTTGCTTTCATCACAGTGGTATGTCCCGCCTTAAACCATAATACTGTGATGTGTTTGGCCATCCCAGTTTAGGTCGGTCTTGAATGGTTGAGACTGGAGCGGGACATCAATTCTCGTGTTTTTGTGATCGTACAAATACCGCGAGAATTTAGCGTGCAGGCAAGATAACAGCCTCATGGCTCTAAAGGGGACCTGCAATAGACCGGTTGACAAATGGACCGGCTGTACAGATACTACAGAAAACCTTCATAGTTGGAAAGTAATGTTAACCCAGTCAAACTTTAAAGCTAATTTAATAATTTCTGCAACTTGAATCTGAACTGGGAGTGTTGGCCTAGTGGTTGGGAGTGTTGGCCTAGTGGTTAGAGCAGTGCTCTTGCACTCAGAGAAGGATGCAAGTACCCTGTTCGATCCCCAGCGCCTGCACTCTGGGTCCCTGAGCAAGACCCTTAACCCCTGATTGCTCCCCGGGCGCCGCACATGGCAGCCCACTGCTCCCCAAGGGTGATGGGTTAAAAGCAGAGAACAGATTTCGTTGTAATGTATGTTTCAATGACAATAAAGATGATATTACTATTAAAGATGATATTACTATTACTAACTGGGAAAACATTTTATGCACACTGTAACTGGCTGCAAATAAGTCAATGGGTAACTCTCAATTCATTTGTAATTCATTGTAAAGCCTACGTAGGCTTTACATTCTAAAAAAAGTTTAACGGTAACATAAGATTTATAACATTCGACCTTTATGATAGGGCTTTGCAATTAATCAAATGTTATTTAGTTTCAGTTTTGGATCTAAACCAATCAGTTTTTTCTGCAATGCTCCTGACACACACACAAAAATAACTGGCACACTTTTGCCCCTTTCAAAAGCTGAATCCACGTGCGTTGTGTGGCCATGTCTTTCGTGCATCCAGGGTGATGAGGATTGTTGATTTTATTCAAAACAACATTTTTGCATGCATTCCATAATGGATATGGATATGCAGAAACATTTCACCCCTGCTTTTGAAAATGTGGGAGCAGTTGCTCCAACATTCAGGCCCCCATGGGTCTGACTATAAATCCAGGCCACACTTTTCAGATTTTCATGTGTAAATACTAATTCTGTATAATATATTGCAAAGGTATCCTCATCACAGTGTTATTGTACATTATATGGATGTTAGCAAGAGGCCTGGCTTGCAGTAAATGTTAGCATTTTTTCTAAATACCTTGTATTTGGGTTTTCTGTGCCTGTAATATATTTGGTGACACATGTTGCTTGATGCAGCATTCAATGTCAAAGGCCATAATGGGGTTTTATTTACCATCTGGGGTTTGTGTTTGCTTTGACTTCAAGTATTTTTATTTATGACATGTCATCCATCCAGCTTCTTCCACTTATCCGGGGTCAGGTGGCAGGGGTATCAGCCTTAGTAGTGAGGCCGAGACTTCCCTCTCCCCAGCCAGGCCAGCCTAGAAACATAGTCCCTCCAGCGTGTCCTGGGTCTTTCTCTGGGTCTCCTCCCGGTTGGACCTGCCCAGAACACCTCACCAGGAAGGCGTCCAGGAGGCATCCTAACCAGATGCCCAAGCCACCTCAACTGGCTCCTCTCGACATGGAGAAGCAGAGGCTCTACTCTGAGTCTCCTCCGGATGACCGAGCTGCTCACCCTATCTCTGTGATCATCATTATCATAACATTCACCAATATGTATCCAATATTGTGCAGCCCTAATGACAACTATGTATCGTTTATCTCCCACTGTACAATTTGCACTTCTTTGTATTGCTGTACTACGGCATGAAGTCCCGTTTAAATGCACTGAAGTTTGTGGTTGCAGAAGGACAAACTGTGGAAAAGTTCAGGCGGTGTGAATACTTTGGCAAGATGCTGTTTGGATACAGTGTCTGCTGTGAAGGTTTAAAACTTTCTTGTTTGGGATTTGCAACAACCTTAATTAAATAGACATCACTTCTGTTTGTGGTCATAGATCAGCTGCATCAGCGTACTTAGAGCAGTTATGATTATTTTAATGTTACAAAGCACCCAGCGGATGCCTAATTAGATTAAATGACCAATAAGTCCCATTAATAAAGAGCCATGCTCCTCAGCCATGCTCCGTATAGTCAGACCCTTTTTTTTCTGTGCTGGCACCAAAATGCTTGTGATTTCTAATGTTGTTATTCCCCTCGCAATAAATTATTCATTATTTGTTTGAATAAATGAACATGAAAAATAATCTCCAATGGCTACAGAAAGCAATAGTTAATTGGAATTAAAGATAAAAGTTTGAGTTTTCTTTTCTGTTTTCGTGCCTCTTCCTTTTGCACTCTCGCCTTTTATACTTTCTTGCATTGTACCAGTGGACTTTTTTTTTTCTTTCATGTAAGTTCAT